>BLSH010500889.1:1408408-1419084 GCA_018402905.1 Glandirana rugosa | reverse complement strand
ATATTAGTGTTCTAAAATCATCTTCAAATTGTGTGGGAAAAGCCTATATCAGCCGCAAAAAGCCATATTAGTGATGATGATTTTAGAACACTAATATGGCTCCCTGCAGCTGATATAGTTTTCCCACACAATTTGAAGATGATTTTAGAACACTAATATGGCTCCCTGCGGCTGATATAGGCTTTTTCCACACAATTTGAAGATGATTTTAGAACACTAATCTTTCCCTTAAAGCAACAGCTGGGGGCTTTCCCTGTACAACTTGGAGATGATTTTAGAATCTAAAACCATCTCCTAGTTCTATAGGGAGAGGTTCCTGCTGTTGCTTAAAGGGACAGATTATTGTTTCTTGCACAAAATTAAAAAAAGCATCTACATTGCTGGTTTAAAAAAAAAAAAAACAAATTCAAAAAATAAAAAAAACAGTGTTGGCTACCTCCTCCTCCTCCACCGCCACTTTCACCGCCTCCTCAACCTCCAACTCCACACCCACCTCCATTTTTGATTTTTTTATGTGATTTTAGGTTAAAAATTATTTTGAATTATTTCCCTATCCCCATTTCTTTGTAGGGCATTTGCCCTACTCTTACCCCCATTTTCCTTCCTTTTGCAGACCTCTAGGACTTTCCAGGACTTTGTTACAGTCATTTTTGTGCCTAAAAGTTCGGGTCCCTATTGATTTCAATGGGGTTCAGGGTCCGTGCCAAAGTTCGGGTCCAGTCCGGACCTGAACCCTGACTTTGTCCCGAAGTTCGGCCGAACCAGCAGAACCCGAACTTCCAGAGGTTCGATCAACTCTAATTATTACATAATGGAACTATAAGACAGCACATGTGCTGTTGGAGGTTACCTCTTTCAGAATCAAACAATAATTTCAGTGGGAAAGATCTGCTGCACTGGGGTCCACACATTGTAACTGCCCTGAGATCGATGTGGAGGGCCTTAGCTTTGGTAAGACCTAAGGCCTAGAGCAGCGTCATATAGAAAAGCAGCCAAGCAGCTTAGAGTGGCCTGACAGCCTCATATGAAGTCTGGCATTAACTGATGGACAGGACTGAAGAAATATCATTACTTAATAACTCTCCTACTAAACAGCAAGATAAACTGTTATTACCATAATGGGACAGATACACCAGTACCTGGCATTGGGAGCTGGTGCTCAATATTTTTTTTGGGGGGGGGGTGGAAAACTAACGTCACAACCCCCCTCCCCACCCCTGTGCGCGGGAGATGGTCGGGACAACGGCGATCCCCCCACCCCACAGGAGGCGGACAGGAAGGCAGCGATCAGAGGCCTCCTTACCTTAGGAGGCAGATGACAAGGATCTGGGGTAGGGCTGCTGCTCCTCGCTCCAGCTTGTTAAGCTTGAGAACAGCCGGGCCAATCGGGGCTCAAGACCCGCTTCCTAATTGGCTGGGAGGAAAATCAGGAAGACAATAGCGAATATTAATTTGCTATTGTCACACAACTGGGTGCTCTGCGCCCTGAGCCCACCCTTTTTTGAAACCAATTAGAGCCTCAGACTCTAATCATGTGCTTCAAAAAAAAAACCCATAGAAATCCATCCGCCCGGTGCCCTGCATGTAGATTAGGGGCCGGGTGCATGGATTAGGGGTCGCCACTGGTACCTAGGGCAGTAGGGTTGGGCAGGCAGCATTGAGCTTCAAAATGTACAAACTATGATGGCGTTTTCCATATTTTCTTCCCCTCTTCTGGTTAGTTCTGGAAATTTGTGACTAAATTGACCAAAATAATTAAAGAAGGAAAGAGGTACATGGGGTGCTGAGAGGGGTAACAGAACTTATTATAGATCCATTTTCCAATTTCTCTTATTTTGTGATCAGTACAGTTGATAAGTAGCTGTGAATTTAAAAAAATACAACATACTTCCAACAATAACACATTCTAGTAATCCTAGTAACTAAAATAATGATATGACACAAGGGCAATGTTTGTAGTAAAGGACATCATTATTCATGTGTGCCTAGGGCAGTGGTTCTCAACTCCGGTCCTCGGGACCCACCAACAGGCCAGGTTTGCAAGGTAACTGAAATACATCACAGGTGATATCATTTGCTGCTCAGTGATTGCAGAATTCTAGTCTGCATCTCCCCAAGGTAATACTTAAAATCTGGCCTCTTAGTGGGTCCTGAGGACCGGAGTTGAGAACCACTGGCCTAGGGCAACATGATGTCTACATACAGTCATGCTACTGAAGGACTTTCATGCTTTTTTACATGATAGGAAAAAAGGAATCAGTGATAGAATTGATTTAGGAAGTCTGAGTTGTAGCCAAACTTTGTTCCTAGTCCCAGAGGCAACCAATCATCTGCAGAGCTTCACTGCAAGCATCAGAATCATCTGGTATTAGTTTTAGCAAATTGTTAAACAGTGTGTTTTTTAAATGTCTAGCTGGTAATTGTGCAGGGAAATATGTATTTAGTTTATTTTGTGTAAAGCCCTTCCATGTGCGCTTTACTTTAAAAGTTAGTTATAAATTGCAGGAGTTGGGACAGGAACACATTGGAAGACTTTAGCTGCCATTGTGCTTTTGCTGGGCCTCCAGCATACCTATCCTTCAGTTATGCATTGCTTCATTTATTCACTATATATACGAACAACCATTAGTGCAGTGCAAAAATCAGTCCATAAATGATTCACAAATAAATCCTTAGAGAGATAATAATAAAAGTTCCAATAAAATGCCACTGTGAAAGACTAGTGTCCAATAAAACATGCAGGTGCGCTGAGTGAGTCCAGGCCATCCACCACAAGTAATAGCAGCCTCTCACCTCCCTGATTCGACCTAAAAGGTCAATGAGCCATCCACCACACTGGCAGGATAGAACATCCATGGATCAATCCAGGAAGCAAGAGGCGTCAACCACTCCGCATGTACTGGAATATGCAAATGAAAGCAAGAGAATCTAGTGCTCTCTGTTTAAATGAACATTTATTAAAAGTGATAAAAATTCACTTACAAATAAGGCACTTAGACCAAGTGCAAGTGTGCAGGCATGTCGGTATACAACAATCAACCATAAGGATGGCCGCGGGTCACATCACACGTAGCTCCTCCCCCATATGCGTTACGGCCGTGGGTAGGACTTCTTCAGTGGGAACCGTTGTGAATTGTCCTTATAGTGTTCAGAAAGCATTGTCTGTTATTGTCTATTTTAAAATATCTGCACTGAATATTCTTCCTAATTTACATTTTAATTTATCCACTGCTTTATTATGAAGGCTTTCATAGACGGAGGGGCCACGCTATATGGAGAGACCTTGACAAGGCATCCACATATATTTGCAAATGTTGTGCAGCTGAAATCTCTGTTTTTAATGCACATTGTTGGACAGTGATTTTTTTTTTTTTTGCTGGCTATCTGGTAAGTGTGCTGGGAAAAATCTTATTTGTTTATCCGGAATTAGTATGCAGTCAAGGAACCAGACAGGCGTGATGCAATTTAACATGTCCCAATCAGGGATAAACCAAGGTGATAATTCAAATGGGCAAACCTTGGAATTCATGCCATTCGCATCCATGAAAGATATAGGAACCCACTGGGTAATTTAATGTACTATTATTTATCAAAAACAGTATTTGCTTTTGAGTGGACTGGTGTAGTATGTCCACGCTCTCTGATGTCATTACGAGGACTACTGAGGGTGTAAATTCAAAGCATATAACAGTTCATTGGTCCATTAGTCCAGAAAGCCTGAACAGAACCGTTGCTGTTCTTTATTAGACAGCTGCACATTCACAATAGATACAATAGGTAATATACACTTTCATTCATATCACTTTCTCAGTTCTGAGATCTGCTGTGAGAGCATTGAGAAGGGTTAATAGACATAAAATTGCCTGTATAAAAAAAAAAAAATCACAGTCCTCAATGGCTCAGCAATACCTTCACCAAAATTAGCTTCAGTGAAATAAAAATATACTTAATGGTAGCTATTTACCTTTATCTACTTTTGGGTATTAAAATCCAAGTTTAGCATAAAAAGTCATATTTTAAAGGCTTCCTTTGTAAATTCTTGACTCACCCAGCCATTCTGTTTATTGTAATTCTGTCTAGTGGTGGACCCAAATTCTGCTGATGGTCAAGTCTGTGCACAGCTATTAGGAAGTCATTTTAAAGTGACACTAAATAATATCCTTATTCTTCAAAAATTATCCATACACATCCACAATTTAATGACCCTTTAGTATAATTTCATGAAAAAGTATCTTACTGTGTTTTTCTGCCCCCTTGTAAAGTCCTCAGTGAACTCCCAAGCCACTCTTTTTTGCCCTTTGTTTTGTTTGGAAGGAGCAATGCAAGTTGGTTGGGTTCATGTTCAGTGCTCTATGCACATTATAAATCCCACAGTTCATCTCTGGATCAAGCAAAAGAGGGTGGCTGAATTCCTACATGGAGTGGAACACCATAGCCACCCTCTAACAGGTTATCAGATCACAGCAGCAAAAAAAAAAAAAAAAAAAATGTGGAGAATTGGAGGAGCCTGAGAGCAAGAAAGGGTACATTTTGAGTAAATTTTTTGAGTGAAGAATACATAACTGGAAAAGAATATATTACGTTCAATACACAAATGTCTGTAGCTGATGCAAAATAAAAAATAAATGAATATTATAAAAGTAGTTCTAAACCTAATTACTACAATCTCTTATAAGTTTTAATATGCTAATGCAATTTCAAATGTTGTTTTCAATCTTTCTAAACATACAGTTGTCTTAAAAATAATTCCCGGTGACTCTGCCTTAAAAATCCTTGTTCAGATGCTTCATGCTACTGTCTCCTAAGAGGATGGAAACCGTCTCCTAATTGTGCTCTTGAGCTGTCCCCTTGTCACATGCACTCTTAATTGAGACAGTGAAGGTGATTTAATAAAAGTGTTAAGAAAGTTCACTCATAAACAGGAATTTGCTGTTTACATGATTTGATCAATCATTACTCTTTTTGTGATGGAACGTTCTCAGCTCCTTTAGTAAATCATCCTATAGCTCCATGCACACTGGGCTTAAAAAAAACATCTGTTCTCTTGGGAGTAAAAAATGTTCATATAGAGCATTTTTTGTACAAAGTTTAGATGAGTTTAAAAGACTTTTACATTTTTCTGCCAGTAAGCTCCAATCAGGAACATGAATGAGAAGGGCTTTTTTTCCTACCTCTAAACATTGAGCTCAAAATATGCCTCTAAACGTCCTAATGTGCATGGACACATAGGATAACATTGAGCTGCTTCTACAGGCAAAACACAAAACTCCTGTAGAAGAAGCGTTTTTTTATGCCAGTGTGCATGGAGCCTATAAGAGCAGAAGCACTGACAAACATTGCGCAGGCATGGTCCACCATTGTGGTTATCATGAAACAGTGGCTGAAAAATAACTGAAGGATATTAGTAACACTGAGACCCCCCCCCCCCTCCAAAAAAAAGGCTAAACAGTATTTTACCTTTAACAAAATGGCAGTTAATCGTATTGCACAGGGGTTGATTTACTAAAACTGGAGAGTGCAAAATCTGCTGCAGCTGTACATGGTAGCCAATCAGCTTTAACGTCAGCTTGTTCAATTAAGCTTTGACAAAAAAAAAAAGCAAAACAGTATTTTACTTTTAAAAAATTATTATTATGATGCTGGATTTATATAGCACCAACAGTTTGCACAGAGCTTTACAACATGAAATGGCAGTTATTCATGTTGACCAGGAATTGATTTACTAAAACTGGAGAGTGCAAAATCTGGTGCAGCTGTACATGGTAGCCAATCAGCTTCTAACTTCAGCTTGTTCAATTATGCATTGACAAAAAAAAGCTGAACAGTATTTTACTTCTAAAAATCATTATTATTATTATACAGGATTTAAATAGCGCCAACAGTTTGCACAGAGCTTTACAACATGAAATGGCAGTTATTCATGTTGCACAGGGTTTGATTTACTAAAACTGGAGAGTGAAAAATCTGGTGCAGCTGTGCATGGTAGCCAATCAGCCTCTAACTTCAGCTTGTTCTATTAAGCTTTGACAAAAAAAAAAATCTGAAAGCTGATTGGTTTCTCTGCAGAGCTGAACCAGATTTTGCACTCTCCAGTTTTTGTAAATCAACCCCCAGTGTTTTAGCAAACTAAATGTCATCCAGCTAGGGGATACATACTTTATTATGTTTATTATTATGTTATTGGGCAAAACTACTCTACCTGAATTCCCTTTTAAGTCTACAGAAAAGTCTGATGAAATTGTAAGATTATAGCTTATCTCTGCATAGCCAACATCTGCCTGCAGTAGCTAATGTACTCTTTTTTTATATGATGATAAATAGTAAAGCAGGAATAGCTATGCAGAAAACAAATGCTGACACCAGCCAGCCAACCTTGATCACATGCTGTTTCATTGCCCATTTCACCAGTGAAGCTTTCCCCTACAATATCTGGAATTGAAAATCATGTCATTATCACCAGCCCAGCCATGGCTCCAGTTGGGAAATGGAGAATTGGGCGCTCATTAAATATTACCTGCACATTTCAGCAGCCCACTCATAAGAAACACTCATCAATTGTGTAACTAGCAACAAGCATCATTCCAGAAGATCACACTCTGCAATCATCAATTGCCAACACATTGGAAGGGAAAGGTGAGAATGGAAACGAATCAGTTTCTATAATAGCGCTTCCATTCCTCCTAGATCATTATTGCTTGAGGGAGCAAATAGCAAAATTGGAACCAGGGCCAACCTGAAGCGCTAGGCACTGCCAACCCCAGCATCTCCTGCCACCTAATGGCTGTCAGAGCATGCTGGGAATTGTAGTACCTCACCAGTTTCAACCACTGATATTCTAGTTATTAAAGAGCAGCAAGTCCACCTTATCAAGAAACTAAATGGCGCAAACGTACACAGTAGCGCTGACAAGCAGATATCAAACAAGTGCATTCAGCTGCTAGACCTTTACTACATGCAAAGCACAGGCAGGTAGGCTGTCTCCCCAGTGCCACACCTCAGCAAACACAGATGATGCCTAAAACTTTTACCCAAAGGTAAACTGTACAGAAGATGTATATGAGGCCCACCGCTGCTGAAAATACCAGTTTCCTGGCTGTCATAGTAATTCGGTGGCTTTTTCAGGAACAAGGCTGCAGATTAGGATCTTTGTCTTTCTGATTTGCAAACTTGGTCAGTAATAGTATATCATAAGGAATGCAATGGAATGGAAGTCAGACATCTAGAATTTCCTGAACCAGGTCTGCATAATTCCTTGTAAGGTGAAAATGCCATGAACTAGCAGCACCGAATCATTTATATCACATAAATGTATATATATAGTTTTGTTTTATAGTCATTATTACATGGAACTCGTTAGGGTAATTATATTAAGGATTTACATCAGTGAGATATATATATACATATATATATATATATATATATATATATATATATATATAAATATATATATATATATACATTTATTTATATATATATATATATATATATATATACATTTATTTATATATATATATATATATCACATCATATATAACACAAGTTTTAAAAAAAATTGAATTCTATAAAGAATTGCATCAATGGGCAAAAACAGTGATTTGAAGGGAAATAAAAGTTATAACTTTTGCAGGAATAAAATTAAAAAAAAAATACTATACATGCTAATAAATTGCCATATACATATATAAAGGGTAATTGTTCAGTTGTTATATATTCTTTATATTATTTATAAATGATTTAATAACCAGTATTGCCAGATGCAAGCAGTTCCACATCCAAATACAAAGTTATTCATTATGGTAAATTTGCTTTTTTAGCTTTGCTGCATTTATTTGAAACAGATATAGATTGCTATGTATTTAATAGCTTATTAGAATATCCTATTTATGTAATAGCCTATTCTGCATACACTAATTAGCTTACACTGCCTTTAAAAAAATAGTTTAATGCAATTAAGAAATATAAACTACCGATAGGCAGCCATAAGAAAGAAACCCATGTTATCAGTTCAAGAAAAGGTAAAACGCCAGTTTAGAAAAGAGCTCAGTTTTTTTGTTCTGGGTTTATTTTAGTTGTCGAAATACAGACAATACAAACAAGCCATACATATCTAGGCAAAACAGTTTCTTCAAACGCATGGAACGCACAGACAAAAAAAAATGAATGAATTAAAATGAATGAGGAAATGAAGCAAAAATAAGTGGGAAAAAATATTTACAGAACTTTTGCTAGACATATTACATTAAAATATTTTTTCTTAGAAAGGAGAACCCAGTAGGTAAACAAATAGAATCTAGAGAAAACTCAATTTCTCTTTTCCAATGGTAACAGATTTTGAATATAATATTTTAGAGCTGTATAAAATAAACAAAAACGTTTCCCCGCAAAACATAATTGTGCAGGTTACTTTTGCTTACATGTGGAACAAAATAAATAAAATATAAAAAAATAAAAAATAAATGCAACTAGACTATAATTTCAAGACATCTATTTAATAGAAAAAAAGACATTTTGTTGCCCTAGAATGCATAAATATACAATTCACATTTTGTTTTCACTACACTATGTCACCAGCAGTTCAGAAACTTAGGGTATTGGATAATAATTTGTCATAAAATGGTGAATTAAAAAATAAAATTAAAATAAAAATTTAAAAAGCAAGGAGGGAGAAAAAAAAAACGACTGCATTTGAATAAAAGAAAACGGTCTGTATGTGGATAGTTATAAAAATGGGTTTGGCAACGTCCTGCATTTGGCACAATAAATAAAACAATTAAAGGGAAATAAATGAAGCTTTCTATGGTTATTGAGGGATATGGTATTACCTATAACCTATGACACAATTGTTGTGCAAGTCCTATCGGAAACTGTGGACATACAATACTTATGTGAGCTGTGCAAAGGAGTTCATGGTTTTCATTTTTTTTATTTTTTCCCAGTGTCATCATGGTTATTGTAAAAGAGTTAAATAAATACATAACTAAATAAAATGACTTTTTTTTAGCTGTGCTGGCGACTTCACAAAAGTTACAAAATGACAGTCATTTAGGAGGATAATTGTAAGTTTGTTGAACATTCCTACCATGAATGGTAATGGCCATGGGAGGAAGCGCTGTATAGGGTTGATGTTCAGAGCAGGCAACCTCCTATAAGACTTGCTACAGAGGAATAAACCATGAGCAGGCAGATGAGGAGGCTGGAGTTCATCCAAGTTGCTGCCAAAAAAAAAGCCGATGGTTCTTCAAGGTGCTGAACCTATGATGGAGTTGAACTCACCGCAACCGCGGTGCTAAAACTGCTGCTGCTGTCCACGGTGCTGAAACTGAGGCTGCTGTCCGCGGTGCTGAAACTGAAGCTGCTGTCCGCGGTGCTGAACGGCCGCGGCTGTCCGCGGTGCTGAATTATTCCTATAGTTGATGCCTATGGCGTGACTTGTGCTGCAGTGCAGGTGACCATGAAGATAAATGGGGGAAAGTAGAATTATAGCTGAGGTGTCAGTGCTGTTACTCAGTAGAGTGTTCTTAACGTGGCAAGCAAACGGTCTGTGGCCGGTGGTCAAGGCTTTCTGCTCAATGCAGAACCCATCATTTGACATAGATGAAGTATCTGCAAGTCCTAAGACATTGGCCAAGAACTCGGTCATTGGAAAGTCCTCAAGGTAGCAGACCTTGGCTGAGAGACAGTAAAGTGTCTAGGTATGAGTGTAGAAGCCATAGTAGCCAAGGTCCTTGGCACAGTTCTTTTCACAGTCCCTAGTGGGCAGAACTTCACTTTTTAGGGGTGAGGAACTGCCAGACACTGCCGGGTCGGAGGGGGAGAGCCGCCTTCTCTTGGCCTGCTCATAAATTCCGGAGTCGGAAGAGTCCATAGATTTGATTGAGGGGGGTGTCTCAATCCAGCTGGAGTCGGATAGGTCTTTGGGTTTGGTGTCCTCACCTAAAGGAGACCTATCTGCGGCTAAGCTGTCGGTGTCGTCTGCCCCAGACAGGTAGGGGTTTGCAGCACCTACCCTGGCCCCTGGGGCCCAACAGGACAGAACTGAGCCCGTCTTGGTGCAATACTGCGGCGGGCTCCGCGCTCCCCACCCTGTAGGATCGCTGTAGTAGCCAAGAGGACGCCCAGCGCAGCCTGCTGTCGGCAGGGGAAGGGCTTTAACGCCCGCCGCCGCGTAAGACAACAGCGTGGCGGCATTGCCGGCAAAGTCTGTGGCGGTGTCATAAGCAGAAGCAGTGGTGAAGTCCAACCTGTTATTAGCCGGGGTAACAAACCAACGCTGAGGAGAGGGGGCCCCGGGGTCCTCACCTTGCTGAGGGGACAGTAAACCATTAGTATGGGGGACACTGCGATCTGTCCCTGGTCCTGGTATCGACCCTGGAGGGTGGAAGCGGGACTTGGCATAGTTGGTGACAAACTGGTCTTGCAGAAACGAGCTGGCCATGGCGTAACGAGCACCGGGCACTATCTGGGACCTGGGAGAATCATTGGGTGAAGGAGTGAGCCGGTCTAGGTCACAACCAGTGTAGATTCTGCAAAGCAAGGGGTACAATCAGCAAAGAAGCCAAATAAATCTCACAGTTGTAATTTGACAACCATATTCATTGTCTATAATGACACTCTAAATAAACCGAAGAAACGACTAACATGGGGAACGAAACGTCTTAGATGTGACCAACACTGGA
>BLSH010500889.1:1390298-1404399 GCA_018402905.1 Glandirana rugosa | reverse complement strand
TTTATATATTTTTAGCTAGTAGTAGATGTACAGCTGATGATATATGATTGTTACTTTTGCTATTATTTTTTAATCGATGCAGGTTATTACAAGCGGATTATTTTTGTAGACATAGTAATGTACAGATGGTCATCTTATATAGTTGTTGTTATTATGATTATTATTATTGACACCAATGATTTTATGATGCCCCTACATACAGGATAGGCTGCTATAAGGATAAAATGGTAATTACATCGGTGTTCTGGTAGGCAGTGACTGCGATGAATTGGGTCTCCGGGAATGTGAAGGTCTGCACTCTGCCAGGCTGGCTGGTATCCTCTGTGCCATCTTCATTCACTTCCACCACATGCAGCCGCGGCTGGTACTTGTGCAGAGACTGTAAGACGACCATCTGCCAAGGCAACATGAGAGACGGGTGATCAGGTGACATTGGGGCACAGATGCATTGCTGGCTGACTATGGATGGATGGGTTCTATGATCTCTGGATGGATAGGGGAAGCTCCATCAGACACAAAGGCACCCCAATGTCTCTGGTAGGAGGCAGCAGACTCGGGGGACCATGCACACCGACATGCAACCACCAGCAAGTACATTCGAATTTCAAGCGAATTTTCCAATCGCAGCAGCTCCTATAGTTTGCAGGGTAATTTATTCCAGGCTGATCTGCAAGTGCTGGAGATGGCTTATGCAGATGGCGTTCAATGACACACATGCTAAAAATACCCTCCATGCTGGGCAGGCTGGGAGGATCTGACTAGCAGGGCTGCACTGCTCTCTCATTCACTGCTGGTGAGTAGAACTTCGAACACACGAACCCCACTACACACCGCTAATTAGCGCAGCCACTAACCTGCCCGGTGTTATTGGAAGCCCCCTTGTTATTAGTGAGCTTCATCTTCCCAAATGAGATCTCCTGCCTCATCCAATGGGCTCCTGTGTTGGGGGAGTCGGGGTGCATGTACACCCTGTTACCTGTTACAAGAAGAAAACAGAAGGGTGCAAATTTACAATCAGCCTTATCATTAATCCTTTTATTCCACATTCAAAGATTCCAACATTTGCATATTATTATTTTTTTCCCCTCTAGCTTCTTTTTTCCCTCTATCATCTGCTCCTATGGCAAAGCTTTCTTTTTTCCTTTTCAGATCACAAAAGGCTCTAATTAATGTTTCTCACCTAAAAGAGTGTCAGAGACTAAAAAGGGAAAGTGTTAATTGGGACTCGCCTTGTACATTGGTGTCCGCCTTTCCACAAGGCACCCACTTGCCCCCTTGAAATCTCCAGTGATTGGGATCAGCCAGGATCACGTCTACAAAGATATTGTAGTGGGCAGTGGGGTCCAGGCCGGAGATGTTAAAACTCAGGAATGGGAACATGCGTCTAATAAAGAGGAAAAGACACAGGAAATTTACCTTAGTAAAAATAAAAGAGTGAGAGATTAAAAAAAAAAAAAAAAACATACAGAAAAAAATATTTTTTTTTATATATTATTTAGCAATAAAACCAAACAATTATAATAATAATAAAAACATATATATACTAATACTACTAATAAAAGGAATACTAATAATAATAATAGGAGGAGTAATAATAATAATAATAGGAAGTATAATAATGCACTAACACTACTAAGAGCTGCAGTAGTAATAATAATAATAATAATACACTATTACTACTACTGATAGTAGTGGTGGTGATGATAATAATAATAAATACTACTACTACTTATAATAATAATGATACTAATAATAATGATGATACTACTACTAATAATAATAAATACTACTACTTATAATAATAATGATACAAATAATAACAATAATAATAAATACTACAACTAATAATAACAATGACACTAATAATAATACACTATTGCTACTAATAGTAGTAGTAGTAGTAATAACAATAATAATAAATACTAATAATAATACTAATAATAGTAATGTTTTAGGGAAAATATTTAGTCAAAAAACTGATTTTCAGCATTAAATAATGCATTTTTTTGTAAGCTGGGTTTCTAAAAACGCACAGAACTGTAATGGAGAAAAGGCTATGTATGTATACAGAGTAAGCATTGCTGTTAAAATTAAAAAAAAGGAAAAAGAAAGAAAGCACACAAAGCAACATGATAACAGCAGTGTTAAAAAATACAGCAAAAAAAGGAAAAATGTAACAACAAAAAAGCACACAAAGCAACATAATAACAGCAGTGCTAAAAAAAAATTCAATAAAAAACAAACAAAAAAATAAAAAAAAACTAACAAAAAAAAGAACACAAAACATCATAATAACAGTAGTGTTGAAAAGGAAATACAGCAAGCAAAAACACACAAAGATAAACAAACAACACTAACAACACAAAAAAGCACACAAGCAACATGATAACAGTAGTGTCAAAAATAAATACAGCAAAAAAATCACACAAAAAACAACAACACTAACAACAAAAAAGCACACAAAGCAACATAATAGTAGTGCCAAAAAAATACAGCAAAAATCACACACACACAAAATATAATAGCAAAGTTAAGAAAAAAATAAAGCAAAAAATCATACAAAAAAGAAAAAAAAACACAACATCATAATAAAAGAATAACAGTAGTATTAAGAATTAATAACAACAAATGTATATAATTATAATGCTATAAAAGGATAATATGTATTTCTGATTGTAAAAATATTACGGTTAAATCCTCTCCTGTATTTTTGCCTATAAATAAAATCTATTGCAGAAAAACACTACAGAATAAAATAAGCAAAAATGTGAAAAAAGGTGAAATATATGTCAATAAACGATATAAAATTGTCCAGAAGGAAGGGACACCTGATCCAAACGTAGGGTACAGGTTGCCCGTTGGGCACCCCCTGGCACAGCACCCACCTCCCTTGCTTGGTGATGATCATCTCGGTCTGGTGCCGGTGGAATTTGAGCCATAGTGGCCGGTTGCAGAGGTAGACCTGCGCCTTGCCCGGTACCAGTCCAGGCTGGGCGGTGGAGAACTGGTAGAAAGGTGCCCCTTGGTAGGAGTGCCCATACTGCTGGGTGTAGGGGTATCCGGTGCCAGGGTAGGCTTGCGGGGAAGAATTGCCAAGCAGGCTGTTGTAAGCTCCATTGGCGATGACTGAGTGGTGAGCCATGTATCTGCTGGGGCTTCCGATGGAGAAGGCAGGGTGGGCAGCTCCATGTTGGCCAGGGTAGGGGAACATGGTAGAAGTGGGAGCAGCGGCTGCAGAGTGGGACTGAGTGGACTGAGGGAGGAGATAGCGATCTGCTGCTGATCCATCGAAATTATGACGAATCTCAGGAAGCCCATCCAAGACAGGAGACAGCTTACTCCTCTGGCCGTCCCCTGGTGCCTCCTTGGAGTCAGGGAAATTCTCTGCCTCTGACTGATTCGTCATCCCCCTGCTCGCTTTTTTCAGAGGTGAACTTCTCTCCAGGTTGGCAGAAGTGGAGATAATGGGATGATCATGCAAAGCAAGCTCAGAGGTGCCCGCATGGGGGTAACTGAGGAATTTCTTGGAGAGCATGATAGAAGGAGACATGCAATGATCCAGCTGCATAGCTAGCACCCAACTAACCCCTCAGCCCCCTGTTATTGGGAAGCCCTTAAAAAAAAAAAAAGAAAAGAGGCACAGATCCAAGGGAACAATTAATGTCCTAGCCTGGCACTCTTCATCATTGCCTTGCCTCCCAGGGCTTTGTTCCACTTTTTCTTTGGGCGCACAGATTGGCCAATTGACGATGTGCAGCAATAAGACAACAGTGACTTCTAATCCTGGAGGAGGATGAGACGCCTGCTGCCATTGGTTAGCTGCTGACAGTAATTTAATTAGATGGGCATTAATTAGGATAATCACCTGGCTCCTGGTCCCTGGGATGGCACATTGAGGGAAGAGTTTATATTGAGGATGATGGGGGGAGGAAAAAAGGGTCTGTTGTTCTGTGTATTGGAAGATTTATGCCACCTTTAGCATTTTAAACTCTGTTTGCAAGGAAGAAGTGCTAAGAATTATCTGCATTTAGTGTGACACTGGTGCTTCCTCTTCATTTTCTCTGGGAGATCTGTTGTGTTAGGGCTGGCTAGGTGCAAACTGTTAACATTTTATGCTGGCCACACATTCAAGGGGGTTGATTTATTAAAGGCAAATAGACTGTTCAGTTTGCTAGGGAAGTTGCACTTTGCAAGGGAATTATCCCCAGAGCATAGTGAATGAGGTGAAGCTCTGCTGACTTTGAACATCCAATTGTGTGTTGTTTTTCTAATTTTCCTTGCATGTGATTGGCTCACTGAGTTCTGGGAAAATTCCCTTGCAAGGTCCAACTTCCCTTGCAAAGAGAACATCATATTTGCCCTTAGTAAATCAACCCTTAGACCCCTTTCACACCAGGGCCACCCGAGTGTTAGCGGTAAAACACTGCTAATTTGCGGCGCTTTACCGCTCAAAATAGAGGCACTATGGCGCTGCTATTTAGGTGGCAGCAGTGCGCTTTTAACCCCCCCAACAAGGGGTTAAACAGGGGTTAAAAGTGCCAGTTAGCAGAGCTCCCAACGCGGTGTTCAGCACTTCGGGAGCGATGCCCCATTGTGTTTAAGGGCAGGGGTGGTACAGGAGCGGTGTATTCACAGATGCAGCTTGCAGGACTTTTTTTTACCATCCCGCAAGCGCACCACCCCAGTGTGAAAGCACTCTGGCTTTCACACTCAGGTGTATTGGGGGGAGTTTTTCAGGTGCTTTTTTATCGCTATTTTTAGCGCAAATGCACCTGAAAAACATTTGTGTGTGAAAGGGGTCTTAGAGATGCAAACAGTGTGAACAGCACCTGTGGTGGTGAAGCAGTGCAAGGGTTAAAGTGACAGTAAATTATATCCTTCTTCTCATAAATATTCCATACATATTTACTGCTTAAAGTGGATCTTCAGTCATTTTTTTCATCTTTCCACCTATTAAACCTTCTGCCCTTGTTGTTTTAACTTTGGGTAGTAAAACATTTTCTTTCTGCCAGTAAATACCTTATACAACCCACTTCCTGTTTCTTGTCTGGAAAAAAAAAAGCCTTGGTGTTTGACATCATGCACAGCTCTCTCTCTCACTCTGTGAGAGTTTGCCAGGGAGGGAGGAGGGGTGAGTCATAAGAGGGCCAAAGAGAGCTGCAGAGCTGGAGGGGTGCCACTGTGTGTTTGTGTAAATCCAGGAATTGAACAGGCAGCAGCTTCAGCTGCCCACAGTTAAAATGATTGCAGCCAGACTCAGCGGAGGGAGATTTCTGCAGTATATTTGGCAAGTACAGAATCGCAGTAGACTGTATATAAAATAATATGCAAAGGGGTTGGAGGGAAGCTTCAGAACGGCAAAGATGTTTCATTACTAATTATTTGAGCAGACTGCAGTTCCTCTTTAAAGTGATATTAACCACTTGCTGACCGCCCACCGCAGGTTGACGGCGACAAAGTGGCTCGTTATTGCAAATCGCTGTCATACGACGGTGGCTGCGATAACGCGCACTGTGAGCGCGCGCGCCACCGGAGGCATGCCCGCGTGCTCACTGTGTTCGGGGAGGGCCAGGGAGCGGGTGCAGTGGCTTCGATTGCCGCCGGCTACCCGCGATGCCCCCCCCCGGAGCGAAGGAACGGAGGTCCGTGTATGTAAACACGGACCTCCACTCTGTGTGAGGGGGAAGGGCTGTGATCACAGCCTTCCTGTACGTGAAGGCTGTGACCACTTCCCTTCCCCAGCTAGGGCAGCCCCCATACAGTTAGAACACGCCCAGGGAACATAGTTAACCCTTAGAGCGCCCCCTGCAGGTTAACCCCTTTCATTGCCAATGGCATTTACACAGTAATCAGTGCATTTTTATAGCACTGATCGCTGTATAAATGCCAATGGTCCCAAAGAAGTGTCAAAATAGTCCGACATGTCCGCCCCAATATCGTAGTACCGCAAAAAATCGCAGATCGCCGCCATTACTAGTAAAAAAAATTAAATAAATAAAAAACCCCAAAAATTAATTCTCATCATCCGTAAACGCGACCACTTTTGCGCAAACCAATAAATAAACGCCGATTGCGATTTTTTTTATCGCAAATCTGAGGAAGAATATAAATCGGCCAAAAACGGTGAAAAAAAAATGTTTTTTTATATTTTTTTTTTTTGGATTTGTATTCTAGCAAAAAGTAAGAAATTTGTGTTTTTTTGCAAAATTGTCGCTCTTCTTTTGTTTATAGCGGCAATCAGAAATGACGCAGAGGGGATAAAATACCACCAAAAGAAAGCTCTATTTGTGGGAAAAAAAGGACGCAAATTTCGTTTGGGTACAATGTCGCACGACCGCGCAATTTTCAGTTAAAGCGACGCAGCACCGAATCGCAAAAAGGGCTCCGGTCCTAAAGCTGGAAATCCTTCCGGGGCTGAAGTGGTTAAAGTCTCACATTTTTTTGTTTAATAATAGCCATGTTATACTTACCTGCCCTATGCAGTGGTTTTGCACAGAGCAGCCCCAATCCTCCTCCTCTTGGTTCCTCCACTGGTGCTCCTGGTCCCTCCCATTGCCGAGTGCCCCCATGGCAAGCCGCTTGCTATGGTGGCACTCGTGCGTGCTTGCTCCTGAGCCCCCTCTGTGTGTCCTTAAAGCGGAGTTCCACCCAGTTAAAAAAAAGTGTAGCTGCTGACTTTTAATAATCAGACACTCACTTGTCCAACAGACCAGCGATGCAGCCGCCCGATGCTTAACTCCTCCCCCTCCCCTCCGTGGTGCCAGCATCACAAGTGTAGGCGCCCGGCTGTGGCTTCACAGCCGGGCGTGCACTGCGCATTCGCGAGCCGCGCTGCACGTTGTGAATGGCCGGGCAATTTTCTGGGACCTGATGTGTCCCAGAAGATTGCAGGGAGGGAAGGGGGAGAGGTAAACTTCCTTCTGGCGCCACGGTGCCAGGAGAGGAAGTGGGAGCTGGGTACCTATGAAAGCTAGGTAACCAAAAAAAATGACATGGCAATTGTGGCATGTCAGGGGGTCACCTGCACTTAAAGTGGAAGTTCCACTTTTGGGTGGAACTCCGCTATACGACATGCAGAGCACAGCTTGGCCCAGCTCCTCACTGCCTGTGATTGATAGCAGCGGGAGACAATGGGGTTGATTTACTAAAGGCAAATAGGCTGTTTATTTTGCAAAGTGCAGTTGTACTCTGCAAGTGCAGTTGCTCCAGAGCTTAGTAAATGAGGTAAAGCTGCACTTTGCTAAGAATGCCTAATCATATGCAAGGAATATTAGAAAAAATGCAATTTCACATGCACATGATTGGATGATAGAAGTCAACAGAGCTTTTGCTCATTTACTAATCTCTGGAGCAACTGCTCTTGCAGAGTGCTATTGCACTTTGCAAAGTGCACAGTCTATTTGCTTTTAGTAAATCAACCCCAATGGTTCCCACTGCTGGGTCTCAGCCAATGAGGATGGAGAGACCTAGGAGAGCCACTGCTCTTATGCACACCACTGGATTGAGATGGGACTTGGATAAGTATTGGGGGGGGGGGGGGCAACACACTGATGTTTTTTTACTTTCATGCATTAAATGCACGGAGGTAAAAAAAAAACATCAGCCTTTGCAAACACTTTAATGGCCATATAATCTATTTTTCTTTAAATTGTTTCTCACTGTGTTTTTCTACCTGCTTGTAACATCTACTGTGAGCTCCCCAACCTCTCCTTTCCTCCCTCATTCCCTTTTGTTTAGAACAAGCAGTGCATGTTAGTTGTGGTCATGGGTGCTGCTCTATGCAAAAAAGGAGAAAGGCTGGTGCCATGGAAGTCGGCTAAAACATAGTTTTATTACAGCAAATGAACAACAGTCAAAAAAGCCAATGTGTTGGAGCCATGATTAACCCCGGAAGGATTTACCCCCTTCCTGACGAGAGCACTTTTTGCAATTCGGCACTGCTTCGCTTTAACTGACAATTGTGCGGTCGTGTGACGTTGTACCCAAACGAAATTGGTGTCCTTTTTTTCACACAAATTGAGCTTTCTTTTGGTGTTATTTGATCACCTCTGCGATTTTTATTTTTTGCGCTATAAACAAAAAAAAAAGCGTAATTTTGAAAATAAAAACACTATTTTTACTTTTCACTATAATATATGTCCAAAAAAATATATAAAAAAACTAATTTATCCATCAGTTTAGGCCAAAATGCATTCTTCTACATATTTTTGGTAAAAAAAAAAAATCGCAATAAGCATATATTGATTGGTTTGCGCAAAAGTTGCCGTGATTGCAAACAATGAGAATTAATTTATGGTGTTTTAACAATTTTTCTTTTTACTAGTAATGGCGGCGATCTGCAATTTTTATCGGGACTGCGACATTGCGGCTGACAGATCAGACATTTTTGACACTTTTAGGGACTATTGACATTTATACAGCGATCAGAGCTAAAAAAAAAAAAACACTGATTACTGAATAAATGTCATTGGTAATGAAAGGGTTAACATGTAGGGGGCGATCTAGGGGTTAACTGTGTTCCCTGTGTGTGTTCTAACTGTATGGGGGCTGGGTTGGCAGGGGCATGACAGATCTAACTGATTACAGGAATCAGTAGATCACTGTCATGCCGCCTGTCAGAACGGGAAACCGCCATGTTTACATCAGCGGCTCCCATTCTTCCTCTCTCACAGGTGATCGTGGGTCGCCGGCAGACATTGAGTCCACCCGACCCGCAGCCCCACTCAGGGAGCCCGCTATCGCGCCTGCGCTGATCACCATTTATAGGCGGTGATCTGTGGTATCGTGCCACTTTGACACCGTTAATCGGGGTTACAAGTGGTTAAGGCCTGATGGTCGAAACGCCTTGACTTTTTTTGATTGTTGTTCACATGCTATAATAAAACAATGCTTTAGCCTACTTCCATGGCACCAGCCTTTCTCCCTTTTTTGCATGGATTGCACATGGAGGTTTGCAGAGACTTCCCAGGCTGAGTGCTGTGTTCTTGAGGCTCACCAGGCGTTGCACAGGAGGTAGTAGTTTGCATGCACCTATTTCAAAGTTTAGTTTCACTTTAAATTCCAAGTGATAGCCAGCATGTGTGAGTGTTGTAAGTGCTTTTTTATGCTATTGCATAAATGGATTTTCCAGAATGCTGGAAGACAAATTAGCACCTATTCTTAATTTACAACAAAAAAACGGGATAATGATTCATTGGAACTGCTGGGCACTCATCAGTCAATTGTAGAGCAAAGTCTATAAAGGTTCTAGTTCAGAAGCCGGAGGATGGTAGGTGATCTCTTGCAGTTCTTGGTGAGTGATCTGTCTGTCAGTGGGCAGCTTTCAGGAGTCCAGATTGCTTTGGAGTCACAACAGTGCCATAGGTGAGAGGTTGGCTATCTGTCACCTTCAAAGCAGCACTGCCATATGTGGCATGACATGTAAGGGGAATATATAGTAGTTTTGTATTTATGATATTTCATTATGTAAAGATCTTAATTTCTGATTGATTTTTAATGAGTTAAATTGGTCATTTGGCATTTTCATGTTTTCATATTTACCAGGTTCCACCAATAGGTGGCGCTATAAATATTGTTGAAGTTTTCTAAAGTAGTTTACTTGCATGCTGCAGGGAGAGTGTAATTTGGTCCTTCTCAAAACATGTGAATGAGCCAGAGGAAGAACACACCACCCATGTCTATAGTTCATACAGCTCTAAGGAAAGACTCAATTAGAGAGAAGGTCCAAAAGTGAGCAGATACTGTTGGGTTGCCTTATGGAGGTCCAGAAAGCTTTGTGAACACAGCGGCCTGGGAGCACCCTGTATTGAATATTTGCTTCTGCAAAGATGATTGTATATACGTAGTGACATGAGTGACATAAAATATTAATTTATACGTTTGTAAACACTGAAACATTTTTAATAAAATGCATCAAAAACCATAATCATTTAATTTAAGCATTCAGGCAACTTTCAATATGCACTATGGTGTCTTGTAAAAAGAGGATTGAAGGTAGAAGTAGGAGAGAGGTTGTGTGTGATATTTTCCAGTATTATATAAAAAAAGAAGCTATTCATAGCATCCCTGTAGATGTTCAATCTACGTGAGCTGGCCAATACTGAGCCAGTCTAGTGAGCATGCTCATCTAAAGGGATGCTAAAGATTATTTTATTGTCATAATTCTATGTGCAAAGAATAGTGAGTGTGTAGGTGTCATTTTAGGAAATGGCAGGATATCTGAAATGGCTGGACTGTTGATGATCTGAATACACCTCTCAAAGGACAAACAAAGAAAGGCAATGAGTGATTGGTTTCAATTGCAAACTTGCTTGATTTCCATGTTTATATAAAGGGAATTTGTTTAGATAAGTGTTGCGATAAGTGCACACCCTGGAGCTGTCATCATTATCCTTTGCATCTCCAATTAATGATCTATCCACCCCAAATGCATATCCTTAAAGTGTCACTAAACCCACCTCATAAATAAACTATCAATAAATGGTGTATTACATGTTGTTCATACTCACTCATTCACCATGGCATTTGTTTTCTGTATTCTGAAAAAAAACTGGTTGATCCTGCTGCTCTCTATCTCCACCTTCAATCCATGTCCCCAATTCAGTTAGGAATTTTGCAAAGCAGTGGTTGCAACTCTGCACAAGATCAGTTTTCAGTGAGTTTCTATGCCGAACATTTACTTCTTATCACATCTGAGTAGCTCATGTGTCTATAGCAGCCATTCTCAACCAGGGTTCAGTGGAACCCTGGGGTTCCTCCAGAGGTTGATAAGGGTTCCTTGAGCTGTGGCTGGTTAACCACCTATTTGATGATGCTACAGAGTTCAAAGTGCAGCACCACTTAGCAAAGCCAGCAGCATGGCATCAAATATTTTTTAGCTGTCTTTAAGGGTGGCATTCTGAGCACCACTTTAAGGGGCACATTCTTCCTATTGACCACCAATATAAGGGGCATTGTTCCTATTGAGCCCTGATGAGTTGGTTTTAGTAAGGGTTCCTCAAGACATGAAAATTATTTTTGGGGTTCCTCTAGGGTTAAAATGTTGAGAAAGCCTGGTCAATAGAGTCACACATGTGGGTGTATACACAGTGGTAAATGACAGCCCCCTCCCTCCCTCCTCCTCCATGCTCACTACCCAGCTAAACACAATAGGGGTGGGATATTACATGTAGATTAATGGAGGCTTCACCTCCCTCTTATTCTAAGACACAGACTGGAGGGGCGTGACACAGCCTCTGACTGGCAGAACTACGCTCAACACGTTATTGCTGAAAAATAATAAAGATTTGATTTCAAATATATAATTGTTTGACAATGTAAAACAAAACAGTTTATTGATATTAATTATTTTTAATCTGTATTCCAAAGACTGTTTTTAATCTTGAATGTGACCAGCTGCAGAGAACTAGAACCTCTTCCTGCTTATGTTTTCCTGCAGACAGGCTGGGAAAGAGCTGGGTCATGTGACAGCTCTATATTGATTAGGAAAAAGGTACTTAGATGGCTTTTTTTAATTAAAATAATTATACAGAAATAGAAAGGACAATATAAATTAAACAGTGTGTGTTTAGTATCATTTTAAAGATTCCCTTCACTCTTTATGGAGAAAAAGAGAGACACTTCAATGAAGGACAATGAATACTATTAGTGTATTAACCCTTACATTGCCTGATATTTAAAAGTAATGCTTGGATCATCTGCATTATTGTGAAATATTGAACTGAATGTTAGTGGCCCAGACCCAAGCAGTGCCTGGTTTTGATAGTCGTGCAAATGATTTGAATGGCACTAGAGATATTTATATATTAATGGATTACAGGACTATTTGTGACAAAAGTTCATGGACGGAACTTAAAAATCTCCACATGATCCATTTAGTTGTGATAAGGAGTAAAATTACCTTTGTCAGGGTGTAATCTTGTAACAAAAATAACAGATGCTGTTTCTTTGTTACATGTGATTAAAGATCTGCAAAGCAGCCCAAAAAGATGCTGATTTCAGATGATACCGAGGTTTTTCTTTCTACAATATTACATTTGATTCATATGCAGAGAAATGTTTATATTCCTTTCAAATGCAAAAGTGTTGGAGCAGATGGGGACATTGTCCAGCATGCTGGAAGATCTATATAGCTGAAAGCATTCTCAGGCAGTTGCTCTGTACCTTGTGTACCAGTAACCTGACCACTGC
Organism: Glandirana rugosa; assembly: GCA_018402905.1. NCBI lineage: Eukaryota > Metazoa > Chordata > Amphibia > Anura > Ranidae > Glandirana > Glandirana rugosa. The sequence continues at coordinate 1,392,210 of BLSH010500889.1, read as the reverse complement.
TTGCACTTAATGGCAAGAAAGTCAATGCATGAATATAGTGCATGTGCAGTCATTTTCCATGGAGAAAAGGGGACACTTGACAAGTAGGCACATATATGTTCCAGAGGGTGAAAGCACACACTTTTTTTTAATTTACCAAGGCATTTTTTTATTTTCAATAGGTAGAAGAAGCAACTCCCAGTTCACACTCAGGGTAGATGTAAGACTTAACAATGACGTTTAGCACTGTGTACCATAAACAATTGCCATTTTATTTTTAATAATTTACCCCCCCCCCCCGTTTTATCCTTTGTTTCATTTGAGTGCTGCTTCACCTCTGCAGCCTCTTCCCAGCTACTTCTTGCCTCTATGCACTCTAGTGATGTCTGCAATGCATTTCTCAGGGTGTGTTTTCTAATGATGACATAAGTGGACCATGCATGGGTACTGTCCCCAATTGGAAAGTTTGACAATGCAAGAGATCCATTGGAATGGTTTAAAAAAAGTCAGGAGAGAAACAGGGTGACACTGGCCTAGAGTGCCATCATCCCAAACTGGCAAAAAAGCTACACCCAAATAAAGAAAAAATATTTATCTCTGCTTTCCACCAAAAAAATTGCAGTGTTTAAATCTGCCAGAACCGGAAGTGACGTCACAACATCGCTTCCGGCCTCCCAGGACCATAGAGTTGGCTGGGGATTATCTGGTCCCCGGCCAGCTCTATGGTAGCCCAGTGGCACCACCAGATCAGATACCGGGCTCCCTAATCCCACAGGAGAGCCAAGGAGAAGCAACAGGGGGCACGTACCCTTCCGCTGTCTGTAAAAGCCATCCAGCAGCTAATCAGCTGCTAGGAAGGCTTTTACATGATAGGAAATTGCTGGCTGCAAAAAAAAAAAAAAAAAAAGATACCAGGATGATGCCTGTAGCTGCAGGCATCATCCAAGTACAGCCACTGTGATGTCCTTTATGCAGAAAGTGGTTAAAGATTAACTCCAAGTATGGATATTTTATACATAGTTACATTGGTCCTGCTTGGATGTACATACCATACCTGGCCGATGGCCCTGGAATCTGAAAATTATTGAAGTAGACATCACTACTCCAGTAACCTCCACTTGCTTGGGAGTCCCGTGCCCAGCGGCTACCCTGCTGTATTGTGAACACAGGAGGTTGGTCACTCAGCACAGGCACCGTTCAGAGAATGCTTTGTATCTTATAAATCAATGTAAAGCATTCTCTGATTAGGTGAGGTGGAGAACACAACATAATTGCCCTACCTCTCTGCCTCATCCAATCAGGGAACACTTTGCATTTATTCAGAAAGTGAACGGCCAACCTCCTGTGATTGCAATGCAGCAGGGCAGCGGTTTAGCACAGGATCTGGAAGCAAGTGGAGATGACTGGAATAGCGCTGTCTACGCCAGGTATGGTATATTCAGTACACAGTTATGTTTGTCAAAGATGGACCAATGTAACTGTATAAAATATTTATACCTGGAATTCATCTTTAACCACTTCAGCCCCGGAAGAATTTCCCACTTTAGGACCAGAGCACTTTTTGCGATTCGGCGCTGCGTCGCTTAAACTGACAATTGCGCGGTCATGCGACGTTGTACTTCGCTGCGTCGCGGCTTAGCGTTTTTCACGAGACCAGGATTTCACCCTTTAAGAAGGCCCCGACTTCACCAATTTCTACTTAAGGTCCATATTTATAAAATATGTCAATGTAACCAGGTAGAAACTGTTTGTATTGACACATGACTTATATGGTATGGACCGCATCTGTCGCGATAAGGTCAGTAGAGGTGAACGAAGGTCTAGGACACGATTTGGCGACGGGACGACGTAACGTTAGTGTCCTCCAACCGGCAAGTGAAAGACTTATTTACGTTTCACAAGGGACTAACCTACTCCGTCTCTCCATCCCGTT
>BLSH010500889.1:1359211-1375995 GCA_018402905.1 Glandirana rugosa | reverse complement strand
GATATAACAAGTATGGAGAATATAGGGTTGGGGGTTTCTTCTCTCTGTTAAAAGACAGGGAAGGGGGAGGAAAGGGGTAGGCTATAGTAGGAAAGCGAGAATGGGGAATGAAGAAAAGGTGGAAAGGAGCACCATGTCAGTCTTACCATAACAGTAGGTGATGTGAGCTATTCATGCTAATCCATACTGTATGTTAAACCATGTTTTCCAAGGACCCCAAAGGGAAATGGTTTTATGATGTGTAGGGGTACCATAAGCCATTGTGGTTTCGTATGAGTAGTGAGTTTGAACCAGTGTGATCACCTCAGTGACCGTTGGAATGGTATTAGACTTCCATTTTCTAGCAATTAGCAGCCTAGAGGCCAGCAAGATGTGGGTGATGACTAGTCTGTGGGAAGGCGGGAGCAGGTCAATGGTCAGATTCAGGACGGCTAAATGTGGTGTTAAGATATACTGGCTTTTTAAAATTGTATTTATCAAGGAGGAAATTTCTGTTCACCAACCGGACAGGTATGGGCAGGCCCAAAAAATGTGGAGTAGAGTGCCTGTTTGACCACATCCTCTCCAGCAGGCGGCCGAGGAACTAGGGTACATAGTGTGTAGTCTTTGTGGGGTCAGGTACCATCTCATTGATAGTTTTTGGGTAATTTCCCAGAGGGCTGTGCAACGTGTAGTTTTGTATATGGACTTGAGCGCTGATTGCCATTGAGCTTCAGAGAAGACAATTTGAAATTGAACCGAAGCCAGGGAAGAATAAGGATTAGTATGACATCATCCGCAAATAGATTCACTTTATGTTCTTTGTAGCCAATCCGGAAGCCTGAAATTTTGTCATTAGAACTGATATGTCCTGCAAGGGGTTCCATTACCAAGTTAAATATGAGCGGGGATAAAGGACAACCCTGCCTAGTCCCATTACTGATGTTAAAAGGTTTGGAGATCATTTCTGAGGCATAAACCTGTGCTGAGGGTGATGAGTATAAGGCCCTAATTGCAGAGAATATTGGGCCCTCTAGGCCAAATTTAGTCAAGGCTGCCTCTAGATATCCCCAATGTACTCTATCGAACGCCTTCTCGGCATCCAGTGATAGGAGCAGAGAAGGCGTTCTGGTGGATTCAGCGTAGTGGATAATGTTAATCACTGCGGGTGGCGTCATATGTCTGTCTACCCTTAGTAAATCCAGATTGGTCTTGATGGATAAGAAAGGGCATAAGCTTGGCTAGTCTGGTGGCAATTAATTTTGCATAAATTTTTGTATCGGTATTGAGAAGGGATATTGGTCTAAAGTTTTGTGGAAGGGTTGGTTCTTTCTCCGGCTTCGGTATGGTGATAATAAGAGCTTTTAACATTTCTGGAGGGAGAGAGAAGGAGGAGGCAGCATCATTGCACACTCGAGTTAGGAAAGGGGCTATAGTTGCTTTGAATTGTTTGTAATATTCCCCAGTGAGGCCGTCAGGACCTGGTGATTTGTTGGGAGGAAGCAAGGATATGGTATCTATTATTTCCTGAGGTGTGGAGGGTTCGTTCAGTTTTGACAATTGATCCTGAGAAATTTTTGGAAGTTTGATGCTTTGTAGGAATGAATCTATGGCCTCTGGGGATGGTTGGACAGTTGTGGGGTCATCACGCAAGTTATATAATGGGCTGTAGTAGGTACTGAAGGCGTCAGCTATCTGTTGTGGGTCCAGTATTTTATTCTTAGTAATGGGATGGAATAGGTGTGCGATTTTTGATTTGTTGTAATGTCCCTTCAGTTTAAGGGCCATGGCCTTTCCGGCTTTATTTCCCGTGGAATAGTGGTTTGCTCTAAATTTATTTTGGGATTTTTGAAGGTGTCAAGTAGAGTAGATCTTAGTTCCTGTCTAAGGTGAATTAGTCTGTCTTTCAGGTCTGTACTGGGGTTCAATTGGTTTTGGTTCTCAAGGTTTCTGATAGAGGTTATAATGGTATCTAGATGCTGTGATCTCCTCCTCCTCTCCCTAGCCGCCAGTTGTATGATAATCCCCCTGACAAACGCCTTGTGGGCGTTCCAGAGAGTGGCGTAGTCTGCTACAGATCCCATGTTTGTTTTGAAATATTCTTCAAGGTTTTCTTGTATAAATTCTGAATACTTAGGGGACTGTAAGACGTGAGCGTTGGCTCTCCACAGCTTGGATGGAGGGTACGTCGTGGTAAATTCAATGGTCATGGTAATGGGGGCATGGTCTGACCAGGTTATTGTGGAGATGGAGGATTCCGATATGAAGGGTAATGTCCACTTATCGACCAAGAAGTAATCAATATGAGTATATGTATTGTGGGGGTGGGAAAAGAAGGTGTAGTCCCGTTCTGTGGCATGATGACATCACCACACATCAAATAGGTTATTATTTCTTATAAATGTAGCCATAGGGGAGGGAAGTCTGGTTGCTTTAGAAGAGGTATCTATTTGGCTGTCTGGCACCATGTTGAAGTCACCACACATAATGAGGTGCCCTGACCGAAATTTGTTGATCTTTTTCATAAGTTTGTTCATAAATCTGGCTTGCCTGATGTTGGGGGCGTAGATGTTTACAATGGTATATCTGGAGTTAATAAGGGTGCAGTCAATGGCTAGAAATCTACCATCTCGGTCCGCCATTGAGTTGTGCAGGGTAACCGATAGCGTGTCCTTCAATGCTATAAGTACGCCATTTTTCTTGCAGGGTCCCGAGGCTTTATAGATGTGGGGGAAGTGTTTGTTGGTGATCCTTGGCTCTTCTCCATTTTTAAAATGTGTTTCTTGTATGCAGAGGATATCACTGCTTGAATCATTGGCTGTGCGCCATAGGGAAGCCCTTTTAGCAGGGTGATTCAGTCCCTTAGTGTTCAAGGAAAGGATTTTCAGCATTCTGGGTGGCGGTGAAGTGGTATAAGGAATGTTAAAGCAAGTTACTTACGGTAGCAGACCTTCTTAGTAGGAGCAGACAGGTGAAGGTTGAGACAGGAAGGTGTTTGTCCAGTTATGGATGATAGTGGCCGTGGGTGGAAAGTTCTGGTGCTTTGGAGTTTCGGATGGAGACTGTCTTGGTGTCAGAGATGAGAGTTGTTAGACTGATATGGCGACAGTAACAGAAATAGCGTATTAGACTTGTCGTGTAAGCAAAAGACAATAATTCGCCTTAGGTACAGAGAGAAGAAGTGGGTGGTAGGATACAGCAGCGTTTATGGTAACAATAAGCTGCCAAACAATTTGGAGGGGAGAGTTCGTGGAAAGTGCAGCGACAGGCTGAACACCGATTCGGAACGTATAACTAATATTGAGATAAGAGTTGTCAGCGCCTCCTTGAAGGGCGATTAGAGTAATTGTGAAGTCATCTCACAGAGGGTGAGGTCATGGGCTTGTTTCCTCTGTTGTTGTGTGGCGACTGCTGAGATATCTCCGGCAGTATACCCCATTGCCTAAGCGCTTTTATGCCGTCTTCAGCAGTTGAGAGGTGGTGCTTGATACCATTTTTGGTGACCACCAGCTTTGTGGGAAAGCCCCATTGATAAGGTATTTTGTGATTATTAAGGGCTTTGGTGATGGTGCCGAGTTGTCTCCTCATTTGGCGAGTATACTGCGACAGGTCTGCATACAGTTGGATTCTGGCATATGGTGCTGGGAGTTGCTCCAGGGATCTTGCTCTCGCCAGAAGCTGATCTTTGGTGTGAAAGAAGTGGACTCTCATCAGGACGTCCCGTGGGACTTCCTCAGGAAGGTGGGGAGGTTTTGGTATGCGGTGAATGCGATCAATGTCGACCTCTATAGGTGTGAGATCGGGGAGAAGTGTGGTCATCAGCTTAGTCGCATACCCCTTGAGATCATTGGGGAGAATGTTCTCGGGGATGCCCCTCAGCTTGATGTTGTTGCGGCGGGATCTGTCCTCGAGGTCAGCAAGTTTTGCCTTCATCCATTGTTGTTCATCGCGGGTGTGTTCATGTGCGTCCACTAGGTCGTTTACAGTTTCAGTCATTGTACCTAGTTGGGATTCGACACGGTGTACTTTTCTGTCCATGAACCACATTTCTGACGAGAATTTGTGGAACATAGACAGAATGTCATTGTGCATTGAGGATTGAAATGACAGGAGCATTTCTTTTAGGGTGGTGTCTAGGACTGGTTGTCCGTTTGTGGGAAAGTCTGCGATTGGAGACGGGTTGACCGTTTGAGCTGGGGTAGGGTCTGGGCCGTAGTCCGTTTCGCTATCCTGGCTGACAGCTTCCAGCCTCATTCTAGGTTTTGGCTGGGCTATTTTTTTTTTTTAACTTTTTAAGGCAATTGCAACCCATATAGATCAACTTGTACAACGGCAAAGTATCATTCACAATCACTTTCCATGTGGATAACGTGGGAGAGTCAGATGCTTTCCAATTAATCAATATCATTTTAGCATAGTATGCAGCATAGAATATAAACAGTTTAATATGTGTGTGTGAGTAGAGTATCTGTTATCTCCAGTAATAGGACTAGGGGGTCAAGGGTAAGGGACACTCCACTGATCCTGCCAATGTCAGTGACCACTGCCTGCCAGATGCTCTGCAGTGATGGACACAACCACACCATATGAATGAAATTTCCCACGTCTCTTTGGCATCTCGGGCATAGATTGTCTCTGGTATGATAAATAACCGAAAGCCTTTATGGCGTATAAGTAAACCCTATGAAGGAATTTTAACTGTATGAATTTATCTTTGGTGAACATCATAAGGGGAATATACTGTTGGAGGCCCTTAGTCCAGTCTTCTACTGTCAGGGTTGGTATATCACGTCGCCAGGCCTGAAATGCCCTCTCTGCTCCCCCTCCACCCCCACACGTGAGTCTAAGATATATGGAAGAGAGTGTTCTATCAATATTTTGGGCAGTAAGAAGTTGCTACACAGAGTGGGGCTCAAAAGCGGTGGGGCCCGGAAACTGCACGCGTACAGCATGCCGTATCTGCAGATACCTGAAGTACATCCAGGAAGTAAGCAGGAATCATTTTTTCATCTCCATAAAGGTGAGTAGATGACCATCAGTCATATCATGCAGCGTCCTGACCCGACCCTTCGCAGATGCTCCAAGAACGGGTTGCCCCATAGCGGGGAATGAGGAGAGAACACCCCCCGGGCCGGTCAAGGACAGTGAGACCTGTCTCCACACTAAAGCCATTGTTTTCATGGGGGTGGTGGCCTGGGGACTAGACCTAGGTCCTCTGTATACAAAGTTGCTAAGCTCAGAATAGGATCCCAGTATGGCTGCTTCCAGGTATACAGCAGGATTCGCTTGATCCTGTGTGAACCACCATCTCACTGAGACCAAAACAGCCACCCAGTAGTATTTTTTAAGGTTAGGTAGTGCCAGTCCTCCCTCAGATACAGGAAGTTGTAGCATGGACCTGGCCCCTCTAGGGACAGCACCCTTCCAAACGAAGGAGCCGATGGCTTGGTCTAGTTTATAGAAAAAGGAGTTGGAGATACAATTCGCTCACCCCGCTCAAACACTCTTTGTGAGCGAAAAAGTAATTGTTTTTTTAGCTGGACCCTCCTCAGAGCCACAGATAGATCCATCCTACGCCCCTCATCTCTAGTCTCTGTATATTGGGCCCCTAATCTCTGAGCTGTAGCCACAGCCTGATCAAGCGTATTTTGTGAGGATTTGCTGGCCGAACCAATAGCAGACTGATACTGACCGCGAATATGCGTTTTAAAACTTTCCTAACTAGAAGCCGTAGCCTCCTTAGGAGGGTCAGAAGACCAATACGATAAAATTGCCAAGTCCACCATTGGCTCCGACACCCAATATCTTGAGAGTCGCCAAAGGCAATCAGACGGGGCCTTCCTATTTTGTAGGCGCAAAAGAACAGGGGCATGGTCCGAGATGGCTCTCGGAAGGATCGACACCTCCCTCACCTTGTCCAGAATGGGGCCGCTGACATAGAACAGATCAATGCGGGACATAGCCGCATAATTAGCAGAGCTACACGTGTACCCTCGGGTCTGTGGATGCTTCCACCTCCAGGCATCAGTAAGACCAAATGTGAAAGCCCATTTTGAAATTGGTGAGTCCAAAGCCAAATCTGGTGTTAGTTTATCAATATTGGGAGAGGAGACCATGTTGAAATCCCCAGCCAATATGACCGCTGCAACAGGGAAAGAAGCTACCAGCTGCGCCACCTTGGTGGGAAGAGCAACTGTGGCTGGTGGAGGGATATATAGGCCCACCAGGACCATGGGCAGACTGTCAATAACAGCGTATATCAGTACAAATTTGCCCTTGGGATCCAGATGCAGGTCCAGGAGATCAAAGGATAAAGTCTTCCGGACAAGTATACTAACCCCTCTGACATGGGTAGAATACGTAGAATGGTAATAGTGGCCCACCCATGGTTTTTTCAAGCTAAGTACTTTACCCCCCACCAAATGGGTTTCTTGAAAGATGCAAATGTCCGGACTATAGGTTTTAAGGAAATTAAAGACTAGAGCCTGCTTAATTTCAGAATTTAACCCCCTAACGTTCCATGAGATCAGTGTCAGGGGAGCCATGGAGGCACAGTGAAAAATATAAAGCTTGTCCGGGCACCTGCATCTGAATCCCCAGAGAGAGCCAAAGGCAAAACATGGTGCAAGGAGAGGCCCAATACCTGCTAAATATATGCATAAGACATTCCTTCCAAAATAGTTTAAAGCAAAAGAAAACAATCAAAGACCAGACATACGTTATGTGAATACCCCCAACCCTTTCCCACGCTATGCATTCATTCCAACTTGAATACATTTGGTTCCCCAAAGTGAACTTGGCTAAGAGCCACATAGGGTCATGTACAAACAGTCAAGTAGGTGAACACTGAATCAGGCACACAGTGTTCTAGGCATAAAGTAGAGATGCCACTAACAGGGTGGATCATTTAGGATTTTTGTCACCATCACCCGACCTAAGCTGGGGGCACACACTTAAATAAAGGCATTATAACATATTCCCGTTGTAACAGGAACAGGAACATTAATGTATTAGAGATGAATTTGATAGAATTGCACCCAGTCCCAGGATAGCAGAGTGTATAGGGAAAATCTTGGAGACAATCCAGTCTTGTGCCAGTGTCGGTAAGGATTATAAAAGGGCTTTCTCTAAGCGGGCGGGCTAGTGACATTGATAGCCACTGAAGTCAGTAAAAGCACCAAGAAATGTTGGCTGGTAGTAGATGAGTTAGCAGAGTATCTCCTAAATTGCCAGCAGTCCTGCAAAGAAATAGTGACGCTCACCAACATGGTGGTTAGGCAGTTCAAAGTTTACCATAGGGCAGAGCTTACATGAAAGGTTCCAAGAGATAAGTCAGTTTTGCCCCATTGTCATAAGGCATTAAAAGAAGGCCTCCTTTATGCAGTCAGCGTAGTAGAGTATTAGGCCACTAGAGCCTGCAGTGACAACCTCTAAGGCTAATGGTAAGTATAGTGATAAACAAGTTCCAGGGTAGGAGAGTTCTCAGCAGTGAAGCAAATAAGTCTGCCACCGTGGTGGCAGGCCAAATCAAATAAAACAACAGGACAGTATTTACATGGGGAAGTAGAGGGGTAGATCAATTTCCTCTGGTGCATGGGTTCCCTTAGCAGGTTAGCAAAAAGGAAGGGAAGAAAGGAAACAGTGCCAGAAATTGTTAGCGGGGTAAGGTGTTCGCCCACTGAGCAGCTTCTTCAGGTGAGGTGAAGCGGGTAGCCTCTTCATCAACGACCTGTGGACAAGCAGGGAACAGCATACTATACTTGATGTTTCTAGCGCAAAGGGACTGCTTGACCGAGTTAAAAGACTTGCAGAGCCTCTGGGTGTCCACCAAAAACATAAGCCTTGCACCCTTATGGCAGATATTTTCCATTTTCTGGGCCTCCCTGAGTACTAAACCACGATCCCTGAAATTCATCAGTCGGAAGATGAAGGTGCGTGGAGGTTCCCCGGGGGGGGCCACAAGCTGATGGCATCCTGTGTGCACGCTCCACAACAAAGTGAAGTGAAAAGACCCCCAGGCGAAAGAGGGTGTGCAGGAGGCGTTCAGTGAAGGCCAGTGTGTCAGGGCCCTCCGACAAGCCCAGGATCATAAGGTTTTTGTGTCTGTTCCTATTCTCGGCATCCTAGGCCCTTGACTCTATGTGTTTTAAATGTACCTGGACTGAGTGCAGAGTAGCCGTATGATCTCTAACCACATCCTCCGTGTCTCCCATCTGACGCTCCACCTCCGCTTACCCGGTGGCGGATCTTGTCTATGTCTTTTCTGAAGAGACCCATCTCTATCTGCAGAGAAACAATTTTTGCGGTAAGTGCTGTCTGGCAGCCAGTAATTGCTTGCATAAGAGCTGCGAAATTAGCCTGCTCCGTGAGGACCGGGGCCGAGTCCTCAGGCTGTGACGCCATATTAGAAGCTTCCGTCACGTGTGCCACCGCCCCACCAGACTTAACTGGGGTCTCTCTTTTTCCCTTTGGCTCCATTTGGTTCTTTTTGTGTGTCTGCATTAGGCAGAATGGTAGATCGATGTCCTCAGACAGGATTAGGGAATGTCAAGATAGGTGTACAGGATGTTTTCCACCTCTGTGCCTATGCATCCGGCCTGGTTGCCCCTGGCATCCCAGTCTTAGCCCGTAAGGTTCAATATTGAGTTGGCCCACCCTTTGCAGCTATAACAGCTTCAACTCTTCTGGGAAGGCTGTCAATGAGGTTTAGGAGTGTGTCGATGGGAATGTTTGACCATTCTTCCAGAAGCGTATTTGTGAGGTTAGGTACTGATATTGGACGAAAAGGCCTGGTTTGCAGTCTCTAATTCATCCCAAAGGTGTTCTATCAGGTTGAGGTCAGGACAGTCAATTTCCTCCATCCCAAACTCGCTCATCCATGCCTTTATGGACCTTGCTTTGTGCACTGGTGTACAGTCATGTTGGAACAGGAAGGGGCCATCCCCAAACTGTTTACCCAAAGTTGGGAGCATGTAATTGTCCAAAATGTTACGGTATGCTGACGCCTTAGGAGTTCCCTTCACTGGAACTAAGAGGCCAAGCCCAACCCCTGAAAAATAACCCCACACCATAATCCCTTCTCCACCAAATGATTTGGACCAGTGCACAAAGCAAAGTCTATAAGTTTGGGGTGGAGGAACTTGACTGGCCTGCACAGATTCCTGACCTCAACTTGATAGAACACCTTTGGGATAAATTAGAGCGGAGACTGTGAGCCAGGTCTTCTCGACCAACATCAGTGCCTGACCTCACAAATGCGCTTCTGGAAGAATGGTCAAACATTTCCATAGACACACTCCTAAACCTTGTGGACAGCCTTCCCAGAAGAGTTGAAGCTGTTATAGCTGCAAAGGGTGGACCAAATCCATATTGAACCCTATGGACTACGACTGGGATGCCATTAAGTTCATGCGTGTGTAAGGGCAGGCGTCCCAATACTGTTTACAATATAGTGTATAAACTGCCATTGTTTATTTAAAAAATGCTAGCTGCTTTGCTGTCTCTGGGTATATAATATCAAGTTTACAGCTAGTTAAATAAGGAAACTACGCTAATCGGCATATTGATCTGTGGCAGTGAATGTTAAAGTGCTGAAGCTATTGGATCAGCATGACAGCCACACAACCATCATTTAAAGCCTAAGTTTACTCAAAAAAAAAAAAAATAAATCACCACAAGGGACACTACTTATGAACGACGCTTGTGCTGTTCTCTTTAGTAGAAATCATCCTCTGATGTCCCCTCCACCGCCATAATCTTCCAGTGTGTCTGGGGTTAATGGAGCGGACAGAGCTGTCATATGCACTAATCAACAATGCCGACTATGCCTACCCTTTTTGCACAGCTCCACCATTCATAGTAGACATACTAGCTTCTATGAATAAAACAATCTATGAATGGAGGGGGCCAGCCTTTCAATCATCTGGCCCTCCTCCATTCAAAGATCCTTTTTCATTCATGCTAGCACATTATGGCATAAAGCACCAGGGGTTGTTTTTTTGTTTTTTTTTTTCATTTTGCATAGAGTAAGGCAGGATTATAACCCGTCAGATTTTTTATTTTTTTTTGCCATATGTGTCACATTGCGGTGATTTCCGTTCACTTCCTGTACCATTGCCAAACAGGAAGCGAGAGGAAATCCCTGCAAATCAAGGGGATTTCTTGGGGACCCCCAAGTCACCAGAACTAGTGTCCCCATTGGAAGATTTCCCCTCTATTATTTTTGTGAAGGACAACCCAAAACGGGGGCACAGACAGCGCTAAAAACTGACAAGCGTTCTAATCCCTCTCCACTCTATCCAAAACTAAAGAAAAGTTTTGCCTTTAGTTATATTTTAATTTTGCTTTCAGAGAAAAGTCTCCTTAGTAAATTCTCATCTGTTCATTGTACAGGTCTGTAATGCATTTACTTTTTAAAGTGAACCGGAGAAACAGGAAAGTAGCTGAATATGTACACAAAATCTGCTTTTTTGCCAAATGATCTTTAATTTGCTACAACCAGGCCAGCTTAATAGGCACCCCTGCCAGACAGCACGGCCAGCTCCTAGGCTTTTCTGGAGTCCAGACACATCCCAGGTTGCAAATTTGTCAGTAAGTCAGCAGTAGAACACTGATCAGATCTTCCCTCGGCGCTCTCCTCCTGAAAGCATGTTCCTAGTGTTACCTTTCTTTTTGCCTGTCTGAAAGCTGCAGTGCATGAGATAAAAATGAGATATCATGACAAATGTATACACTTATCTGCCCTTAAAATAAAGATTTATTTAAATAAATACTTTATTGCTTCAATTATTTTTCTTTATATCTGCCTGTTGAGTTCTAATTGTAGTCCCACTATCTCATCACACACCGATACATTGCAATAATTCTCAACATATATATATATATATATATATATATATATATATACACGTTCTTGCTTGTTAGGGAAGTGCCTCCTGTGTAAGAGGATATTAGATTTGGTGCCACCTAAGGTACTAGAAAAATATGGGTCATTTTATCATCTGGGTAAACACCATAGCATAATTATGAAATGATTACAACACGTATCAATGTCATATTTGCCTGACAGGTATTTAAGTGAAGTTAAAAATACCATTACAAGAGATTGTCTTTGTTCAAAAATCGATATTTTCCTATTAAAGATATACTCTAATACAAACACTCCCATACTCCAAAGATTCCAGATTTCTGTTGAATAACTAATGACAATCATTTATTATGACAATAATGACATGACACAACATCGGGTGAGCATAGGTTATTTAGGGACATTTGTACTTGTTTATGCATCTAACTTGCTGTTGCAACTAATACATGGTGACCAGAAGGAGGATTTTGATAGTGACTATGAATCCAACTACTTTTTTTCATTTATAAAACATTTAAGAGAGGAGGCAAATGACCCCACATCACCGGCCAGCTTGATGCAGGAATATACAGTATCTCAACCCATGCACAAAAATGTGATCTAATAGAGGTGCTGAATCAATCGGGGAGTGAAGAGAAAATCCCGTTGTAACTGAGGGGGAAGGAGGAAGATTATTGACTTCCATCTTCCTCGATCAGACCCCCCCCCCAAGACAATGACTGTGTTCCCCTGCCATGTTTATGTGTATATATATATATATATTTATTAGGGATGCAACGATACCGGTATCGGTGCCGATACTAGCAATGTCGGGAGTATCGGTACTCGCAAAGATGATCCCAAACCCGGAAACTGATACGGGAAGTGAAGTAAAAAAGGATGTGCAGTATGTTGGCAGATTTACACTCACAAACAGATGTACCCTCACAAATGGAGGTAATCAGATGGCATGATAGTATCTAGTATCAAAGGGGTCTTCCACTGTGTCCCGGATGAGGTGTTCCAACAGGGAAGTCCGCTAGCCGCTTCCAAGCCAGGTACGCTGGGGGCTTCCAGGGAGCTGGTGACAGTGTGCTGTACACAGAAGCTGGGTGATGACATCACTTCCGGGTTCACGTCAGGCAGGGGGGTGCGCACGTTCAGATTAGCACACTGTCCCCAACTCCCTGGAAGCGCTGGAAACCACCAGTGTACCCAGCTTGGAAGCGGCTAGCGGACCTCCCTGCTGGAACAACTCACCTGGGACACAACGGAAGACTCCTTTGATACCATCAGGCTGTCTGATTATCTCTGTGAGTGTACATCCACGTGTCTGTTATTATATTTTAACCAGTTCCCTACAGAGTAATTGTGAAATGACGTCGGCAGGAACTGCTTGTCGATCCGGGCCGGTTATATGACGTTGGCCGCTTCTCGCCGCTACTGCTGGCCCCTGGGGGCCCGCAGAGCGGCGATCACGGATCGCTCGTCTGCCGGGGGGTCATGTCCCACCCTGATCGGGGTAAAAAGCCAATAAAATTGGCTCTTTACCACGTGACCAGCTGTGTCTAATCACAGCCGGTCACTACCGATCTTCCCGTGCACGCCGCTTGTGCGCGCCCCCGGGGGTGCGCAGCGCGGCGGTCAGGGCTGAGGCTTGTCCCTCGGACAAAGCCCAGCTCTGATCCATGTGTAAAGAGCCAATAGATTTGGCTCTTTACCACGTGACTGGCTGTGTCAATCACAGTCGGTCATATGGTGTAAACAAACCGCGGTAACGAGCTGTTACCGCGGTTCTCCCTGTCACACACCGATCATGTGTGACAGGGAGATTGCGGTAACAGCTCGTTACTGCCTACTGTACACCAAGCACACTGATCACCCCCCAGTAAAGAGGACCTGTCACAACCACATCAAAGTACCTGTCACAGCCCATCAGAGTACCTGTCACCTGTCCATCAAAGTACCTGAGTACCTGTCACCTGCCCATCAGAGTACCCGAGTACCTGTCACCTGCCCATCAAAGTACCCGGGTACCTGGCACCTGCCCATCAAAGCACCCGAGTACCTGTCACCTGCCCATCAGAGTACCCGAGTACCTGTCACTAGCCCATCAGAGTACCCGAGTACCTGTCACCTGTCCATCAGAGTACTCGAGTACCTGTCACCTGTCCATCAGAATACCCGAGTACCTGTCACCTGTCCATCAGAGTACCCGAGTACCTGTCACCTGCCCATCTGAGTACCCGAGTACCTGTCACCAACCCATCAAGTGCCTCACCTAAAGGCTCGATTCCTGAGGAATTGGTACGCTGCCTACCCCTCCAGTGCCCAGCTGCAAAACCATCTACAACAAACCTCTGCTTGTTGGACCTGTTGACTGCAAAGCAGCAGGTCCACGCTTTGGGGTGAGTGGGGACACGAGAGGGGTGTGAGCACCTGGCACCTTTGTTGCACCCTTATGCACCAAGCAGTTTTATGAGCACAACCGTCACTTTCTTCACGGAAGGCACTTTATTTATATTATATGATATGAACTTTTATGGACACAAATTTGTTTTCAAACTGATGAATATGGGGAGGCGCTGAATGTTTTTTGTTTATAAATGGATTAAACGGGTTTTTCTAAGATTACGGCAGCCCCCTAACAGCATAATAGATGTTTCATCAAATGTTTATTTAATTCATACAGTGATTTGTTATTTAGCACTTTTTGCGCTTTATCACAATAATTGTTCCACGGCGCAATAGAGTTTTGGTTTTATAACCCATCAAAGTACCCGAGTACCTGTCACCAACCCATCAGAGTACCCGAGTACCTGTCACCAGACCACCAGAGTACCCGAGTACCTGTCACCAGACCAACAGAGTACCCGTCACCTGCCCATCAGAGTACCCGAGTACCTGTCACCTGCCCATCAGAGTATCCGATTACCTGTCACCAGCCCATCAGAGTACCCAAGTACTTGTCACCAGCCCATCAGAGTACCCGAGTACCTGTCACCTGCCCATCAGGGTACCCGAGTACCTGTCACCTGCCCATCAGAGTACCTGTCACCAGCCAATCAGCGTACCAGAGTACCTGTCACCAGCCCATCTGAGTACCCAAGTACCTGTAACCAGTCCATCAGAGTACCTGAGTACCTGTCACCTGCACATAAAAGAGAACCTGAGTACCTGTCACCAGCCCGGCAAAGTACTCGAGTACCTGTCACCTGCCCATCTGAGTATCCAAGTACCTGGCACCAGCCCATCAGCATACCCGAGTAGCTGTCACCTGCCCACCTGAGTACTCAAGTAGCTGTCACCTGCCCATCAGAGTACCCGAGTACCTGTCACCAGCCCATCAGAGTACCCGAGTACCTGTCACCTGCCCTTAGATTACCCGAGTACCTGTCGCCAACCAATCTGAGTAACCGAGTACCTATCTGCAGGCCATCAGAGTACCCAAATACCTTTCACCAATCCATCAGATTACCCGAGTACCTGTCTCCAGCCCATCAAAGTACCCAAGTACCTATCTGCAGCCCATCAGAATACCTGAGTACCTATCTGCAGCCCATTAGAGTACCCAAGTACCTATCTGCAGCCCATGCCTCATAGAATATACCTCGGGTGTTTGCTTTCCAAAATGGGGTCATTTTGGGGGTAATTCCACTATCCTGGTGCCCCCGGGGCCTTCAAAAGTGTTATAGGTATGAATTAAATTTTATGTGTAATTTATGCTCCTAGAACGCCTGACAGTGCTCCCTGCATGTTCGGCCTTGTATGTGGCCAGGGTGTGAAAAAGTCTCACACATGTGGTATCGCCATACTCGGGACGAGTAGCAGAATATATTTTGGGGGGTAATTTTTGGTATGTGCATGCTATGTGTTAGAAATATCTTATAAATTGACCACTTTGTGTGAAAATAAAAGCGTTTTAATTTTCTTTCCACGTTTTTTGAAGACTTGTGAAAAAAAATGAACCATTCAAAAGACTCATAATGCTTCATAGATTATACGTTGGGGTGTTTGCTTTCCAAAATGGGGTCATTTTGTGGGTAATTCCATTGTCCTGGTGCTCCAGGGCCTTCAAAAGTTTAATGGGTCTATAGGAAATTAGATGTGAAATTTCTGCTCCTGGAATGCATGACAGTGCTCTCTGCATGTTGGACCTCTCTATACGGCCAGGCTGTGTAAAAGTCTCACACATGTGGTATCGCCATACTTGGGATGAGTAGCAGAATATATTTTGGGGGGTAATTTTTGCTATGTGCATGCTATGTGTTAGAAATATCTTATAAATTGACCACTTTGTGTAAAAATAAGTGTTTTCATTTTCTTTCCACGTTTTTCGAAGACTTGTGGAAAAAAATGAACCTATCAAAAGACTCATAATGCCTCATAGATTATACGTTGGGGTGTTTGCTTTCCATAATGGGGTAATTTTGTGGGTAATTCAATTGTCCTGGTGCTCCAGGGCCTTCAAAAGTGTAATAGGTCACTAGGAAATCAGATGTGAAAATTCTGCTCCTAGAATGCATGACGGTGCTCCCTGCATGTTGGACCTCTCTATGTGGCCAGGCTGTGAAAAAGTCTCACACATGTGGTATCGCCATACTCGGGGAGAGTAGCAGAATGTATTTTGGGGTGTAATTGGAAGTATGCATATGCTGTGTGTGAGGAATAACTTATGACAATTTTGTGCAAAAAAAAAAATAATTTCTTAATTTTCCCAAGAATTGTGGGAAAAAAGAACAACTTCAAAAAACTCTCCATGCCTCTTACTAAATACCTTGGAATGTCTACTTTTCAAAATGGGGTCATTTGGGGGGCATTTGTACTTTCCTGACATTTCAGGGCCTCAAGAAATGATATAGGCCATCAGTGCATCAGGTGTGATCAATTTTCAATGATTTGCACCATAGCTTGCAGACTCTATAACTTTCACACAGACCAAATAATATACACTTATTTGGGTTATTTTTACCAAAGATAGGTAGCAGTATAGGTTTTGGCCAAAATTTATGAACAAAAATTACTTATTTGCAAAATTCTGTCACAGAAACTAAAAAAAATGTTTTTTTTTCAAAATTTTCGCACTTTTTTCAATTATGTCACAAAAAATAAAAAAAAACAGAGGTTCTTAAATACCACCAAAAGAAAGCTCTATTTGTGTGAAAAAAATGATAAAAAATTTGTTTGGGTACAGTGTAGCATGAGAGAGTAATTGTCATTCAAAGCGTGAGAGCGCTGAAAGCTGAAAATTGGTCTGGGCAGGAAGGGGGTATAAACGACCGGCATTGAAGTGGTTAATAAATCTGTCAACATACTGCACTGAGAGGGCGCTACGGTTTTATCCTTTTTTATACCACAAAGTTTCTCCTAGATCATCCCAGCCTGCAGCCTCTAAGGACAGTTCTCTCGGATGTCTCCTGTACCAGGCATGCGGTCTCTGGCTGTCTCCTGCACCAGGTCTGCAGTCTCTGGCTGTCTCCAGTACCAGGCCTGCAGTCTCTGACCGTCTCCTGTACCATGCCTGCAGTCTCTGACAGTCTCCTGTAACATGCCTGCAGTCTCTGACCATCTCCTGTACCATGCCTGCAGTCACTTCTGCCTGTTGCTTCCTCCTTCCCTCCTCCAGCTGTCACCTCTGCCCCCATGCTTCCTCTTCCCCCCCCCAGCGATCACAGCTTTTTCCATCCCAACTCCACCACCCCACAATTCTTATTTCACCCCGGACTCAACTACCTTGCCCTCATTTACCCTCTACTTCCACCCTGCCATCACCCAACTCCCTAACAACCACCCCTATTCCTAGGCGATAGGTATCGGCAATTGGTAAAGTATTGGTACTCGTAGTAAAAAAGTGGTATTGGTGCATCCCTTATATATATATATACACACACACACACAAATGTGTGTCCGTACCATGTCCTCTACCAGTCTCTGACGTCCGTACAATGTCCTCTGACAG
>BLSH010500889.1:1329963-1339969 GCA_018402905.1 Glandirana rugosa | reverse complement strand
TATACCTGAGAACCAAAGGACGGAACTATAGGAAAACACAGAAACAATGCATATACAGTTAGGGCGGGAACTCAGCTGTCCTGGAAGACTATTGCAAAAAGAGTTACCGATAAGTCTAACTGGTTTTCCCAAGTTGTCTTCCAGGACAGCCCCAGGAGATTAGGCAAGGATTTACCAGCCTGGGGGGGAGGGGAGTACCGCCCTGAGGACTTTTCTACCAAAAGCTTGCTCCTGACTTGATAAGAGGTCAAAAAAATAATGCTTTATGAAGGTGGAGAATCTGGCCATGTAGCTGCTTTGCAGATCTGCCTTGGGTGTGGCGCAAGCTCTCTCTGTCCAAGAGGTAGACAAAGCCCTTGTTGAATAAATTGAGGAGACTCATTCATGATTATGTAGGCTTTCAAAAAAAAAAATGCTTAATCCACCTGGCTATAGCACATTTCAAGGTTCTTGATCCCTTACAGGTGGCCACAAAGTGGGCAAAACACGCTTCTGATTTCCTGAATATTTTGGTTACCTACAGGTAAGTCAAAAAACAACTTCTCACATCTAGCAAGCTGAAGCTCCTCTTTCTATCTCCTGATGGGGAATTAATAGATGTTACTCCAGCAGTTCAAAGGGATTCAAAATGATTGTTAGATATACTGTACAAGCTAGAAATAATATTTGCAGAGCTAGTGATAATCATTAAGTGCTCAATTAAACCAACCCCCCACAAAGTCCAATATTGATACAAATACTGGTAGTAGTAATAACAGGACTCCCAAACCAGAAATCTGTAAACCACCATGCGCCAGGGAACGTAGTTATACTAGTAATCCAGATTCACCACGTGGTCTACCACCAATGATAAAATGGACTCTTATTGGTGTTCTGTCAAAATAGCCAATTCATCAAGATCTTCAATTACGTCAATTCCAGTTACTGTAAACCATCGCTAATTGGAGATTTTGACGGCTTGCTCTTTTGACACAACACCGGCAAACGTATACACTCCAGTACACGGTATGAGCGGATATTGTTAGTCCGCTCTGATATTAACCAACAAAAAAAGTCATCAGGTACCGGAGTGTACACGACTTGTCGTTTTGACACAACACCGGCAAGCATCTAAATCTCCAATTAACCACTTCAATAGCGAGCCTGTTTTTTGGGTTCGGTGTTTACGTGTTAAAAATCAGGGGTTTTTGCTATAAAATTACTTAGAACCCACAAACATATATTTTTTATAATGCCCTAGAGAATAAAATGGCGGTCATTGCAAAACTTTATGTCATACCGTATTTGCGCAGCGGTCTTCCAAGCGTGCTTTTTTTTTTAATAAATTCATTTTTTTTAGTTAAAAAATAAGAAAGCAGTAAAGTTAGGCCAATTTTTTTCCATATTGTGAAAGATAATGTTACGCCGAGTAAAATACCCAATATGTCATGCTTCAAAATTGCGTCCGCTCGCGGAATGGCGACAAACTTTGCAGCTTAAAAATCTCCATTGGCGACGTTTAAAAAATTCTACAGGTTGGCAGGTTTGAGTTACAGAGGAGGTCTAGTACTAGAACTATTGCTCTCGCTCGAACGATCGCGGCGATAGCTCATGTGTGGTTTGAACACCGTTTTCATATGTGGGTGGGACTTATGTATGCGTTCGCTTCTGCGCGCAGCTCGCGGGGACGGGGCGATTTACATTTTTTTTTTATTTTACTTTTTATTTTTACACTGTTCTTTTAAAAAATTAAAAAAAAAATGTATCACTTTTATTTCTATTACAAGAAATGTAAACATTCCTTGTAATAGAAAAAAGCATGCCAGGACCTCCTAAATATGAGATCTGGAGTCAAAAAGACCTCATATCTCATATTTACATTTAAATGCAAAAGGAAAAAAAAAAAATATTTAAAAAAAAAAAAAGAGACCAAAAAAAAAATGGGCCCTTTAATACCGTTGGGCGGAAGTGACTTCTGACATAATTTCCGCCCAGCCGTATTATGGAGCCGAGTGAGCGGGGGATCCGATCATCTCTGCCGCTGCCGGCGGGTCCAGTAAGCGGCGGAGATGACGAGAAAGTGGCGGAAGGGTGGCACCTCCCCCGCCGCTTATAAAACGTGATCTCGCTGCGAATCCGCCGCTAAGACCACTTTTATCTTTCTCAGAATCGCCTGCTGAAAAAAATATCTGAATGGTGCCTGCAGCTGCAGGCACCATTCAGATATCACTTCTCAAGGCAGCGACGTCATGCGACGTCCACCTAAAGAGAAGTGGTTCATTTAAAGTAACCGGAAGTGACGTAATTGGAGATCTTGATGAATTGGCTATTTTAGCAGAACACCGGAATCAATGGAATTTATTACAGAGTCAGATGCCCCTGAAGCAATACACTGAACATCGGGTGATTGCAGATAACCCAGGAATCTCAGGTACGTATGATAATAGTGCCAATGCAGAATGCCACCATAAAAGCAAGATGAAAAAGAGCCCACAAAGTAAGTGTAAATCCGTAAAGAGCTTTTATTAAAACAAAGGGATAAAAATATTCACACAAGTCTTGAAAAAAACAGCGCTGTATGTAATTAGAGCTCACAGTCCATGAAGGGAGGACATCAAAGTATAAACAAAGCAGACAAGCGTGGCGACGCCGCGTACGCTGGCTCCTCCCAACATGTTTTGTCATAACGGATGTCATCAGGGGCATTCCCTGATTCAAAATGCACTGCATTAGATGAGGCCTGTCATGGTTAAGTTTAAGTCATGCCCTGTTTATTTACCCCTGGTCCTCCAGACCAGGGGGTAAACAAACAGGGCATGACTTAAACTTAACCATGAAAGGCCTCATCTAATGCAGTGCATTTATTCCACAGATGTGTGAAATCCTCATAGAAAGGAAACCTTCTCTTTAAGCTATTGGAAAAGAGTTATTTTCTCAAGGTCCTCCCACTCTATCTTGATAGCATCTAAGAGTGTTGCATGCACTAGAAAAACTCTAGGCTTTTCTTATGGAGACCCTGATGCATGATGTTATGTTTTCAGAGCTGCACTTTTTCGTCTATGATTTCCAAAATGGTCATACACATGGCTTTCAACAAATTGTCCACATCTTCCATGGACAATTAGTATCTGGATCCTCTGGCAGGATCCTCATCCTTTGAACCACTGTCAGTACATAACTCAGCTTGAGAGGCAGAGAGAGCTCATACATCCTCTTCAGTCCCCTTGCCATGCATTAAGCTATCACCATGTAGAGAGGTCTCGATTGAAGATGGCCAAGGCAACACTGGAACGTGTACCGGAGGCAAAGGGCAAAGTGGTCTTAATATTCACCAAGAGAGATCTAAAGGAGTGTAAGGTAGAAGCCAACTCCTCCTTCATTGAGGTCAAACGTTTATTGCAGACTATGGCTGAATCATCCTTCACCAGTCTGCTAATTACATTATCTACATTAACGGAACAAGGATTTACTTCAGGAAATCCCCATTTTTGTCAAACAAACTGCCCACTTCTTAGAAGCATGGGCTGGACCTTTATCTTGGGCTTTAGCCCAACAGGCCTCTCCATCCCCCATATAAATAGCCTGAACCACAGGTGCACCGCCAGCCTGAGCCCAACACCTAGAAGCCCCAGATGACATACAGCCTACACAGAATTTGCAAGGAAAACATCCTCAAGCTGTGAGGAGCTAGTGCCAGAGGAGCCAGTGTCCACTGCCTGAGAAGGTACTGCGGAGGGATCCATTTCACTCCAGTAGCCTCCTGCCTCAGCCCAAAACCACCAAGCTACAACACCAGCTACGTGGACACTGACCACTATGGTGGGGGGAGGGTTGGGTGTGGACGCTGACCACCAAAGGGGGGGGGGGGGGGCAGAAGTGGATGTGGGTGCTGACCACTGGGGGGCATGGAATCTGACCAGCAAAGAGGGGTGGGGAAGGCAGAATGCAAAACAGAACACTTTCAGGTCTAGAGAGGATTTTACCCACCTGTGCTCAAGGTCATTGTACAGAGAATTTTACTCAGGATTTTTCTGTAAACAAGATCCTGAGTAAACACCAGTAAATTATGAAGCCTGTGTGCAAGGGGCCTTAAACAGAGCAGTCTCGCCTCATCCAGTGCCCAAGGATGGCCAACATATTCTGGTGTTCTGTAAAGTGAAAATAAACCAGGGGCACAAAGTGTCTCTAAACAGAACTTCCCTTTGGGACTGACTTATGAGATTAACTTTAGCGAACCACAACTCCATAGACACCTGCCAAAGGGGACTGAGACCCAGGAATGCGTAGCAGTCCTCCATTTCCATTCCACGTTAATGGGTCTGAAGTGAGGTGCATGAGTGGTGGCTGGGACGCTGCTGGGCTTCCATCCATCTGGTGGGCTCAGTTTCTTCTGTTCAGTAAACATTGGCTTCCTGTGTAATGATATGTGACAACATCTCCCCTCTTGCCCTTAAGTTGCACCTCAGGTTTCCTCAATGTAGAGTGCTATTTTCTTTACGAATTTCAACACTTTGATCATGCGCACCTGGTTTACTTTCTTTACCTGTCCATGCGGAGCAGTGTCCTTGAAGTGATCTGTCCCGGATCCTTGATTCAACCAAGTATTCTGGATCTTTCTTCACCGAACATTCAGAGTGCTGGGCTTTTATATACACGGTGGTATACAGAAAGTGTGTTATATTGTTTTATCAGGAGTCGAGTTTGTGTTAAGTTTTCTCAACTTCTCACAATTTAACATGCATAGATACTGGGTTTGAAATAATCAATGTCCTTATGTACAACATAACGTTTTCCTGCTCCTGTATTGATGCAAGTTTCCTCCTTAAACTGATGTGAGAGTGTTGGCTGTGGTATACATATCAGCTCTGCTGGTTAGTGGGATTGGATATAATCAGATCATTGTTCTCTGAAAAGAGCAGACAACAACTAATAAAAGATGAAGGGGATATTATGCTATTCAACACATTCACGTGTGCCGCACTGCCCATTGCGTGATGTAGTTCCATCAGCTACTGTGTTCTGTAGTGATGTAGTGGCTAATGAGTGTAACTAAAGTGTGCAAGAGGATACACTGCATATGTCACACTCTGACAAGCTGGAACCAGCGGCAGCTGTAAATCATCACAAAAGAAAAAAGTTCAGAATCGCTGACAGGTTAGTTTTCTTTTTTTAAGGGTAGAAATGAGGTTGCTTTAACAACCGAACAACACTCTATATGTAAATGGGTCCGAAGCTAAGAGTCCTGCAATCTGTGAAAATTGAGAACACCACTCAACCACTTATCTAGATGAAATATGTCAAACATATACTGTATGAGTGTATATAAATAGAGAACAGAGGAAGTAGCACTGTATATTGCGCTTTAGTCACCTTGTTGTAGTTCTTTGCCAGCTCCAACATTTCTTTCACCACAGTCTCATTTAGTTTACAATGTTCACTGTAATCTTGAAGTGTCAGACCCTCCATCCAACTCTTCTTGTGTAAATTCAACAGCATCTGCAATATGGAAATGATGAATTAGCCACACTAATCATATACTAATTTTCTATAAAACAAACATAGGTTAGCTTAACAAAGTCTCCGGTAAGCGAATATCGATTAACTTATTTAGAAGAGAGGAAAAAAAATATCAGCAAAATATGACATACTGCAAAAGCGAGGTAGATCATTAGCAGTGAAGTGTTGAGGAAACATGAAATAACGGATGGCACGGCAGTCTACCCTGACAGCCAGACTTCCAGCACACTAAAAATTACATGCTTTTATTTATTACAGGGCGACTCCAGTCAAATAGCAGAAAATGCCATCTACTAAGCATGCTGCAAATACTTTGCTGTGATATGCCTGCATGGCATGAAGTGGGCTATTAAAAGCAGACTCCACTGCTCTATTTGCAATAATAGCAAATTGCCCACTCTGATATGGTTCTAACCCGTAAGCCCATCTATACTGAGCAAAATTATAAACACAACACTGTTGTGTTTCCCCCTATTTATCATGAGCTTAACTCAAAGCTCTATGATTTTTTTCTATGTACACAAAAGGCCTATTTGTCTCAAATATTGTTCACAAATCTGCCTAAATCTGTGTTAGTGAGCACTTCTCCTTTGCTGAGATAATCCATCCACCTCACAATACCAGTTTTCACTGTACAGGGCAGATGGCAGCGTATATGACGTTGTGTAGGTGAACGGTTTGCAGGTGTCAACGTTGTGGATAGAGTTGCCCATGGTGGCGGTGGGGTTATGGTATGGGCAGGCTTATGCTATGGACAACGAACACAGGTGCATTTTATTGATGGCATTTTGAAAGCACAGAGATACCATGACGAGATCCTGAGGCCCATTGTTGTGCCATTCATCCACGACCATCACCTTATGTTGCAGCATGATAATGCACGGCCCCATGTTGCAAGGATCTGTACACAATTTCTGGAAGTTGAAAACAATCCTAGTTCTTGCATGACCAGCATACTCGCCGGCATGTCACCCATTGAGCATGTTTGGGATGCTCTGGATCGCCATATATGACAGAGTGTTCCAGTTCCTGCCAATATCCAGCAACTTCGCACAGCCATCGAAGAAGAATGGACCAACATTCCACAGGCCACGATCAACAACCTGATCAACTCTATGCAAACTTTATGCACTGCGTGAGGCAAATAGTGATCACACCAGATACGGACTGGTTTTCGGACCCCGCCAATACAGTAAAACTGCACATTTTAGAGCGGCCTTTTATTGTAGCCAGCTAAGGCACACCTGTGCAATAACCATGCTGTCTAATCAGCATCTTAATATGCCACACCTGTGAGATGGATGGATTATCTCGGCAAAGGAGTGCTCACTAACACAGATATAGACGGATTTGTAGACAATATTTGAGAGAAACAGGCCTTTTGTGTAAATACCGGGGTTATGGCAGCTATCTGCTGCCATAACCCCGGTATTTAACATCAAAGTAAAGACATACAATGACAGGGGGCGGTCCAGAAATCGGTAAAGAGCACCTGTCATTTTAGATCCATCATGGCAGCACCTGTTAGCGGGCATCCCCTCACCTGCTGCCACCACGTCCCTCACCTTGTGTCACTGCTGCATCACCAGCCGTCCTATTAAAGTGAATGGGACTGTTGGTGAGTAAACAGCAGAGGACAGAGATGACAATTGCCCTTTAAAAATTATGATTTAAATTGAGTTGATTTAAATCAAGCCTTTTTACTAGTGATTTAAATCTACTTGATTTAAATCAAATCCACCCTGTATGTCATTCAGCCAGGAGGTAATGCAGCAGCTATTAGAATCTGCGGGGCAAGACAAATATTGAAATAAAAGTTTGGTTTCTTTACAGGGGTTGGGGAATTTAAAAATGCATTCATATTAGAACCTGGAGATGGGCTTTAAAGCGAAGCGTTCAGTCATTTTTACACTTCAAAAGTAAAAGTAATGCCTAATAGCAGGCACCAGAAGCGGTTTGCTTTTTTCTTAGCTAGCCAACAAAAAAAGCGTCTAGCACTAAAATAACACACCAGAAATCTGAAGAGTTTCAGAACACGAGGAAGACAAACAGTGAACACATAAAGAAGACATCTAGAAGAGAAAGCTTACTTTCTGTTCAAGTTCATTCTTTCTGTAGTTGATTGTTATAGAATAGTAATGTCTGTTCAAACCATGAATTAATGCCTGAAAAAAATAACAAAAAAGCATTAAAACAAAGAATTACAAGAAAATGTACACAGAAGAGGTGGGTTAAGCCTGTGTTTTCTAACTCAAATTCTAGTGACTTAACTTGTATCTCATTTACTTTATTCCACATCATTGTGGCATTTTATGCATTAAGGATCACCAGTTATTTCTCCAGTTATTCCTAATAAAATGAATGACAAAGATATTGTCTAATGGTTTATAACTCACGTTTATAGATTAGGTCTTTGAATTTTATACTATACAATATACAGTGGGTACAGAAAGCATTCAGACCCCCCTTAAATTTTTCACTCTTTGTTATGAAATATAATATATTTGCTAAAATCATTTAAGTTAATTTTTTTCCCTCATTAATGTACACACAGCACCCCATATTGACAGAAAAACACAGAATTGTTGACATTTTTGCAGATTTATTAAAAAAGAAAAACTGAAATATCACATGGTCATAAGTATTCAGACCCTTTGCTCAATATTTTGTAGAAGCACCCTTTTGATCGAATACAGCCATGAGTCTTTTTGGGAAAGATGCAACAAGTTTTTCACACCTGGATTTGGGGATCCTCTGCCATTCCTGCTTGCAGATCCTCTCCAGTCCTGTCAGGTTGGATGGTGAACGTTGGTGGACAGCTATTTTTAGGTCTCTCCAGAGATGCTCAATTGGGTTTAAGTCAGGGCTCTGGCTGGGCCATTCAAGAACAGTCACAGAGTTGTTGTGAAGCCACTCCATTATTTTAGCTGTGTGCTTAGGGTCATTGTCTTGTTGGAACGTAAACCTTCGGCCCAGTCTGAGGTCCTGAGCACTCTGGAGAAGGTTTTCGTCCAGGATATCCCTGTACTTGGCCGCATTCATCTTTCCCTCAATTGCAACCAGTCGTCCTGTCCCTGCAACTGAAAAACACCCTCACAGCATAATGCTGCCAACACCATGCTTCACTGTTGGGACTGTATTGGACAGGTGATGAGCAGTGCCTGGTTTTCTCCACACATACCTCTTAGAATTAAGGCCAAAAAGTTCTATCTTGGTCTCATCAGACCAATGAATCTTATTTATCACCATCTTGGAGTCCTTCAGGTGTTTTTTTTTAGCAAACTCCATGCAGGCTTTCATGTGTCTTGCACTGAGGACGGGCCACTCTGCCATAAAGCACAGACTGGTGGAGGGCTGCAGTGATGGTTGACTTTCTACAACTTTCTCCCATCTCCCGACTGCATCTCTGGAGCTCAGCCACAGTGATCTTTGGGTTCTTCTTTACCTCTCTCACCAAGGCTCTTCTGCCCCGATAGCTCTGTTTGGCCAGACGGCCAGCTCTAGGAAGGGTTCTGGTTGTCCCAAACGTCTTCCAATTAAGGATTATGGAGGCCATTGTCCTCTTAGGAACCTTAAGTGCAGCAGAAATTTTTTTGTAACCTTGGCCAGATCTGTGCCTTGTTACAATTCTGTCTCTGAGCTCTTCAGGCAGTTCCTTTGACCTCATGAGTCTCATTTGCTCTGACATGCACTGCGAGCTGTAAGGTCTTATATAGACAGGTGTCTGGCTTTCCTAATCAAGTCCAATCAGTATAATCAAACACAGCTGGACTCAAATGAACGTGTAGAACCATCTTAAGGATGATCAGAAGAAATGGACAGCACCTGAGTTAAATATGAGTGTCACAGCAAAGGGTCTGAATACTTCGGACCATGTGATATTTCAGTTTTTCTTTTTTAATAAATCTGCAAAAATGTCAACAATTCTGTGTTTTTCTGTCAATATGGGGTGCTGTGTGTACATTAATGCTTAAAAAAGAAGAAAATAAGAGGCTCACGGGGAGATTAAAATCATATGTGGAAGGAGAGAGTGTTGGAAGAACATTGGCCTCCCTGATCAGAACTAATTCATCTCCCAATACAGTGCTGGCAATAAGGCTACCAGGGGGGGGAATTACATCACATCCTAAGGAAATAGCAGGGGAGTTCAGAGAGTATTATGAAAAACTTTATCAAGCTCAAGACAGGGAGCAGGAGGGGAAGATGGAGGAATTCAGAGAGGAAGGTGTATACTAAAATTAGAGGGGCACTCGGAGAATAAAAGAAGAAAAAATTCGTAATTACATGTGTGTCGTGGGGTATAACTGTCTTTTTGTGTCTTAACAACTGTAAAAACGTCTAAATAATTTTTTCTTTTTGACTTTATAGTGTACCAGGCTTCATAAGTCTGGGAAACGACACTGTGAGTATAAATTGAGTCCACGACAGGTAAAGAAGACTAGTAGGAATTCTACCAAGATGTGCAAGTAAACTCAGGTCGACACAAACTAATATGACTAACCTGAACTAA
>BLSH010500889.1:1302914-1327212 GCA_018402905.1 Glandirana rugosa | reverse complement strand
CCAGGTAGGGGATCCAGGCCAGGAGTCGGTGTGTGAGTAGGTGTATGAATGTATTGGGAGAATGAGGGGGGGTAGGGGTAAGAGGGGGGTGGGTGTGCGGGGTAGAAACAAAATAACAGGTGCACTGAAGTAATCTGTCTCCCCCTCCTTTCTGTTGTTTTTTTTTTTTGGGTGAAGGTTCCGGGTTTGGAACATTAGTAGAGTGACATTTACTGTTTAAATATTACTATTATGGAATACAGTCACTTAGTATGCAAGTAAAGCAGATGGGTAGAATATGTAACAAAACACAAGAAATCAAACAGGGGGTGAAAGGGAAGAGGGACGCATGTACCACAATGATGTAACCAAGGAAGGAAAAGTCTAAGACTGATAAGTTATGATTGACTCCTTTGGTGAGGTTATCTGAGTGGGGAAAAAAAAAAATAATAAAAAAAAAAAAAAAAAAATGAGGAAAATAAATGATTTTAGCAAATGGCTGCAATATAACAAAGAGTGAAAAATTTAAGGGGGTCTCAATACTTTCCGTACCCACTGTATCTTGCAATGCAACTTATGGGATTGTGGTGCCCAACCTTGTGAAGAGCGAGGGCCACTGAAGCGACTTGGTAACCGGTCGCGGGCCACAATGAGCAGAATGGGCGGATGACAGGTCCGTGTCTATGCTGCATATGCAGAGTGGACACAGACACAGCCCACGCTACTCTATGGGCCCTCCAATTCAATCCGCTCAGACAGAAGAGGACGGATCCCCTCCTGTTTTTTTTTTTCTTAAGCGGATCGGCGATAAGCGGGGGTAAATGGACATAGAGGTGAATGGGGGGTCTGATTGGGTCAGACCGATCGTATGAAAGGGGCTTAAGGCTGCTTTCACACTGAATCACCATGTGCACCTGTGGCTTTCCTGCAAGTTAGATGCACTGAGCCATAGACTTCTATTATAACCTGCAGGTGTGGTGCACTTTCTGAAAGTGCACCACACCCACAGGTAATAACAGAAGTCTATGGATCAGTGCAGGTAACCTGTAGGTGCACTGTGCTGCACCTGTGAATCAGTTTAAAAGCAGCCCAGTAACCACTGCAGAACAGATCTGCCCATATATACAATATGATTTAAGTAATAAAATTAGCTTTAATAACAGTCTTCCATTCAGGTATCACCGGCTGTTGATGTCCTAAGCAGAGTGTATTTGGTATTGCTTGTGACAGGAGCCGGTGCTATACAGGAAGCATCGTCTTATGCGAATCTGCTCTGCAGCTGCTTGCTTCCCCTACCACCGGCTTCATTCACAACACACGTGGCCCCTGAGCCACTGGTTGGGCACCCCTGGTCTAACACTACCCTACACTGCACTAACAGCAAGCCATGTGACCAAATAGACCATCTCTTCTAGGCACTGTGAACCCTTAGGCCCCTTTCACACTTTCAGACCATTTGTTTTTCATCTATCCATTGAAGGACAACAAAGCATCTCTATTGAAAATCAGATGTAAACGGTGAATCCTCTGTTTACATCCACATCCATCCACATGTGTTTTTTAAAATGGATCAAAGGCCTATTTTTGCTTACTAAAAAAAAAAAAAAAAAATAAAAAATAAACGGAATGGATGAAAAACAGATGTAAAATGGACAAATGGTCTGTTTTTGCTTTTAAAAAATTGAAAAAATGTTCCCAGGACTGGTTAAAGACTCTAGCTGGTGGATGTAAAAAAGAAAAAAAAATGGATGAAAAATGTATAAGTTTTTTTTTTTAAACTGAACTGATGAAATGAACTGTCCACATGTATGAAAGGGGCCTTAAACTGCCCAGTATGGCTAAAGGTTTTATCCTGCAAACATGATGGTAAAATGCTAACTTTTGGACGTGGAGCTCTTCTTAGTGAGGGATGTTTAAATTTCTATGAAGGAAAGGGAAGTCTTTCACTAAGCCATGGCATTAGAAAAAAAAAAAGACTTTGAAATTACTATACAAATAGGAACTATTTTGTGGTCACCCATTTGATGTGGCATTCGTTTTACGGACTAATTTATATCATAAATGTAAAGGATGGGAGTTCCACAAGGTGAGCCAAAGATGGGGGAACCAAACGAAAACAGGTGAAATTAGGTTGATGAAAACAGTGTAGTATTTCCACTGCATTTAACACCTAAGGTATACTCCATGGTGGAGTGGCACTTTAACCTAGTCTCCAAAACAATTCCTAATTAATTGCATACATCTGCTACAAAACAAATCCTAATTAATTGCACACACAGACATCACAAAGTAGCAAATACGCTTTTTTTTTTTTTGTTTAAAAAGATATCACTGGAATAAAATAAATAAATAAATAAATAAAAATAAAGAGAAAACATGGATCAAATGACTTCATATCAGTTCTATAAAAGAACTATAGGCATCTTTGAGAATCAACAATTATCACAACTAAGAAATGAAGCTAATTATTTGAATGTGGCAGAGGCAGATTGTTATGTTCAATTAGTAAAAATGCGAGGCAGAGTTGGATGCGTTGGCCCTCAGGCTGAAGCGCAAAGGTCCTTAACCCATTTAAAGAAATAATGAAGGAAGGAGATGTTTATGCTGGAGGTCATCAAACGTTGGCTAAAGGGTCCAGAGTGTTCAATTCTCTGGGAACTTGCATGTATGGACTTGTCCAAGCCCAGTCGTAAACAAAAAAAATTAGCAAAAAAAAAAAAAAGCACAAGAGATTTTTATGCTCATTAAGACAATTGTTGATTTCTTACTAGGTATTATTGACTTTTTATAGAAAGCAAAGCTTGACTTTCAGCCTAGGTCTGTTTTATTTGTGGTTTGAAGAGGGAGAAGTAAAAAGTGATTAAAGGCTGTTTAAAAAAAAATTCATCAAAATGGGCACAACTGGTGTTATCTGTAAGAACAAACCACAAACAAGACTGATGAAGCCACAAGTCCCAAGACAGTGTGTCCAACTACAACAAAGCAGGTTTAGAATTTCAGCTTCACCAGGGAAGCTACACCTCCGCCTCAAATATTAGATTTTGAAGATAATCCAACAGCAACTGCTTGTATTACTAATCGAGTAGAAGCAAAGCGTTGACATTCACGGTTTAAGTTGGTACAATTTTTCATAGAAAAAAAAAAAATGAAACAAAGGCAGCAAATATCCAAATAATTAGCATTTTTAAAATATGTATAGTGGCTTTTGGCCCAAGGCTTGGATATGCGTTGACCGTTTTTTAAAAATTATTTTTGCATAGAGTAGGGAATAGTTAAAGCCCTTGTCAGCTGGTAACAAAACCTGTGTGCCACTGGGGGGATTTCCTCTCACTTTGTCCTGCAAACACAACAAAAAGTGAGAAAAAGTCTACAAAGTTAGCGCAATCCCTTGTTCAGCAGGCCATACACTACAAACATTTTTTAAACGTTTGCAGTTTTTCTAATGGTTAAAGGGGACAAATTGGCATTTGTTTTTGACCATATAGACAGGAATAAAGGGATTTTTCTGTGCCTCTTGTGGCTCTATAAGCACCTAATATTTAGCCGTGCCACATCCTAAAAATACAGATGCGTGTCAAAGGAAGGTAATGATGGATATTAACGGCACGTAAATTTATATTAAAAAATAACATTTATTGAGTATCTTTAAAATATTAAAGTCACCTTGGTATAATTAGTCAAATAAAATCATGCAAGCTGGGCATTAAGTGGATACCCTTGTAATCACATAAACAGGACACAAAGTTAAAGCTGAGTAGAATAGGTGGTCATATATTGGTGTCAGTCCTTTTGTAGTATAGGATATTGGATATTGAAGACCAAGATACAAAAATACAAAAAAAACTTGTAGTTCCACCGGTGTGTCTCCATATGTAACAAATGAGCCAAATTATGGTTCCCTCTTTTGGTCGGGTGCCGTCTACTCTACAGCAAGTGAGTTTTTTCCCTTTTTTTTCCCCCTTTCTTTTTTCAAGGATACACGCAGAGCATGGCAATGTTATATATGTATTATGCTTTTTTTGTATTTTTGTATCTTGGTCTTTTTTCTTTAAAGATTTTATCCATGCGTTTCTATTACAATAGGGATTAAAAAGCTCCAGAAGAAGCAACCAAGGGTGGCGAAACATGTGGAGCTGAGTAATAGGACCACAAGTGGTACCCCAATATTACAAAAGGACTGACATCAATACATGACCACCTATTCTACTCAATTATCAGCTTTAACTTTTTGTCCTGTTTATGTGATTACAAGGATATCCATTTAATGCCCAGCTTGCATGATTTTTTTTGACTAATTATACCATGGTGACTTTTATATTTTAAAGATACTCAAATTATATCTTTTTATATAAATGTACGTGCCCTTAAAGTCCATCATTACCTTTCTTTGTCACGCATATCAACAGGAAAATTTGAAGGCTGAGGATGGAAAATGTTGTTGTTTCTTATAGGAGCAAATTAAATTCTAAGCCAGGGTTCACACGTACGCGATGTGGGAACCAGCTGGATTCCATCGCTTGTCCCCACAGGCAGTTCACACTGCCCTCAACCGCTGCGGGTGTCAATACAAAGTTGATGACACCCCCAGATCAGTTCACAGATCGCAGTGCGAACTGTGAATTCAGACAGAAATCGGATCGCATAGGATCCGATTCCTGTACGGGGAAAAAACAAATTGTATGGCTGAACTCACATTGCACAGACATCGCATGTGAACGGCACCACAATGTGGGTGCGAATCACATGCGATGTCTGTGTTCACATATGTGTGAGCCCAGGCTACATGTTAGTTAATGTGGTTCTCAGTTGAGAAAATTTGTATTTTATTTGTATGCTATTAAAAGGGATTACTCAACAAATCAAATGTTTGAATGGTTTACAAATGGCAAACAAACAAAAATTCCCTGCTTTCAAATGAAAATTCTTTGAGTCTAAAGCCTAGTACACATTATCAGAAAATCGTCCAAAAATACCGCTTTTGAAGTGATCATACGATAATCTGATTAGTACACAGCTTTCGAGAGCCGATCACGACAGTTCATCCGAAATGATCTGAAGGGACAAGCACGAAAATTCTTCTTGTACGATGTTTGTTTAATCAGCACAGTTTTCGCCCGACTATACATTACTTCACATTTATTCTGTCGTAAAATAATAATTCTCCATTTTCAATATTAAACTAGAGTGCCAAAAAAAGGGGGGGGGGGGTGATGATTCGTCCGATAATCTCATTGTGTGTACCAGACTTAAGTTGGGCACATCAGAGAATCTGATGAATGACCTTTCATGAATGGCTGTTTGACGACCAGTTTCTGTTGAATAGAATGGAGATGACTGAAAACCAGTATTCAACCAACGGCTGATAAGTATATTCTGGGGGGGGGGGGGTTAAGTGTGATCCCCCCAGTCAGGAAACAATGTTTTAATGGGGGTGAACAATGCATCAACATTGCTTGTGCTGAAACTGAAAGCGTGTACTTAGATTTAGGCAGTTATACAGATGTTTAAGGAATCCTGTAGTGTTATGCATATATTCAATTTTACAACAAATAACACAAAACTAGAAAAGAAAAAAAAAAAAAAAAAACATAGGAAAGAAATGAGAGGAGATTGTTGTCAGAGAAGTTATACCAATTCTGTGCTAAAAGCATTATGTAGCAGTAGAAGAACTGCCATTAAAACTATAGCCTGAGCATGCTAGCAAGATTCACACAGTGAGCGTGTTCTGTGGCAATAAACGGGTGGCTCACATTGCTGTTGGGCAGACAAAGGAGGGGATTTATCCAAGTAATTAGATGGGGAAGAAAAGGAATTTTATTTTTTCTGTGAAAACCTCTTCATAGAGTACATTATATCATTACTAGTAACTGCAGCAAAACCATAACCCTAGCCAGGCAAGTCTTCTAGTTTCCATTTGAGGAACTGGCCCATTTTATTTTTTCTGCTTTTTAAAACCCCAACTTTCCAGACCCATGATGGATCTATAGGAGTCCGGATGAAAAGAGACTACCTCCAAACCCTCAAGTTTAGATACGGAGAAAACAGAGAAGGTCATAGATCTTTTCCATTATTTTTCCCAGACCTGAACAGATCTGGAGGTAACCGGATGTAAACAGATGCATGTCTGTTTACATTTGGCTGCCCATAGGCCAACATGGCTAACATGAAGCTTCCACCTAAAAAACTGACAGGTAGACCTGATCATACAACTTATGTGAAGGGGTCCTATTCCTGTTTTAAACTAGCTACATTAAGATCTAAAAAAAAATAGGATTTTTTCTTCATACTTACCTGTAAAAATCCTTTTCTTTTAATACATCACGGGGCACAGAGTTAAACTAATATTCATTACCTACTGGGTTATACTTCATCATCAGATGAATGGACACTGGTAGACAAAGTCTTAGACAGGAAGTGATCCCCTATAAAACCCCTCACATACAGGAAGTATTTCAGTTTTGTAGCAAGCACTGAATCCTCAAAAAGAGGGGAGGGACCTCTGTGTCCCGTGATGTATTCAAAGAAAATAATTTTACAGGTAAGTATGACAGAAAAATTCTATATTCTTTTTCATACATCACAGGACACAGAGTTAGGCCAATATTCATTACCTACTAGGACTTCCAAGAGCAATAGCCTTGAAGGGAGGGAGACACCCTGCCAAACAATAGCCATCAGACCTTATACGGCAGGCCTCAGTACACTGCGGCCGATTCCTCGGCTGCTCGAACATACACTTTATAAAGTTCTGTTAACATATGCACTGAAGACCAGGTAGCAGCCTTACAAATCTGAGCCACAGATACCTGATGCAAAAAGCCCAGGAGGTTCCTACACCCCTGGTATAATGAGCTCTCACCCTGAAGGAAGGAGCTTTAAGTTTCAGACCGTAGGCCTGAATGACCAATTGACGGACCCAATTGGCAATGGAAGCTTTGGAAGCTGCCTGCCTCTTCTTGGGTCCTTCTGGTAAAACAATAAAAGGAGTCTGATCCTCGGATCGCCACAGATCTAGATAAAACCGCTGACTGCCCGAACAACGTCCAAGGAATGCAGTCGTCTCTTCTGCCGACCAAAGCTGAGAGAAAAAAGAAGGCAAAACAATGTCCTGGTTTAAATGAAAAGCAGACACCACCTTTAGCAAGAAGGATGGAATAGGCCGCAACGCCACCTGGTCATGGTGAAGAATTAGGTATGTTTCCCTACATGAAAGGGGCACCAATTCTGACACTCTTCTAGCTGAGGTGATGGCCATCAGGAAGGCTAGCTTGCATGACAGCAAGACTAATGGAATTTCCTTGATAGGCTCAAATGGTTGTTTCTGTAACACAGACAGCGCCAAAGTTAGGTCCCAAGGACACATAGGTGACCTAATGGGGTGAATCAAACGAGTTGCCCCCTGCATAAAGGTACGGACCAGAGAATGAGAGGCTAAATGCCTTTGGAAGAATACTGACGGCCGAAATCTGACTTGTACTCCAGGCCAATCTGATTTCCACAGCCAACTGTAGAAAAGAGAATTCTCCAAATCACTTATTTCTGAGGATGCCATTTTCTGACTTCACACCAAGCAATATAAATCTTCCAGACCTTATGATAGATTTTCCTAGTGACCGCTTTCCTAGCATTCACTAGGGTTGACACCACCACCACTCCCAAGATGCCAAGATCCTTCAGCACCCTGGCTTCAATAGCCATGCTGTCAAATTTAGAGACTGTAAATCGGGGTTCATTGCCTGTCTATTGCCAATCTCACAATCTCCGGGAACCAGGGACAGGCTGGTGCCACCAGAATGACTGAAACCCCCTCTCTCTCTGAATCCTGTGCAACAAATGTGGAAGGAGAGGGATCGGAAGCATAAACCAGGGAGTACTGGCTCCCTGGAACTACCAGAGCATCTGCACCGACTGCAAGAGGATCCCTTGTTCGGAACACAAACTGCTGTAGCTTGTTGTTGAACCTGGATGCCAATGGATCGACATCTGGCCATCCCCAACGCTGGCAGATTTCCCAAAACATGTTCAGGTGTAGGGACAATTCCCCTGGGCAGATTTGCTGGCAGCTGAGATAATCTGCCTTCCAGTTCTCTACTCCTAGGATATGAACTGCCGATAGAACTGGCACATGTCCCTCTGTCCAGGCTAGTATGTGGTGCATCTCTTTCTGAGCTGAATGACTCCTGGTACCACCCTGGTGGTTTATATAGGCCACTGCAGTGGCATTGTAGGACTGAACCCCGATAGGGCAGTCCTGAAGTTCTAACATCCAAGACCGTAGGGCCAGATATACTGCCCGCAACTCTAGGATGTTGATGGGCAGGCTCTGTTCTGCCCTTAACCATCTCCCCTGAGCTGTGAGCCCCTCTAGGGTCGCTCCCCAGCCCGAGAAACTGGCGTCTGTGGTCAGTACTCTCCAGGACACCGGGAGGAAGGATCTTCCCTTTTACAGGTTCTGATCCTGCAACCACCAGCTTAGGCTTAAGCGTGCCCAGGGAGATAAGATCATGGGTTAATCCAGGGCCTGCCCTCGCCTGTTCCAAGCTGACAAGATGTCTTGTTGTATAAGCCTGGAATGGACCTGGGCATAGGGCACTGCCTCAAAAGAGGACACCATCCTTCCTAAAAGGCTCATACAGAGCTGAATGGAGGATTGTCTGGTGCCCCTCATCTGACACACCTTCTCTTTCAGGGCACAGATCATTACGGGTGGCAAAAATACCTTTCCCCAGACCATATCTAGGATCAGACCTAGATACTTGAGACTCTGAGCTGGTTGCAAGGCTAACTTTTTGGTATTTATGACCCAGCCCAAGCTTTCTAAATATTGCACTGTGCAGACTACAGCGTGTTCCAGGGCCTGTAGTGAGTGATCTCTGAGCAGGTCATCCAAGTATCCAAGCACCAAGATCCCCTGGGCCCTTAAAAGACCCAGTACAGGTGCTAGGATCCTTGCTGTGGCAAGCCCGAAGGGCAGTGCCACAAACTGGAAAGGACGTTCCTCTACTTCAAATGGCAGGAACCTCTGATGAGGGTTGAAAGATAGGTGTGTGTAAATATGCGTCCTTGATATCGATGGAGGCTAAGAAGTCTCCCATCTAGAGTGAGGATATTACTGAGCGGACAGACTCCATCTGGAAGGACTGGATTAATAGATGCCGACTCAGAAATCTTTTGGATACATTTGTCCAAATCACCAAACGTTCCCCATGAAAGGGGAATCCTGCCAATAACTTCTTAAAAGGAAGCTCGGCTGACCAGTTTTTAAGCCACAGAAGTCTGCTCATGTGTGCAGACAGGAGAGCCATACGAAAGACTTGCTGTATAAAATCCTTTAGAGCATCTACAGCAAAACACAACGCTCAAGGAATATCTGCGCTATTTCCAGCAAGATCATCCTCCTGGTTAGGCCTGTCAGGCCATCTGACCTGATCCTTTAAGGACTGGCAGACTCCAATTGCTGTAACAGCTGGCTGAATAGCTGAACAGCCAAAATAAAAGGAAACCTTTAATAAGGACTCCAGTTATCAGGGTCTTTCAAGCCCTGTGCATTATCCATTGAACAAGTTAAGTTCTTGTTTAAGGAAGAGACTGCAGCCTCTACAGCTGGCATGCTCCATTTCTTAAACTTTTCCTCCATGGGATATAAAAGGGAAAACCTCTTAGGAGGAACGAAAATAATCCTGGTCAGGATGTTCCCAATCAGCATACACTGCCTGTTCCAACAGCGGGTGCAGGGGGAAAGCCTGTGCAGCCAGAGGAGGGTTCAGGGACCCCAAAGAGGACAAGGGAGGCTCAGAAACCTCTGCAAGAGGTAACAAAGGCAGAATGAACCATCTTGGTGAGAGTCTGGATCAAAAGCCTGTGCGACTGAGAGGCTGATACCAACTGGACATCTGGCCCAGATTCCTCAGAAGCAGACTCATCTGCCGGGCCAACTCTTAAGTCCTTAGCATCTAGCTCTTTCCCATCCTCAACCCATTCCTGCTCCAAATTAGGAGGATCAGGGGAGGGGGAATCTGTCACGAATTTTGCCACCCTACCAGATGGAGGCAATCAGGCCAGCAATCCTGTGCTCTAACCCGGCAAGGGCCGAGGACAGTTCATCCCTGGCGATAAAAGGTGAAGCAGCGTCGATTGTAGGCACAATACCAGACAGGCTCAGTGGCTCAGATTGCCTGGAAGCCTCACGTCTGGGATACAACACTAGGGGTTTTGACTAGGCTCCTCAGGAGCTACATACGACATAGATGTGCCCTTCCCTGTAGTGTTAGTCCCGCTCCTCTTTTTTGAAGACATTGCAAACCACAAAAAGGGAGTGCCTGGGTTTAGTATTTACATACCCAAGAAGGGAGCTCACCAAGCCCCTATGCACCAATCCTGCTAAGCACCGTAGCTTGCCAAGCAACACCTGGTGACTCACGTGACCCAGGTAAGGAGAAATGAACCACTGAAAATGCCTGGTTCAGAACCTGCTCTGTGTCTCACAGCTGTCCCCTGGAAGCACCGCATGCTTGGCCTACACAGCATAAATAAGCTGGCTGTGTGCTGGAACATTCCACATGTGTGCGGTCCCGGTGAATGGGTGCGGCTGTATTCACCTATGACGCAAATCTTTGCACGCCCAGATTAGGCTACGGCACATGCTCGGCTCTGTGTGTGCACAACGCCTGTGTTGAAACCGCATGCGCCATGGCCGCCAACAAACTTCCACGTATCATGTGCTCACACATGCGACATGGCGAATCAAGATGTGCAATGGTGCACATTCGTGCGCGGACATCCATGAAGGTAAAAAAACACAGCCAGGCAACAAGACAAAAAAACTCCTCCCTGTAGTCACCGCACACAGGTGTCCAGCCTCTAGCTAGCTTTACTGATTGTTTTTTTTTATTTCTCAAATAATCTCTATTAAGTCTCTTAAGTCTTTTTCATGAATATACAAACATTCCCATATTCCTTGACTTCATGCCCCACCCCCCCTCCCCCCCTCCAAAATACCCATAGTGAAGAGAATAACTTGAAATCATTTATATATGCACATTATACCCCTTGAATCCTTTTTTTTCAACCATTTGATAATTTCACCTCCCTTATTTGCAATATCTACCCATTATCCCTTTTCAACTCTACATTCTCTCCTTTCATTCGCTTCTCCATCCTCCATTCACTCCCATTCTACGTATTCCTGTTATTAAGTATCACCTCACATCACTTTAATTTATCTCTTGCTAGTTGCTCATTGAGTATTCATCTACTAAAGTATCCTGTTGCATCTTTTATTTCTCTTAGTGTACTTAAAGCGGAGTTCCACCCACATTTGGAACTTCCGTTGATCGTATTCTTCCCCCCCTCAGGTGTCACATTTGGCACCTTTCGGGGGGAGGGGGAAGAGGATACCTGTCTTCGACCGGCATTCTGTTCCCACTTCTGGGAGCCTGGCCGCGGCGCATTACAACAGCAGCCCGGCTCCCTCCTCCGCCACCGGGCCACTGACAGAGTGCAGCGCGCTTTGCACATGCTCAGTAGGTGCCCAGCCCCGAAGCCAAACGGCTCCACTGCTGGGTTCCCTTACCCGCAATGGCTGCGGCTGCACATGACCAGCCGATCCGAAGATTGGTGACGGCGCTGACATCGATGGACTCCAGGACAGGTAAGTGTCCTAAAGTTAAAAGTCAGCAGCTACTATATGTGTAGCTGCTGACTTTTAAATTATCGAATTGGCGGCAGACTACCCATTTAAAATGGTAAAAAAGGAAGCAAAATAAAAACTATCATCTTTCAATGAGGTTGTCCCTTTGCCTCCCACCATACTTTCCAAATTCTTTCATACTTTTTTGTTGCCCTTGCCTGATATACACAGATTTTTCTTTGCTTATTGTCTCATTCATAGTTTCTTCCCATTCTTTGCTCGTTGGTGGTAATACTGATTGCCATCTTTGTGCTACCAATTTCCTTGCTTGGAACAAGGATCTGAGCACAGCGGTTTAAACATGCCCGGGGTACCTTTCACTTCTACGTAACCCAGCACACATATCACAGCTTCTAGATATGTCACAAACACCTGATTTTATCATTCCCAGATCCTCTTTCCAATATCGACATAGTTTTGGGTACCTCCGCATCATTTGGATAAGATCTCCCTCTGTTCCCCTACATCTAGGACAACTGGCATCTGGTCTCCTTCCAAACAGAAAGAGCCTTTTAGGAGTGCAACATACTCTATGTAATAAAAATAAGTGTGACATTCTTTGTGAGGGGGAGAGTAATACCAATGGACCCAACTACAGAATCCGACTCCACTGCTCCTTGGTTATAGACCCTACATCTTTTTCCCACCTACTCCTTCCCGGTGGATCTCCTATCTCTTCCAGTCCCCTTATGTATTTGAGGGTATGTCCATGAGATCAAGCTTTCGGGAGCTTGTGCATTAAGAACTTTTTAACACAACAGTATCTTATATCATTCTAGTGCCTTCTCTATAAATTGTTTTTCTAATGCATGCCTGATCTGTAAAAGGACCGATTCGGTACAGTATATTCTTCTTTAGGTTCTTGGAATGATTTCAGCGTTCCCTCTTTATATAACTGATTTAGGCGCTTTATTCCGCATCTCTCCCACTCCTTAATTGGTCCCATCTTCTGAAGTTCCACCAGGTTCCCATTTTCCCCAAATAGGGGTGTATTCTGTAACTCCCTTATATCCAAGTAGGTTCTTTACTGTGTTCCATATTCTCACCATTAGTTCTACCGTGGAAGGTTCGAAAAAAGGACACCCCTGCCTCGTCCCCCTCCGCAATTTAAATTTGTCAGTGTATTCATTATTTACCATCACCTTTGCTTCCGGGGCTTTATATAATATTTTGATTAAGTTAATGAATCCAGGCCCAAACTGGAATTCCTTCAAGACCTACCATAAGTATTGCCATTCAAGGCTATCAAAAGCCTTGACTGCGTCTAAGGACAGGATGGCCCTTGATCCCTTCTCCTCCATTGGAAGCTGTAAATTTAAGAATACTCGTCTAATATTTAAACTGGTGGACCTCCCTGATATAAACCCAGACTGATCCGGGTGTATATGTTTCTGGATAACTAAGTCTTGCTGCCGGAACTTTTGCTAAGATTTTAACATCCGGATATAATAAAGATATATGTCTATATGATGATGAGCTAAGTGGGTCTCTTCCTTCCTTCGGTAGCACGATAATAGTAGATTCCATCATAGAGAGTGGAAGTTACCCCTCCTCCGCCCAGTTCAGAACCTTTAGCAGCTCCGGAAGTAAAAAATACTTCTGTATCGCTTATACGTTTCTGCTGGCAGGCCATAAGACCCTGGGGATTTCTGGCCTGCCATAGCGGCTGTAGCTTGTTGTAACTCTTCTATTGCTATAGGACATTCAAGTTCCAGTCTATCCTCTTTGCAAAGGGCCTGTACCTCTAATCACTCAAAAAAAAAAAAAAAAAAAAAAAAAAAAAAACTTCATCTCTTCCTTCAATTCCTCCTGTTGTGAAGCTTGACTGGTTGTTACAATCACTGGGGCACCCCACAATAAGTAAATAAGGGGGCTTTCACTTACCCGTCCAGACGTAGGGCAGCCTTAGAAACTAAAAGCCCAATCTTCACCCATTACAGTGGGTTCCTGTCACTTGAGGACCTTCAAGGACTGGGTACCCTTTTCATGTTTAGGGTCCACTCCCTTGGACCTGTACAGCACCCTGCAGGAATGCCTTAGCTCTGTGGTGTCCAGGATCCCATTACGCAGGGTCTAGCACCCAGAGATGGCGTTACAGGCAAAACCTCGCAGAATCCTTGTGTCTTCTTTGCAAGGCTCAGGTGCCATTTATCTAAGCTTATAGCCTGTTTCAAATGGATCCGATCTCTCAATACCTTGATTCATTTAAGAACCGTTTTTGGGACTAAAGACCTGGAGCTCAGAGAGCTCAAACAAACATGCCTATCC
Source organism: Glandirana rugosa (assembly GCA_018402905.1). Lineage (NCBI taxonomy): Eukaryota > Metazoa > Chordata > Amphibia > Anura > Ranidae > Glandirana > Glandirana rugosa. The sequence continues at coordinate 1,313,276 of BLSH010500889.1, read as the reverse complement.
ACCTTGCTGACACTGGTAAAAAAAACAGAAACGCTTTCTGTATGGGAGGGGTTATATAGGGGATCACTTCCTGACTAAGACTTTTTCTACCAGTGTCCATACACCTGATGAATTATAACCCAGTAGGTAATAAATATTAGTCTAACTCTGTGCCCTGTGATGTATGAAAAAGAAACATTGTAAACTTGTAGCTGTAATCTCTCTATTGTTAGATTCCTGCTGCCAAGTCTAGTAATATAAAGCTTAACCACTTCAGCCCCGGAAGGATTTCCAGCTTTAGGACCGGAGCCTTTTTTGCGATTCTGCACTGCGTCGCTTTAACTGAAAATTGTGCGGTCGTGCGACGCTGTACCCAACGAAATTTGCGTCCTTTTTTTCCCACAAACAGAGCTTTCTTTTGGTGGCATTTGATCACCTCTGCGTCATTTCTGATCGCCGCTATAAACAAAAGAAGAGCGAAAATTTTGCAAAAAAACCCAAATTTCTTACTTTTTGCTAGAATACAAATCAAAAAAAAAAAATATATAAAAAAACATTTTTTCTCACCGTTTTTATCCGATTTATATTCTTCCTCATATTTGCGATAAAAAAATTTGCAATCGGCGTTTATTGGTTTGCGCAAAAGTGGTCGCGTTTACGGATGATGAGAATTCATTTTTGGGGTTTTTTTTACTAGTAATGGCGGTGATCTGCGATTTTTAGCGGTACTGCGATATTTCAGCGGACATGTCGGACTATTTTGACACTTTTTTTGGGACCATTGGCATTTATACAGCGATCAATGCTATAAAAATGCACTGATTACTGTGCAAATGCCATTGGCAGTGAAGGGGTTAACCTGCAGGGGGCGCTCTAAGGGTTAACTATGTTCCCTGGGCGTGTTCTAACTGTAGGGGGACTGCACTATCTGGGGAAGGGAAGTGGTCACAGCCTTCGTATACAGGAAGGCTGTGATCACAGCCCTTCCCCCTTCACACAGAGCGGAGGTCCGTGTTTACATACACGGACCTCCGTTCCTCCGCTCGGGGGGGCCATCGCTGGTAGCCGGCGGCAATCGAAGCCGCCGCACCCGCTCCCTGGCCCCCCCCTGGACACAGTGAGCGTGCGGGCGCGCCTCCGTGCGCTCACTAAACTCGATCCCGCAGCTGCCGTCGTATGAAGGAGTTTTGCAGGAACGAGCCACTTTGTCGCCGTCAACTGCCGACCAGCGGTCGGCAAGCGGTTAAAAAGAAGCCCTTGGTGCAGCCTACTATTTGTGCATGTTATATACAAGTGTACATACACAGATCAGGCATAACTTTATGACCACTGACAGGTTAAGTGAATTTCACTGAATATCTTGCTGTGCAGCCACCAGAGGTATATTAAACAGCAAGTAAACATGTTATACCTGAAGTTAATGTGTTGAAAGCAGAGAAAAAAAAATGGGCATTACAAAATCGGTTGTGTATGGGGCTGCGTAGCTGCAGACTGGTCAGGGTGCCCATGCTGAGCCATGTCCACAGCCAAAAGTGCCTACAATGGGCAGGTGTGCATCAGAACTGGACCGTGAAGCAATGGAAGGTGGCCTGGCCTGATGAATCACACTTTCTTTTACATCATTGTGGATAGCTGGGTGCATGTGAATCCTTACCTGCGGAAGAGATGGCACCAGGATGGAGTATTGGAAGAAGACAAGACGGTGGAGGCAGTGTGATGCTTTGGTAAATGTTCTGCTGGGAAACCTTGGGTCCTGCCAGTCATGTTGATGTTAACATGACACGCACCCCCTACCTAAACATAGTTGCTGACCAAGTATACCCCTTAATGGAAATGGAATTTCCTGATGGCAGTAGCAGCATAATGTGCCCTGCCACACTGAAAAAAAGTTAAAGAATGGCTTGGGGAACTCAACGAGTTTAAGGTATTGAGATAGAATTAAACCTTTCCAGATCTCAATTCAATTGAATATCTGTAGGACATGCTAGAATAAAGCATATCTGATCCATGGAGCGCTCCCCCTCGCAACTTACATGATCTGCTACTGACAGCTTGGTGTCAGATACCGTAGCATACCTTGAGAGGTCTAGTGGCATCCATGCCTTGACAGGACAGGGTTGTTTTGGCAGCAAAAGGGGGACCTACTCAACCTTAGATGAGTGGTCATAAAAGTTATGGCTGATCGGTGAATATTAAAACAAAGGAGCAGACGGCAGCAAAGTCACAGTCTGAGGGATGCAGAAGTGACATTTTAATGTAACTGCAGAAAATACCTTGCACACAGTCAGAACATGCACAAAACAAGATGATGATCAGGGACTGGCTACAATATAGAGGTACCGTAAGTTACTTACTGCAGTTTTTTTAAAGATCATATTTTTATTTTTTTATTTTTATTTTTTTAACAAGACAGATTCACCTAAAGTTGTATGATTGAGAAAAAACTTGGTTTCTTGTAAAATAAAAGCAAAGTGATATGGCAGAAAGTGATATAAACTTTATTTCACATTGAGTGAAGATTAAACTCTTACCTGTATAGATGGTTTGTTTAAGTGGCCAAGATTTGAAGTGGTTTGCCTTGGTTCATGTCCCAGAACCATCATGTTGGCATTGATTAATCGGAACGCATCTATAACAACCTTAAAAACAAAAACAAAACAAAAAAAAAAACGGTATGTCAATTCCTTATTGGACATAGGAGCTGAACAACAGTAACAGTGGACATTCAAAATTTGCTCATATCTATGTTGGCATTGTGCCCATCACTCATTTAATTGTAATATTAATAAATAGGACCTCCTGCCGATAGAGCCATCAGGACATTTAAGTCTCTCTGGAAGCAAAAGTAACACCAATTATTGCTTTTTTTCTGTTCTTAAAGAGAAAAATATTTCTGGACAGATATTTATAAACCAATTTATGTATTAACATTAATGCTTTCCATAGAACTGACACCTACGTACTTAGCTTATCTTCTTCAATTTCATAAAGAGGCTAAACATGAAAGTGAGCACAAGCTAAGGGACCGCGTTTAGGGCCCAGACCTGTCACTTCAATTACTCTAGAAAGAGAAGCAGAATGACAAGGAAATTATAGCCAGCTAGGAACAAATCAAATCAGATGGCTTTCATAGGTTATGGCCAGCAATATCTACCTGCTGACAATATGTTTTTCAAAAACGCTCCCTCAATGGTGCATGCAAGCCCACAAAAGGTATATAATCTGTAATAAAACCTCAGTTTATAACTCAAACCAACCAAAACAAATATGCTGGTCCTGCATAGATACAAAGAGAAAGAACACAACCTTTGGATTTTTATCAGATATTGTCTAAGGTCCCTTTCACATGGACCTGAATGGACCATCCATGCACCCCTATGGAGCGATGAATGTCAACAGACATGTCCGCCCGCTGACACCCGTCGCTCTCCGATCCGCTCCAGACCTGTAAAGTCTGACGGATGGACACCCCATTTTTCCATCCCTCTGCGGATCAGATGACAACAGAAAGACGGATCCATTGCCATCCAATTTGCCATTGGGGAGAGCGGGGGCTCTGACAGATCCGTCTCTGCACAGAGAGCGGAGACCGATCTGTCGGCTCAGCGGGGATCAGTGGCGCGATCCCGCTGAGCTAAAACAGAGCCTGCTGATGGAACGGCCATGTGAAACCGGCCTAAGATTTCCCATGTTCCCAACTCCACCCAGGCAAGCCTAATTTATGATGCATGCATGAAGCACACCACAACAACAAGCAAATCCTATGCTCACGAAATGTATTATTTATTCCTGATATACAGTCAGGTCCATAAATATTGGAACATCAACACAATTCTAATCTTCTTGGCTCTATACACCACCAAAATGGATTTGAAATGAAACAAACAAGATGTGCTTTAACTGCAGGACTTTCTGCTTTAATTTGAGGGTATTTACGTCCAAATCAGGTGAACAGTGTAGGAATTACAACAGTTTGTATATGCGCCTCCCACTTTTTAAAGGGACCAAAAGTAATGGGACAATTGGCTGCTCAGCTGTTCCATGGCCAGGTGTGTGTTATTCCCTCATTATCCCATTTACAAGTAGCAGATAAAAGGTCCAGAGTTCATTTCAAGTGTGCTATTTGCATTTGGAATCTGTTGCTGTCAACTATCAATATGAGATACAAAGAGCTTTCACTATCAGTGAAGCAAGCCATCATTAGGCTGAAAAAACAAAACAAACCCATCAGAGAGATAGCAAAAACATTAGGTGTCGCCAAATCAACTGTTTGGAACATCCTTAAAAAGAAAGAACCCACCGGTGAGCTCAGCAACACCAAAAGACCCGGAAGACCACGGAAAACAACTGTGATGGATGACCGAAGAATTCTTTCCCTGGTGAAGAAAACACCCTTCACAACAGTTGGCCATATCAAGAACACTCTCCAGCAAGTAGGTGTATGTGTGTCAAAGTCAACAATCAAGAGAAGACTTCACCAAAGTGAATACAGAGGGTTCACCACAAGATGTAAACCATTGGTGAACCTCAAAAACAGGAAGGCCAGATTAGCGGTTTCCAAACAACATCTAAAAAAGCCTTCACAGTTCTGGAACAACATCCTATGGACAGATGAGGCCAAGATCAACTTGTACCAGAGTGATGGGAAGAGAATAGTATGGAGAAGGAAAGGAACTGCTCATGATCCAAAGCATACCACCTCATCAGTGAAGCATGGTGGTGGCAGTGTCATGGCCTGGGCATGTATGGCTGCCAATGGAACTTGGTTCTCTTGTATTTATTGATGATGTGACTGCTGACAAAAGCAGCAGGATGAATTCTGAAGTGTTTCGGGCAATATTATCTGCTCATATTCAGCCAAATGCTCAGAACTCATTGGACGTCGCTTCACCGTGCAGATGGACAATGACCCGAAGCATACTGCGAAAGCAACCAAAGAGTTTAAGGGAAAGAAGTGTAATGTTATGCAATGGCCAAATCAATCACCTGACCTGAATCCGATTGAGCATGCATTTCACTTGCTGAAGACAAAACTGAAGGGAAAATGCCCTAAGAACAAGCAGGAACTGAAGACAGTTGCAGTAGAGGCCTGGCAGAGCATCACCAGGGATCAAACCCAGCGTCTGATGATGTCTATGCGTTGCAGACTTCAGGCTGTAACTGACTGCAAAGGATTTGCAACCAAGTATTAAAAAGTGAAAGTTTGATTTATGACTGTTAATCTGTCCCATTACTTTTGGTCCCTTAAAAAGTGGGAGGCACATATACAAACTGTTGTAATTCCTACACCGTTCACCTGATTTGGATGTAAATACCCTCAAATTAAAGCTGAAAGTCTGCAGTTAAAGCACATCTTGTTTGTTTCATTTCAAATCCATTGTGGTGGTGTATAGAGCCAAAAAGATTAGAATTGTGTTGATGTCCCAATATTTATGGACCTGACTGTACATGGAATTTATTGCTAAGGATGCTTTGCTATCCAATGTACATTGTCTAAAAACTCATACCAGTTAAGCAGTGGTGTGCCCAGAATAAAAATTTTATTTTCTCTATGGCTTTTGAATTCATCAGCCATTTGCAGTATGCATGGATAAACTTATATCACACGTGGGCTATCACTGAGCAGGTACAAACTTTAAGATTATGGTTAAAAGTTCAAGCACTAGCCAGGATCTGAGCTTCCATACACTAAAAAGACAGAGTCCCATGATAAATTCTAATACATATGCTGACTTTTCATATTAAAGCATATACCGTATATACTCGAGTATAAGCCGACCCGAATATAAGCCGAGGCACCTAATTTTACCACAAAAAACTGGGAAAAGTTATTGACCCAAGTATAAGCCTAGGGTGGCAAATGCAGCAACCAGAACATATGAATTGTAGCCAGAACACAGGGACAGGGAGCCAGAACACAGGAATTGTCGCCAGAACTCAGGGATTGTAGCCAGGACACAGAAACTGTAGCCAGAACACAGGTATTGTAGCCAGGACACAGGGATTTTATACAGGACACAGACTGTAGCCAGAACACAGGTATTGTAGCCAGGACACAGGGATTTTATACAGGACACAGAGACTGTAGCCAGAACACAGGTATTGTAGCCAGGATACAGGGATTTTATACAAGACAGACTGTAGCCAGAACACAGGTATTGTAGCCAGGACACAGGAATTTTAGCCAGGACACAGACTGTAGCCAGAACACAGGTATTTTAGCCAGGACACAGGGATTTTATACAGGACACAGACTGTAGCCAGAGCACATAAGGGATGAGTAAGGTAGATTCACATTAAACAGAGCTGTGCTGCTTCTAAGAGCCGTTCTGTGCTGTGTAAGTGTGATTAAACACATTGGAATGCAAAGAATGCAGAGAGAGAGCTGCAGCTCTTCACGGAGATCAGGAGGTGGGCGGGACTGAACAGCTAACATCAGCTTGTCCCGCCCACCTCCCCCACCTCCCGACATCAAGCTGAGAATCTGACACCTCTCTCAGCATTCCCTGCATTCCAATGTGTTTAATCACACTTACAAAGCACAGAACGGCTCTTAGAAGCAGCATGGCTCTGTTTAATGTGAATTTACTCATCATCCACAGACACTGACTCGAGTATAAGCCGAGGGGGGTCTTTTTTAGCACAAAAAATGTGCTGAAAAACTCGGCTTATACTCGAGTATATACGGTAGTATGCCTATATGCCTTTTACGCATGGCACAAACACATTTCATTGCTTAGCAAGCTGGCCGCTTTTTCTTTCTTTATTAATTCATATATTTGGCATGCACATTCTGTGGGGCACCGTATAGAAATGGGGGCATAAAAGCACCATTTTTTGGTTAAGCAAAGTGCATGGAAAAATAGGACTGCGACAAACACACTTAAAAGAAGTGTACAGGTTTCTTGAGCAAACATTAGCGCACACATAACAGGCCCACTATCCAGTCGTACCTCACCAAAGTGTACCCCTGCTGTTTATTCTATTTAGTGAATCAGCCTCACTGATTGTGTCATAGTCCCTATTTTTTATTTTTAACATAATTCATCAGAAGAAGTAGGATTCCCTTGTTTGGCTTACCAACAAGGATAGCGAGAACTTGGTTAAAAGACGTACTCTGTACAAGTTCAGTCTTTCATCACCTAGGGATATCTAGTACATTCAGAAAACGAAAATGAAAAATTAAGCCTTTTAGGATTTTTTTGACAACATGCATTTTTGAATTCCAAGCTTACATTTTAAAAAATTGTGATTCTGTATTTATTTTAAAAATACACACGCATTTTACAACCATTATTAGGGTAAGTTTTCCTTACATCAGCTTCCAGGCTAAGACTAAGAGAAAGAACCAGCACTAGGGGCAATCAGACTAATGCAGTACACAAAGCTATGTTATGTAATGAGTAAAAATGCATTACTGCTACTCCTTTATTGTCCAATCAACAGCCTGAGGACATGTCATGAATCGAAGTATACTTAACTTGCAGTAGGGTCGGGCACCTGGCTGTGCTCTTTGCCAAGAGGTGCCTCAATTGCAAAACTGTCAGAATGAAATTTAGAAACTTTTGGCAGACAAAGCAGTTCACATATACTGTATAAAACATGAGGCTGCAGAGCTTGGTAAGTTGAAGCAGATTTCTTGGTGGAACATGTGCTGTATTTATAGTTTTTTTATGAAGATACAATAAATTTGAACTCATTTAAGAGTGGAGGGGGCGTAGATACATGTTTCAGGGCAACATGACTGCCCCTTTATCAAATCATAGGAACTCAGCTACACCTGGAAGCTGCTGCTGCCCATGTTCCAGCCTGAAGCCAGACAAATGTACTTCCAGCAAGAACTCGGCTTCAGCCAGCCACTTGCCTGGCGAGCTCTGCTGCCTCACGGTGCTCCTATGGAGGTCTATATGGGTTTATAACAAGCCTTGGTCCACTTAACTAGCGAGTGCATTTTTATGGTATTTCATTCTTTTTAATAAATTGCTATACCTAGATGGAGGTGCCCTCTTTGGTTTGTTTTACATATGTGCATTAGAATCTCAAGACCTAATTTGAGAAGTGCTGCATCCACTTCATCTGGTGTTCCCTTCCACTCCCCTGGTATTCTTATGTGCTCCTCTTAAATGATGGTTGGAGTCTAGTCAGTACAGTGGCTTATTCATTTTCTTTGGTGCACATATACTGTATGCATTGATCATCATTAAGTGGCTTGCCGGGAGTTCAGCTAGAAAAGAAGGGGAAAATGGCCTTATTTAGCTACATAGAATGGTGGCACGTATCTGAAGATTATCACTCTGAAATCGTGAATAAAGGCATAGAACTAGGCTAGCTCTTGCCAAGGCATTCTGTGCTTCTTTGGCTTTTGAATTGCAATATCTTGTCATCTTTGTATGCTTGATTGGTCTCCCACAGATTTGAAAACCTTATGTACAACTTTTGGATTAGTTCCTGTTTTTATTTGCTTGGAAGAACATCACTACAGCAGGGTAACAGTTCATGTTAAATTAATGACTGAAGTAAATATGAGATATGGAATGCAACATGGATAATGAACGCATTGAAGCTTTCTGAAAAGAACATGGAAGAAAACAACCGTATTGCATGTGATGTATAAAGACAAGATTAGAACAAACATGTTCTAAATCGCAAATGACTAATACAGGATTCTGAAAATGTGTGGAGTGATACATGAAGCCTGGTCTGAAGGTTTTGAGATTTGCTTACCACATCCTCTTAATATGCCTTCCTGATTATTACCTGAGCCATCTCAAAGTTGCAATAATAAAAGATAAGAAAAAATAATCTCCATGTGGAGGTTACGTCTGCTAGTGATGCCCTCCAACTCTTCTGTCCTCAATAATACATTTCTCAGATAGGAATAATGTGTGTTTCTGAACATCACAAGCAAGTGCACTGCTGCAGCTTGCATTCTGTTAGAGCTACAATTGGATCCAGAAGCCAGGTGCACATTTAGGATGGTGAACATTTTCATGTTACTGAGTATAACAGCAAGTTCTATCCACATTTCAGTGCATGCTTCAAACTACAGAGGCCGTAAAATGCACCCCATTGCTCATACAAGCACTACATAATAACCGGTAAGATGGAGAGTTCAGGCTTCTTACTTATGTTGCCGTCCCACCCACTTCCCTGTTGTGCAATTTTATATTGTGCATCATTTTACATAGTATAAAATAGAAGAGGCCACTGTAATAGCAAGAGTGAACAGGCCAACCAGGTTATCCTGGTGCAGAGACTTCACTCCAAGATCTCACCTGCAATTGCAGAATATGTCAGGTGTGCTCTATAAGTGGGAAAGCAGATGTAATAATCCCAATCAATGGGAAAAGTTAAAAAATGAATAAATATGTGTATGTCCACCTTTGCTGGAGAATGCATGCAACAGAATGCCCCTATCCTTTAAAAATATTAATTTTGCTAATAAAAATATTGCTTTTTTTTAAAGTCTTTTCACGGGTTATCAGATCATCCATCCCCTTTAACAATCACAGCCTTAAAACTTTTTTCATCATTTAACTTTAAAATGTATACTATTTTTACTTAAAAATGATGTACCTTTTTTTACGTTTTTTTTTTTTTTTGTACAGTGCGTGGTACTGCAGTCACTAAGCTTTAAGATCAAACTACAAAAACATGGAGAAACTTAACAGACTGCACAACATCAGTGCTCGGGTGCACAATTTAAATTTAGACAGTGCTCATATTAGTCCCATATGTCACAATCTCTGACACAGTGCTTTACTTCTGTTCAGAAATAGTACTGGGGAAGAAACAAACAATCCTCTCTTCATGTAAACATCTGGACATTTAGATTATTGAGGCAGAATAAGGACAGTACGCTCATTTCTACTATAATATACATTCAAAATCTGCTTATTTTGCTGAGAAACAAAACAAAAACAAAGCTGTGTCACTTTAAAGAGGAAGTAAACAGATTTTTTTTTCTTCCCTGCAAAGTAAAGGCATAATGTGCTAGTATGCATTGCATACTAGCACATTATGTGACACTTAACTGCAAACAAAGACTGCATCGTTCCAGCTGGAGGCCGCGTCCACCTTCGCCCGTCTTCCTTCCCATTTATAGAGGATTTGCACGCGGCTAATCCTCTATAAATAACATATGACGCGGCAACTACACTAGCTGTGCACGACAAAGAAGTCTTTGCGCATTGCACTGCCGCCAAGAGCACGCATACACGCCCTCACTGCAGTGCGCCGAGACCGGTCAATGTGTCGGCCTCGGACACCGGGGCCTTCCTTCTGCCCGCTTCCACCTGCGCCGGAGGTCGACCTTGCTACGTCAGAAACAAACGTCAATTCACAGTGTATTACACGATCATACGTTACGTATGATCGTGTAAT
>BLSH010500889.1:1274467-1297305 GCA_018402905.1 Glandirana rugosa | reverse complement strand
ATAAGAGACAGCATATACATACATACATACATACACAGTAGGGAAAATTATTATTTGATCACCCAGCAGATTTGGTGAGTCTGCCACTTACAAAGTAATGAAGGGTCTATAATTTTTATGATAGGTGTATTTTAAACGATAGAGACATAATGGCAACCAAAAATCCAGAAAAAAAAAAACCACATAAAACAAATGCTATAAATTAAATTGCAGTTCAGTGACCAAAATAAGCATTCCCCAAACAAAACATGACTTACTACTTGGTGGAAAAACCCTTGTTGGCAAGCACAGAGGTAAGACTTTTTTTTATAGTTAGTGATAAGGTTTGCACACAGCTCAGGAGGGATTTTGGTCCACTCTTTACAGATTTTCTCTAAATCCATAAGGTTTCTTGGTGGTCACTTGGCAACTTGAAGTTTGAGCTCCCTCCATGAATTTCCTGTAGGATTAAGGTCTGGAGACTGGTTAGGCCACTCCATGACCTCAATGTGCTTCTTCTTGAGCCATTCCTTTGTTGCCTTGGCGGTATGTTTTGGATCATTGTCATGCTGAAAGACCCAACCATGACCCATCTTCAGTGTTCTGGCTGAGGAAAAAAGGTTCTCATCCAAGATGTTAAAATACATGGCCCCATCCATTGGCCACTCAATGCGGCAAAGTCAATCTGTACCTTTAGCAGAGAAACAGCCCCAAAGCATAATGTTTCCACCTCCATGCTTGACTGTAAGGTATGGTGTTCTTAGGCTCATGGTCAGCATTTTCCTTCCTCCAAACACGGCGAGCCCCCATCCTCAAGAAGGTACATGTACAGTCATGCCAATGAACATCTAAATGATTCAGAGAAGGATTGGGAGAAAGTGTTGCAATCAGAAGAGACCAAAATTTAGCTCTTTGGCATTAACTAGACTCCCTGTGTTTGGAGGAAGAAAAATGCTGACTACGACCCTGAGACCACCATCCCTACAGTCAAGCATGGAGGTGGAAACATTATGCTTTGGGGCGGTTTCCCTGTTAAAGGTACAGGCCGACTTTGCCACACTGAGGGGTCAATGAACGGGTCCAAGTATTGTAAAATCGACCTTCTAACCTCAGAACACAGAAGATGGGCCGGGGATGGGTCTTCCAGCATGACAATGACCAAAAACATACTGCCAAGGCAACAAAGGAGTGGCTCAAGAAGAAGCACAATAAGGTCATGGAGTGGACTACTCAGTCAGTTTCCAGACCTTAATCCTATAGAAAATTTATGGAGGGAGCTGAAACTTCCAGTAGCCAAGAAACCTTAAGGATTTAGAGAAGATCTGTAAAGAAGAGTGGACCAAAATCCCTCCTGAGATGTGTGCAAACCAGGCAGGCAGTCTTGTAAGAGCCGCTCAGTGTGTGAAACTGTCATGTAATGTAACTGCTTGCAGAGAACAGCTGTCAAAACTCGGTAGTGAAGTCGGGGGTGGGTAGGACCGAATCAAACACCAGCCAATGATTGGGCTGCTTAAGAAAAGGGGGTGGGCTACATACACGAGGTGGCCCGCCCAGCCACCATCCCATTGGCTGGTGTTTGATAGCTGCCAAAAAATATTCCCCAAGAAGGGGAGCAAACCAAGGTTTATGTGTGACACACAATAATGGATACACAGACAATGACAGGAGACAAACAAATATGACATGTAACATTAGAGCGTCCGGTCAATTCTAATAACCGTGTCACATTGGAAAATCCCAATTGTGTTACCTATATCAGAATCAAGGTGGCACGGTATGTTACAATCACCCCCTGGAGGCTCGAGCGGAGGGATGGAATGAATAGGTGGGGCGGGTAGCAGTGCTGTGTGCTAATGGACCTATTCTATGCTGGAGGAGCACAGCTGCTGGAGTAGTGAGTGGATGTGCAGACCGGGTGGCCCAGCAATGGTGGAATGTGCAAAACATCACTGGCCGTGATGCCACTCGAGCCTCCAGGGGTGATTGTAACATACCATGCCACCTTGATTCTGATTATAGGTAACACAATTGGGATTTTCCCATGTGGCACGGTTGTTGGAATTGACCTCGCACCCGGACGCTCTGTAATGTTACATGTCATATTTGTTTGTCTCCTGTCATTGTCTGTGTATCCATGTTCCCTGTCCACTCTTTTTCACGTCCAGAGGTTGTCCTCCATGTAGGAGCTCCTCCACATTTCTGGACTATGAATTTTAATGTTACGACAAGTTGATTATTAAAAAATTATCCAATTTTGCATAAATCTGGTTTACCCAATATTTTGTCACATATAAGCTTTCTTGGGGAATACTTTTTGGTAATTGTTGTTCAGGCTTCATTGATATGCCTGTATGGGAAGGTACCTTTAAATATTCTGTATTACAGTGTTTACCTACTGTGAAATAGATTCTGGTGTTTGATAGCTGTTTGGTCCCGCCCACCCCCGACATCACCGCAGAGTTTACATGACAGTTTCACGCACTGAGCAGCTTGTAGAAGCCTTGCTATCTGCTCAATGTGAAACTCATCTCCTCTATCAGTGCCGCCTCATCTCAATCAGTGCCGCCTGTTAGTGCCACCAGTGTTGCCTATAAGTGCCCAGGCACAGGTAGGCTGCATATAAAAATATCATTTTTTTCTTAAAATTCATCTTAAAAGTGCATTCTTGGTACCAAAATTTCCATTCGGCGCAGTATGTATGTATACACACATATACATACAGCATCTCACAAAAGTGAGTACACCCCTCACATTTTTGTAAATGTTTTATTATATCCTTTCGTGTGACAACGCTGAAGAAATGTCACTTTGCTACAATGTGAAGTAGTGAGGGTACAGCTTGTATAACAGTGTAAATTCACTGTCCGCCTCACAATTACTCAACACACAGCCATTAATGTCTAAACCGCTGGCAACAAAAGTGAGTACACTCCTAAATGAAAATGTCTAAATTCAGCCCAAATTGTCAATATTTTGTGCTGCCACCATTATTTTCCAGCACTGCCTTAACCCTCTTTGGCATGACGTTCACCAGAGCTTCACTGGTTGCCATGGGAGTCCTCTTCCACTCCTCCATGACCACATCACGAAGCTGGTGGATGTTAGAGACCTTGCACTCCTCCACCTTCCTCAATAGGGGGTTTAGGTCTGGAGACATGCTTGGCCAGTCCATCACCTTTACCCTCAGCTTCTTTAGTAAGGCAGTGGTCATCTTGGGGGTGTGTTTGGGGTCGTTATGTTTGAATACTGCCCTGCGGCCCAGTCTCTGAAGGGAGGGGATCATGCTCTGCTTCAGTATGTCACAGTACATGTTGGCATTCATGGTTCCCTCAATGAACTGTAGCTCCCCAGTGCCAACAGCACTCATGCAGCCCCAGACCATGACACTCCCACCACCATGCTTGACTGTAGGCAAGACACACTTGTCTTTGTACTCCTCACCCGGTTGCTGCCACACACGCTTCACACCATCTGAGCCAAATAAGTTTATCTTGATCTCATGAGACCACAGGACATAGTTCTAGCAATCCATGACCCTAGCCTGCTTGTCTTCAGTAAACAGTTTGTGGGCTTTCTTGTGCATCACCTTTAGAAGAGGCTTCCTTCACAGATGACAGCCATGCAAACCAATTGGATGCAGTGTGCGGCGTATGGTCTGAGCACTAACAGGCTGAGCCCACACCCCTTCAACCTCTGCAGCAATGCTGGCAGCACTCATATGTCTATTTCCCTCTGGATAGAACGCTGAGCACGTGCACTCAACTTCTTTGGTCAGCCATGGAGAGGCCTGTTCTGAGTGGAACTTTTTCTGTTAAACCCCTGTATGGTCTTGGCCACCATGCTGCAGCTCAGTTTCAGGGTCTTGGCAATCTTCTTATAGCCTAGGCCATCTTTATGTAGAGCAACAATTCTTTTTTAAGATCCTCAGAGTTCTTTGCCATGAGGTGCCATGTTGAACTTCTAGTGACCAATAAGAGAGTGAGAGCGATAACACCAAATTTAACACACCTGCTCCCCATTCACCCCATAGACCATGTAACACTAACGAGTCACATGACACCAGGGAGCGAAATGGCTAAATGGGCCCAATTTGGACATTTTCACTTAGGGGTGTACTCACTTTTGTTGCCAGCGGTGTAGACATTAATGGCTGTGTGTTGAGTTGTTTTGAGGGGACAGCAAATTTACACTGTTATACAAGCTGTACACTCACTACTTTACATTGTAGCAAAGGGTCATTTCTTCAGCACTGTCACATGAAAACATCTAAAATATTTACAAAAATGTGAGGCGTGTACTCACTTTTGTGAGATACTGTGTATTATATATACATATACACATACATATACATACACACACACACACACACACACACACACACACACGCACCACCCAATTTATACGCACAGCATTAAAAACTCGCACCTTAGAAGATTTTCTTTCATGGAGAGAAAATTAAAAACATAGAAATTTATCAGAACAATTATGACTACGGAAATATGAAGCTACGTATACAAAGGTCTTCATGGGTTATTCAACTATATCTGCAATATTTTCCATATGTAAAATGTGCATGAATTTACATTTTTGCAAGCAGATTGTTTTCATAAACAGCATTTTTTTTAGTAGTTCAAGTAAATATGGCCATCCTTTAAGTAAGCATAAAACAAGAGAATCAGCTGGCATTACTATAGCAACAGCCTTAACGAAGCCAGTATACTAAACAACCTGGGATGTAAAATTAGAAGCTACAACAAAACAAAGTGTCAGTGTGTGTAAATACATAGATACACACACACCAAAAAAAATACAGCTTATATGCGTATGCAAATCTATATTTGAAGGTTTTATTTTATTGCATGTGGGTGATTAAATGTATACATTTTTCTAGAGTATTATATGCCAAAATAAATAAATAAATTGATTTACTGATATCTAGCGCTTTAACGTTTTGTGGTAAAATAAGTGTTAATTACACCACAGCAAGATGCAAAAAAACACCTCAGCGGGTGCTTAACAGACATGTTCAAGGATGCCTTTTATGTTCTTTTTTTTAAGGTATAAAATGAATTAAAAGGGTTAATAAGGTAGTAAAAAAAAAAAAAAAACTATACGGTGACAGAAATATTTGCAAGTTACATGATTATCATCCTTCTAGCAATGTTTTGCCCATCAATATGCAACAGTAAGTATCTCTCTCTGTGCGTGTAAGACCAGTCCTTGGGAAAGATGGTTTGTTTGATCCAGAAGGGCCCACAGAGTCTGCCAGGAGTCTGTGGGGCTAGTTCGGTGCGATGGGAATCACTGGGACGTCCTTCATCTCAATCGTGCATGAAGTAGATCAGGTGGAACTGGTCCCACAGAGTCTCCAGAGTGTCCACTGCAAAGGCCTGAGAATCCCCAGATCTTGCAACCAACCTGACCCGTTTGTTTTGGGCACAAGATGAACCATGTTCAGTGTCTTCCACCAATGGCAAAGGTCTTTGAAGACCTCCAGATAAAGTGCCCATTTCCTCTGAACAAGATGCGGACATCTGTAATGTCCACTTGCCAACTTTTCACGCCTGGGAAGTGGATTGCAGACAAGGCCAGAAGGCGCAGTTCTAAACAAGAGAATCAAGTCTACTTCCTAATAACTTCTGGGGCTTCTGTGAAGCAAAAAGCCTGCATACAGTTCTGAACAACTTAACCTGAAATTTACACACAGAAGTGACGCCTCAAGAAAGAAAGCCACCATTTAAATATTTATTTGTAATACAAATGATACATTTTAAACTTTAAAAGACAAAAAACTGCAAAAAAAGAAAAAGTACTATTAAGGCTAATTCACAGTCAGGGCCCATTCACACCCATTCTATGCCAAGAATCCATTGTTTTTAATAGGACCAGTTAAAGTGTAATTCACCTTTAGTTACATATTTCACCCATATTTAGGGTTTAACATATTACTATGCAGCATGCTCCCCCTTGTCCCACTTTGACAGCGGTCAGGGGTTCTTCTTCCAGCACCCGCCGTCACATTTTATACCAGCGCGGCTGTAAAAGGAGTCCACCGGCACAGCAGTGTTGTTAATTCATAGTAATCTGTGAATGAATAAACAGCAAGTCCCATCTTCCACAGCGGCAGGTGGACTTGTAGTATCAATGAACTGCAGGGGGCGCTCTTCAGCACACTCGTAGTTCAATTACACTGCCTGTAGCTCAGGAACTGTCTACCCGTACAGAGGTACAGGCAGAGAGCTTTAGGCAGTGTGTGCAGGAGCACTGCACCCTCGATATTGCAGGTGCAATGCTCTGCAGGTTTTCTGACAAAAAAAAATGCACTTTTTTTATTCTGCAAAAAGATGTGCATTTATTATTTTTATTAGGAAAAGTTGACCTAGCTTTTAATGTGCTGCATTGACATGCATTGGGTAAAAACAGAATATGCTGCATTCAAATGCAGTGCAACTACAACTTGTCACTGCACACTACAGCATGAACCTAGGTAAACCCAATATAAAAAAATGCACATTAAAAAGCATTGTATACAGGTGCAAGTCAACTAAAGTGCATTTAATGTGTGCCAACATGTGCTAAACTAAACGCAAGTGGTGTAAATCCAGCCTCATTAAACTAGTATGAGAGTAACAATGCCTTATACGTGGACAAATGAGAAGTAGACAAATGAGGGGCAGCATTTACACATTCATATAAAATTCAAATATGTAACGCAAGCCCAAAAAAATAATTCTAAATATACAATAGCAGCTCAAAACGCATATTCACTGAAATTTACAGCTGCTCCTCTTTAACATTGACAACCTAACACCCTTGTAAGAGGAAGATCTGCCATCACTAGGAAAACTTCAGCTTTCTCTGATTGTGATCACGCTATTATAATAATTAAAAGGAAAAAAAAAAAAAAAAAGAAGTTGTCCAATTTTTTTAGTTCACCATGTGCCTCCAAGACTTATGAGGTCACGGTTGTAGGAGAGAAATTATAATAAAGCCATTAGCAAATCGGGCTAGCTTTGGAAAACCCTCCTGTTAACGCCTCATGAATCGGCAGAATATGAGAGTTTATAATTTTGTAGTCTTGTTAAAATTATGTTAAAGGTCTGTTTGCTTGTTGAATGCGTTTTGTGGGTGTAACGCTGCCTATTTTATATGCTGGGTCTTTAATAGCACCTTTGGTCTACATGTAACTCGTGGATCAAAACACCACGCTAAAATAAGGGTTGATGATGCTATTTAAATGTGTGATTCCCGCTGTCTTCTTGTTAGAAGATTTAATATAATAGAAGACCTTGTCTGTTTTGTAATTAACACATCTTTACTGCAGAGATATTTGGAAGCGATTGCTGTGAATATACTGGTTAGTCAAATAAACAATCACACTCACACACTCACCAATTTTCTGTTATCAGACAAATTTGTGATTTGTACACATTATACTCCAGATCAACAAACTGTGATCTAACAGCCAAGTAAAAGATGCACATTAATACAGCCCTTTTTTTCCTGGAAATACGTATTTTTTCTGACCTTGCAAACATAATTAGCTTGTGGGATGTGTGGTTTCAGTAGCATGGCTGCTGTACTAATTGCAACTCTTGGAATTAAATACTAAATATTTGGAAGCTGTCAATAGAAAATAGAAGCTGCATCTTTTTTGTACATCTGTGTTCGTTTGTGAAATCATTATGGCTTGGAAAAAATGAAAAGGGAAAAGATAAAAAAAAACTGGACAGAATTTCTTATTCATTTCATAAAACATGGCAGGTGCCTGACCTATGGAATGTTCAAAGTAAATATTTTTGGGGGAAAACAAATAGATGCTTAGCAATTTTTAAACAATACAACCTTCCAAACAAAAGGATTTTGTTCACATTTTGTTATCAACTGTTTCCTTTATTGTATTAAGCATGCTTCCTGAAAGCATGTGATCATAATATTTAATGTATATTTCCACCTTTGAATACAAGTTCAGTAATTATTAAAGCCAAAACACTATCATTTTACACTAATAATTGTTATAAAAAAAAAAAAAAAAAAAAGTGGTCATTGCTACATATATTTTTTAATTTACCAGAAAGCTTGTGAAAGTGACCATACTCCTTTCCCTTGAGTTAAAGTGGTTGTAAACGCTAAGACCTCATACACACGGACGTTTTTTGACGCCGGCGTTTTCTGGCGTTTTTTGCAGCTCTCCATGGTAGTCAATGGCCCCATAAAAACACCAACGTTTTTGAGCTGTAAATGGCGTCGGCCTTAGTGAGCTGAAACTAGAACCCACGGGCAGCACGTTCTGAGGCTGTAACGTTTTGGCATTCTTTCACGCCGAAGCCACAAAACGCCAACAAACGCCACCTAATATTGTACCGGCATTTTTTGACGCCGACGTTTTTAGGTTGAAAAAAAGCAGAGGGATGATTTTTTTTTTTTTTAAACCCCTATTGACGCCGACACTCACTAACGCTCAAAAACGCCGATGCATAACGCCGAAAAACGCTGACTTTTTTTCCTTGATGTCGGGCTCGATGTTTTGTTTATTTTTTTAGAAACGTCCGTGCGTATGAGGCCTAAAGGTTTCTGCTCGCCCACAGCCCCCACCAATTTCCCCTCTCAATCCAGCAATGTGCATGAGAGCCTCAGCTGCCCTGGGCCTCTCTCTCCTCATTGGTTGAGATACAGCAGTGGGAGTCATTGACTTCCACTGCTGTCAATTACAGCCAGTGAGCCAACGAGGAGAGAGCAGGGGGCAGGGCGGAGACGCAGTTCTCTTGGAATTACCATTCTTCTAATCGAAGGAAAAAGAACAGATCCTATTCGCAATTAATAAAAATGGTGCAAGTCCCTTTGTTAATGAAGACTGATCTTCTCTCTGTTCTATGCTGTGTCTGAGGCAGACACTGCACAGTACAGCTGGATGCTCAGATCCCTCTACCTGACCCCCACTAAGCTGGGAGTGAGAGGGAGGAATGGGGCTGTACATGGCTCTGCTCATGTGGTTTAATCACTGCACTAGTAGAGAGGAATGTGACCGGATATGACGTGGCAGAGATTGGAGTCAGTTTTCTATACTGAAAATGTCTGCAGTCTCTTAGTTAATTAGGTGCAGCACCAGAACCAGTTTCTATGTCTCCTTGAAATAGAAATTGGAGTGTCGCAAACAGACATGAAACCAGTTTATCTACTCTGTTAATGAAGCGTACACCACTTGCATTATAATGGCACTTCACTGGTTATCAGGGTATGTATCACACCATCCTGGCCATCAACAAACAAGCGTATATTGTGATACATATTCTTACCTTAGCCTAAAACTGAGACCTTATCTGTAAAATTAACCTGAGCCAAACCCCTAAATGTAGTCTTCATCTAAAAGCTGGACCCAAGGCTTGATCTTTATTGCATATTTACACTGGTCAAACTTGAACCAATGCTAGCAAGCATCTCACACCTGAGGGGCCATTGGGGAAGCCGAAAATTACTGTAGTAGTCAGCACTACTACAGTGATACCTGGGTCCTTTGTCGAGCGGCTTCTACTCTGCACACTGACCAAAGGGGGTCACTCACTTGGCACTACTGCCATTCACAGAATGCCTTATAAATTAATACAAGGCATTCTCTAATTGGCCAAGGTGGAGATTGTGAAGTCACCATTCCTCCTCTTGACCTCATCTAATCAGAGAACCTGACGAAAACACTAAAATGCATTCTGTGAATGGCAGCAGTGCCAAGCAAGTGATCCCCTGTTGTCAGTGTGTAATGGGGAAAATGCTTGGCACATTAGCACAATACTAGTCCTTTACTCATATTGGCCCAAACTGGACAAACGTTATTACGCAATAAAGACTGCACCTGAAACTTAGTTTTAAAGCTCAAAATTGCAGCCCTATATTCTTTAACAGATCTGTAACATTTTTTTTTTAAATGCAAGCAGTGCAATTTGACCTAGAATGAGCCTAGAATGACCTTTTGTGAGCCAATATACCAGGGGTCTCCAAACTTTCTAAACAAAAGGGCCAGTAGGAGTAGAAAATGCCTCAACATCAGTGTTCCATCATTGGTTTTAATGGGAAGAATAGTGCCCCATCGTTGATATCAATGAGAATAGTGCTCCACTGCTGTCAGTAGGGGGAATAATGCTCCATCATTGGTGTCAGTTGGTGGAATAGTGCCCCAACAGCCATATAATGGCAAACAAAGGGCCACACCCGGCCCCTGGCCACAGTTTGGAGACCACTGCAATATACAATCCAATATACAGGGGGAGGAAGAAAAACCACAAGGAGCCAGTTAGTTGTGCTGCAGTGCTCAGGTGCTAAACAACATACTGATAGGAGGAGAGAGCACGGTGACAAGGAAATGAGCACATCAGTGCACTGCTTCTCCTTTCACTCCCCATTCACAGATTGGGGGAGGGACAAGACTTGTGAGTGTTCCCTAACTGCAGCAAAGGAACATCAGATCTTCAGGTATTTGAATATTATGGCAGACTTATCTACCAAAGCACCCCATGTCGGCACTGCAATAGCCGCAATGTCCCTCATTGCTGCTACTGACCTCTTCGCCTGGTCTTTTTTCAGCTCCAGCCATCTTGACTGGGCAGCCCTGGATGATGCAATTTCCGCAAATGGGGGAGGTGCCGGTATTGTACACTTAAGGCCTCTTTCACACAATCGGACCAAAAAGATCCGCCTGTCTATTTCTCAGGTGGATCCGATCGGGCCACTTATTGACTTCTATGGGGAGGCAGATGCCAGAGGATATGTGCCTGCTGACATCCACCTGGCATCCGATCCGACAAGATCCGATGAAAACAGACGTATGGCGATATGTTTTGCGCATCTGTCCAGCAGGTCAAATCGGATGAAAGCAGAGAGGTGATCCGTTTTCATCCGATCTCCCCATAGAGGAGAGCAAGGCTCTGACAAATCTGTCTCAGCACAGTGAGCGGAGACTGAACTGTCATTCGCCTACTCAGCAGGGATCAACAGACCGATCCCCACTGAGCAATCGGAGTTAGTCAAAACAGATCCGCCCCGTGTGAAAGGGGCCTAGGTCACCGATAATTAAAACTAAATTCTAATATTGGTACAGTGTCTGAAATTTCACACACTCATAAACATCACTACCATACACTTGCATCCTGTAGCTGGCTGTCTTAATGGACAGACAGCAATGATTTCACGATGAAAGCTCAGAAGCATTATTTTCTCTTTGGCACTCTTTTTATGAGCTCTATGATAAAACTGTTGTACATCTTAAATGGTACCATTTACACTTTTGCCAGACATTGCTTGACATTTTCATGGTATGGGGGAAAAAAATAAAAAAACAAAAAACTGCCTACTAGCAATGTTAGCAATACTAGAGCGCTATGTACAAACGTCTTCTTTTGCTGGCACCCAGAGACATAACACCAGCTTAGTAGTAATCGAGATAAGTCACAAGGCTACAGAGGAATTCCAGCAGAAAATAATGGCAAGCAATTTATCGCTTCTCACAGCATTAAAGGAATGTGACACAAACGTTACAACAATGAGTACAATCTACTGGAGTGTGATAAAAGTCTATAACACAAATAAGCAGTACAAAATATTGAGAGATATAATCCTTACACTTTGTAAGAGACTTATTTATACAAGCTGATTTGGGGGCAGATTAAAAACTCAGTAGGAGCTATTGGGCATCAAAAGCCCCCATTCTTATGCAGGGTTTAAAGCCCACCTCATTTTTTTCTCTTCATATTCTAGTGCGGAATATTCTAAATTTTAACAAACTGTCACTTGGATAAGCCTTTTGGTGTAGTCAAGTAGTAGAGGGTTATTGCTGTTAAGTTACTTGGCTATTGCACAATAGTCTAGTCAGTAAAGAGTCGCAGCAGCAGCAGGGCTGTGAATAGTGTAAGTCACACCTGCATTTGTATGCTTGAATCCATCCATTAAAGTATTGCTGGGATTGATCTTGAGGACCTGTATCTTGCTTCCTTTTCTTCACGCAATCTACAGTCAGGCTCACAGAAGACTACTGGGAATCTCTATTAATATGGAAGCTGCAGAAGCAGCCATAGGCCCATGGAAGAATTGCACATTAATAACAACATGCTACAAGTCTACAACAATTGAACAATGTGTTGCATAAAACACAAAGTTAACTACAGACCTTCTCTTACATCGATGCATCCTTTGGCCTGGACTCCACTTACCTATATTGTTTAAGAATCTTCTAAGACATCTAATTGAGGCATTGGGGAACTATAGGTTGGCACCCACATTTGCAAAGATAGGTACATGTTTATATTCTCTAATTTGTTATGTTGCACAAACAAGATGTATTGTGTAATCTGGTGTAAAAATGTAAAAAAGACATAAAAGTCCAGTAAAGAGACACTAAGGCCACTTTCAGACTGCAGCCGCGGCAAAACCTCGCTAGAGTTTTACCGGCGCTGCAGCACCGCTTTTCAGTCAGGAGCGCTGCGCTTTTTAACCCCATTTTCACCCCTTGTGGGGGGTTAAGTGCCGGTGTGCAGCCGCTTCGGAAATGCTTGCCATTCATTTCAATGGTTTCTGGCAACAAAAGTGAGTATACCCCTAAGTGAAAATGTCCAAATTGGGACCAATTAGCTCAATTTGGTTACCGTATTACTGTATATTTGTGAGCAACCATGCAATGAAGCACACAAAGGGCAAATTTAAACCGAAAATATCTGAGGAGCACCATGAGAACTCATTAAGAAATCGCTACTACATTCATCAAACCAGATATTGATGTGTTAGTTCATCAAAAACAGTGTCAAATATCGCACTTGTTTTATGTTGCCCACTTTTACCGTAAAACCTTGGATTGTGAGCATAATTCGTTCTGGAAACATGCTTGTAATCTAAAGCACTCTTATAGCAAAGCTCATTTCCCCATAAGAAATAATGGAAACTCAGATGATTCGCTCCACAGCCATTTATTCATAAGTCCTTCAGTCCATATAAAAAGATTATAGCAATGTGATAGGTTGAGTAACCATAAAATGCCCATCCACAAATGACAGCCTCCACAAGGGGATTAGAAGGAAAAAAAATCCTGCAAGAGCTACAGAGTATAAGTGTAGCAATATGGTTACATTTAATGAAGTTCACATGGTTGATGATTAAAACAGGCATATCTAAGTATGTAAATCTGTCCACATAGACCACCCTCCGCACCACCGGCTCTCACCGCTGTCAGTCTGCAATGGTGGCCGAGAAGACTACCCTGCAGTACAGCGATCTGAAAGCGAGGCTTGAAGCACTTGTGAAGCGCAGCGTGGAAGGGATAACGTTGATGGCGGTGTGGAGGACAGTCCATGTGGACAGCTTTACCCTGGATGCCTGCATACTTAGATGTGCCTGTTTTAATCATCAATGTAACCGTATTGCTACACTTTGAGACACCTCTCTTCTCTTTTATACTCAGTGACGTGACACTGCTTGTATATCAAGACAACTTTATTTAAACATTTTGCTCCTCTTACAAAACACTCTCAAACCAAGGTTTTATTGTATAATAAAAATAGTTTTATTACTCAGATAGGTAAATTAACTAGATCAGTGATCGCTAACTTGTGATCTGCCTGACTTTTTATGCTCATTAGCTATCCCTATTAGTGTATTTTTTGTGTGGCCCCAGACCATTCCTCTTCTTCCAATGTGTCCCAGGAAGGTCAAACGTTTGGACACCCCTGGGTTAATCCATTACCAACAGTCACACCTTTCCCTGTATGAACAGTTAATACCACTGAAAGCTGGTTTCTAGAGATTTCAGCATATCGCTGCTCTTTGTTAGTAAAACACCTCTATGGTGGTTATCTACTTCCAGCCCATCAGAAGGGAAAAAAAACAAATTTTCTGCAAATTTTGGAGTGGGCTTACCACTCTAAACAACCATAGCTTGCAATAGATTAATTGGTGCTGCACTGCTTAATAAAACTATCCATTACTTCCTCCCTGCTTTTGACCATAGCTCGTGTTCACTTAACTGCTATGCGGTAGGTTTAGCAGAAGTGTGCTCATAGTCATCCAATGCAGCATCCTTTAGGCAACACAGACGGCCTTAGAGAAGTTATGCGGCATAGAATCATGTAATCAGACACTGCAGTCCTATTGCAAAGCACTTGTAAGAACTGAAAGAATATGCATTCCAGCAGTTTACATAAAAATCAGATTAGGGTGCACAGAGTAGACTTACTGACTTGTTAGTACAGGAATAGCGTTTTATGAGCAATGTTAACAGTCTGGTGACTGATTTCACTTGTCTGGAGATGGTATTTAATGGTGGGTGGGTTTTAAGGCAGATCTAACCTCCCACAGCAATGCTGGAAACTGCATGCACCAGCACCACTTGCTATGCCAGATCCTTGCTGAGAATTATGCTTCCCTTACAACAAACATAAATATGCTAATCATCATCTGTTGTATCAATATATGAGGAAGTATACAGACATTAACAAATATTACTATATACCTTAGTTATATATTATTAAACTATTTGCAAGCTTAGTTTGCCAGCATTAGCTAAACAGGAGAAATATATGTAAGCCAATATTTACATGCCCTTAAGATATATTCTATGAAATTGGTTTGTGTATTTGAATAAAATCTGTACTAGCTGCATTGTCATAATGATTTGTTTAAAATTAGTACAAAATTCCTATTTGAAGAATATAGATTGTGTTCTAGAAGCTACCGCTGGACCAAACAAGGAGCAATATCAGACAAGTATATGGAAACAAAGTGGACCTTACAGAAACTGCATTAAAGTAGAACTAAAGGCAAAAGTTTTTTTTTTCTTCTAGTTTTGGATAGAGTGGAGAGGGATTAGAACCCCTGTCAGTTTATACTGCCGTCTGTGCGCCCGTTAGGGAGATTCACCCTCTCTATTTGTCTTGTTTACCATTATCCTTGAAAGTGAAAGAAAACACCAAATTTTGGGTTGTCCCCAGAAAAGTAATAGAGGGGAAGGAATTTCCTTAATTTACAGGGATTTCCACTTACTTCCTGTTTGGCTATGGGATAGGAAGTGAAGGAAATCTCTGCAATGGGACACAGATAGCACATGGGTTATAACTCTCCCTTGCTCCATCCAAAATGGAATAAAACGTTTTGCCTATAGTTCTACTTTCCAGAAATGTCTTGCTGCAGACACAGTGGGGTGGCTTTTCCGACATCATGTCATCAATCTGCGGCAGGTAGGAGGATCCTCAGTGTGCAACAGTGTAACTTTGCAGCGAGTTACAAAATGAGAGGCAGTAGCAGGACAGGCATCTGATTATCATCAGACATATATGAACTTAACAGAGAACTGCAGAGGTCCCAGGATTTACATGACTAGGTCACATCTAAGTCAGCATCTCAAACGTGGAAGTATATGGTAACCTGGTCGATATCTGAGCAAACATGGATCCACCTTTCCAGAAAGAAAAATGGATAAAGGTACTTTTTGGCGGGGGGGTGATCTCTACAAGAGGTAAAAAATACCTGGAAATGCACAAAATTTCTTAGTATGCAAGCTTAATATGAAAACATATAATCTGATACTAGGTCCACTTTGAAAGCTTGCTCCAGAATAGGGCAGTGTGGGGTGGAGATGTGGTGGTGCAAAAGGGGATATGTAGTCCAGAGAAACTTTACTTTTGCCTAATTTATACCACCAACAGTTTCCTTACATTCCCCAGAAACCTCATTTTACTTCAAGGCTGTTAAAAAAGAAATGCTACTTTATAAATGTCTTAGCCCACCTGGAGATCTGCAATTTTAGAATAGAATAGGCACAATTCCTATAGAATTGCCCTGCCCCAGCAGTAAAAACTGCACCCATGAAGGCAGAGGTTTAGCTATGCTGATTTATGGTAACAGGCTGGGGTGACATATTTAAGTTTTGTTTATATAAAATGTAATAGCATTTTTGCTTCCTATTTACATAGCACAAGTAAATGTGTTGTCAATGGCAGAAGGTATAACCAGGGTCAAATGTTTGCATAGCTAGCATCATATTGCAGACAGTCAAGTAAGACATTATTGTGTATAATGCTCCAGAGCGCAACCCTGTTGACCAGTGCAATGCACCTGGTCTTTGATGTTGACTATCTGTGGCTCTTCGTTGGTGGACTACTATTAGGACTACTGTCCTAAATTTACCACAGCATAGATTCATACATCTATAGCACAGCATATGGTTACATTTAGCCCTCCCTTGTATTCATCAGTGTGGTGACGGACAGTAGAACAAAAAAAAAAAAAAACTGTCCCTTTTACCCATCAGCCTCACAGCTGACTGGAGTAGAAGGGGAGGGAAAGAGGAAATTCCATTGCTCAAAAGACGTGATTTCAAAACGCATTGGGTGGAGCTACATGCTCTTCCCGTATTTGTAACGGTTTTTTATTTTAATAATACATCACTTTGTCTTTTACACCATGATGATTACTTGATAATTCTTTGTGGATTGTATAGCTTCTCCAAATGGGAACAGTCACATAAATATAAAAAGGTTAACTATTTACTTTTGAAACACTAAAAGCTTAAATGAAAAAGTAAAGGTTCCTTTAAAAGTAATGCATGTAGAGTATTTTCTTTATCCTAGCAAGAGCAAAAAAAAATTACAAGCAGAATTACAAGCATGTAGTTTTTATTTATCCATTTCCAGCTCAAGCCTATTCTGACACTCCTCTCCTACATGTAAAAATCATATTTTTTTTTTTTGCTAGAAAATTCAAAACCCCCAAACATTACATATATTTTTTAAGCAGAGACCCTAAGGAATAAAATGGTGGTTGTTGAAATTTTTTACGTCACATGGCATTTGTGCAGCAATTTTTCAAACGCAATTTTTTGGGGGAAAAAAAACACTTTCATGAATTAAAGAAAAAACAAAGCACTAAAGTTAGCTCAATTTTTTTGTATAATGTGAAAGATGATGTCACGCCAAGTTAATAGATACCCAACATGTATGTCATGCTTGCGCTTCGGCATTTAAAAATAGGCTACACAATTTTACAGGCTACCAGTTTAGAGTTACAGGGGAGGACTAGCACTGGAATTATTTCTCTCACTCTAATATTCACGGTGATACCTCACATGTATGGTTTGAACTCCATTTACATATGCGGGAGTGACCCATGTATGCCTTCGCTTCTGCATGCATGAGGGGACGGGGGCGCTTTCATTTTTTATTTTTTTTTATTGTTTATTTCATTTTTACACTTTCCCTTTACTTTTTTTTCATCACTTTTATTCCTATTACAAGGAAAACCGGTCCTCTTTGCAGAGAGATATGGGGTCTATAATTCCCTAGATTTCTCCTCTACACTAGAAAGCCTGAGATAAAATATTATATATACAGACGGTCCCCGGGTTACAAACAAGATAGGGACCTGTAGGTTTGTTCTTAAGTTGAATTTGTTTGTAAGTCGGAACAGGGACATTTTTTAAATGTAGCTTCAGCCAAAAAAACTATTTTTAAGCTTTTTGGATAGCATAGGGAAGGGTTAACACCCCTGTAATGTTTGTTTTGCGGTCTATGGTTTCACTTCACTTCCTGTCCAAATTATAATTGGATTTTGAAAATTTTGAGTTGTTGTGGAAACAAATCTTGGTGATAAAGCATCAGTTGAGACACCTTTTTCCCATAACGCTTACAGGAGTGAATTTCCCTTCCTAGGGGGAGATTTCCTCTCACTTCCTGTTGTCTCCCTCAGTTTGTAAGTAGGAGTAGTTTGTAACTAGGGGACCGCCTGTACATACACACACATATATACATACAGTATATAGATCAATCTCAGCCTTCCCAGAAAAAAAAAAACAGCTCCAGAAGTGACGTCATGTCGTAGGTCATAGAGATGGCCAGGGACCATCTGGTCTGCTCTATGGTAAGCTGTTGGCAGTTTCATTCTCCAGCTTACTGATTGCTCGGGGGAGCCGGGAGAAACACCGGAGGGGGGCGGGAGGAGGGACGGACGGACATTCCCTCCCGCAGCCTGTAAAAGGAATCAAGTGGCTAACAGCGTCTGTGATGGCTTTTACTTTGCAGGAAATCACCTGCTGAAAAAATATATCTGAATGGTGCCTGTAACTGAAGGCATCATTCAGATATCTTCACTCAAAATCCAGGACATCATGTGACGTCCATGGGCGGAAAGTGGTTAAGCCAGCAGGTGGCGCTATTATTGGCTATTATTGCTCTCTAGCGCCTATTGAAAAACTGAATGACCTCCCATACCTTCTGATACTCATTATTGGGTTCCCAATAATTGCTCCTGCTCCCAGTTTGATGGTTTTGATCATCCAGAATATCTAGTGTGCAAAACCCTGTTTATGTTTCCTTAACGGAAATTTTGTGACATCGTTCGGAATGTTTGTGTCTGTCTTATCTCTTTATTGCTTAAAAACTAAAAATAAAGATTAAAAAAAAAAAAACAAAAAAAAAAAACCTGGATGAGTCGGAGTCTTGATATTCTATATAAAAAAGGCTCAGAAAACAGATCCGCAAGAGACAGCTGTGTTTGAATAGGAGCTGTGTTTGTAATGATGTCTATGTAGGTAATCTTTGCAGCTCTAGGAATCCTTTATCAAATATAAAATAATGATTTCCAAATTAGTGTATAATAATAAAAAAAATATATTATTTTTTTTTTTCAAACTGTATTCAAATAAAAATGATATCAAACAGTTGTACATTTCCTGTAAAGTCAGTTTCCTTTGCTCCTCTGGTTATATAACAGAGACTGGAAACGGCTGACAGTTGATTTTACATGTTACATTTAATTTACCACACAAAGTAACCTGAATGCACAGTTCTGATTTGAAGTCAACCATGCCATTGTAATGTATTCTGTGATCACACAAGCATTGTTGATGTGCCAGGTGTGGAATAAGGAGGGAAAACTCTAATATCCCATCTAAACATCTTTTATCACCTGCAACAGATCGGCTATCAACTTCTTGCAAAGCTTGCTGGCTATTTAAAAATTTAAGTGAACATGTGACCCTGTGAGAGCACCCTGTGTGTGTTAGTTCTGCTGCCATGCACTGTCAGGCAGCCGCGACTGAAAAACATCATTCCTCTTCCTCTGTAAGCCCCTCGACATAAAAAATTCAGGCAAATCAGACTTTTTATGCCATTTTCACTGGAAAGCACAAAGAAATGAAACTGACTCATGCCAAATGAATATCACTGAACTGCTGTGATTGTGTGCTCAGAGTTAAGACACATGGAAATTATTTATACAATGTCAATTTCAGCCATAGAAAGAGAGATTCCTCAGAGTATGTGCATTTTCTTCCCATTTTCCTTTGAGATTTCATCACTCTAATTCTATTTACTAAACAACTCGGAAATACCTATAAGTGGCAGCTCGGGTTTAACCGCCTCCTGGCTTGGCTCGCCAAACTGTTTCAATATTTCAATGAAAAGGAAAGCCTCAGCAATGTTCTCGTTTTTAACTGATAAAACGTTTTGTGATAAAGCAGTGGCTATTTGGTTTCTGACAATGTTAGGCCTTAGTGCCGGTTCACACTTCTGCGATGTCAGACACTGCATGTGATTCGCACAGCACTGCTCTGCAGATCACATGCGATGTCTGTGTGATGCGAATTCAGCCATACAGAGTATATGGCAGAATTTGCATCGCATTCGGACCAAAATTGTCCAGGACCCGTTTTTTTGTCTGCACCAGAATCGGATTGCATGTGTGTTCATACCTATGTGATCCAATTCCTGTCCGAATTCACAGTTCGCATTGCGATATGTGAACCGATCTGGGGGTGTCATTAACTTTCTATTGACACCTGCAGCAATTCACATAGGGTAGTGTGAGCTGCCTGCAAGTTCTATGTGATGTGGGAAGCGGCACTGGAATTGCGCTGATGTGGACCGGCACTTCGTGAGAAAATGTGTGGGACATTAAAGCAGTATTAAACCTACAAGCAAACATTTATTAGACTGCAGCTTATCAATACTTACATGTGGTGGCTGGATTTGTTTTCTTTTTTAACCACTTAAGGACTGCCCCACGTACATGTACTGCAGCAGGGTGGAACTTAAGCACAAAAATCACATACCCGTACGTGATCGCTGTTGTCAGCTCTGGGGTGTGTGCGCGCCCACCAGAGCCGTGCTACTGCTTTGATTAGACACAGAGGGAGCCAATCAGCGGAACTGGCAATCATTCAGAGGAGAGACACAACGGTGGTCTGCCTATGTAAACAAGGCAGAACGTCGTTCAGTGAGGGCGCAAAATGGAGATCTTGTATTTCTGCTATGCAGAAACATGGATCTCCGTTTTCCTCCAGTGTCAGCATTCCTCCTCCCCCCCCAGTTAGAAAGCACTCCCTAGTTGCACAATTAACCCTTTGATCGCCCTGATGTTAACCCCTTCCCTGCCAGTGTCATTTATACAGTGACAGTGCATTTTTTTTAGCACTGATCACTGTATTGGAGTCACTGGTCCCCAACGTGTCACTTAGCGTCAGATTTGTCCGTCGCAATGTCACAGTCCCGCTAAAAATCGCTGATATTACTAATAAAAACAATAAAAAAATAAAAATTCCATAAAATCTATCCCATAATTTGTAGACGCTATAAAACTTTTGTGCAAACCAATCATACGCTTACTGGAATTTTATATTTATGTAGCAGAATAAATATTGGCCTAAATTGATGAAGAAATTTGATGTTATACATTTTTTATAGCGGAAAGTAATTTTTTTGTTTATGGCGCAAAAAATAAAAACCGCAGGGGAGATCAAATACCACCAAAAGAAGGCTCTGTGCTATCAGGAGATTAATTGGGGACACCGGAAGAAGGGGAGGATCAGAGAAGACAGGATCAACCCCTTAGGTTCCACAGAGAGCATAACAAGCATGAATTACTGCATATTATTATTATTATTATACAGGATTTATATAGCGCCAGCAGTTTGCGCAGCGCTTTACAAAAATGAAGGCAGACAGTACAGTTACATCACAATTTGGTACAAGAGGAATCCGAGGGCCCTGCTCATTAGAGCTTACAATCTAAGAGGGAGGGTCAATTGATACAAAAAGGTAAAAGCTGTAGGGGATGAGCTCAATATAATATATATAATACCAGATTTTACTGTTGTGGGTTTAGTCACACTTTAAGCTATTTCTTGAATTTTCATCTGGTGATGTTGCCATCAAAGCTGTAGATTTTCAAAAGAACAAGCTCTCTTGTAGATTACGTGTATCAGTTACACGGATGACAAAAACATTTAACAAAGGCGGTAGTGCTTACAATGATCATCTTTTATTTAATACTTTTATCCCAAAAGGCAAAAGCTGTTTGCTGTAGTGAATTATAAAGTGCTGGAGTTCAGCTTCAATTCATTATTGTATTTAAAACTGCTAGTACATCCAACACTCCCCTCCCCCCAGACTGACAATGCTGGTGTCCAAAGGTGCCCCCTGCTCCTTCAAGAGTGGGGGCGCCGAGGTGCGTTGCTGGCCAGATCACTAGGTGAACACACAGGTGAAAAAGCCTAAAGTAGAAAACTAAAGCAGCCACCACATCTATTGCTTGAAAATGTGACAGGGACATTAGAATGCAAGCTCTGATGGTTTCAACAATGACTAAGACTCAAGTGAGTTGTGTCATGTACTCTAGGGTGCAGTCAGACATCGCCATTTTCATGCGATACCATTCTTTGATATGGGAAATGATGTTGATAGAAATTGTACCAAAGAAGCTGCAATCAAAGACTTTTTGTTTATAAAATTTAATCAAGATATGTGATAAAAGACGGCCAACGCGTTTCGGGGGTCAAAAACTCCCCTTTATCAGTTAAAAATGAGAACCTTGAGTGAGAGGTACCTGCTCCTACTTCCGATCAAACCGTGATCCTAACGGAAGTTCAGCCGCCCTCCTTCCCTTCCCCTGCAGCCTCCTAGGACCCCCCATGGGTCCCAAAAAAAATGTGGGACCGCTCATAAAGTGGAGCATGGCTCACACATGTGTAGTCAGAAGCCGGCGCCTAGATCCAAAGCTGACTTTGGGTCTAGGCTCGGGTGAGGACAGTGCCGGATCACCGGACTCATAAGTGTCCTTATATTAAAGAGATGCCCCCCCACAAATAAATTAAAAGTCAGTAGCTAAAAATACTGTAGCTGCTGACTTTTAATATTAGGACACTTATCTGTCCAGGGTTCCCAGCAACCCAGCTGATTTTCGGATTGACTGTTGGGTGCTGCCGCCGCCATTTCCGAATAAGGGAACCCGGCAGTGAAGCCTAACGGCTTCATAGCTGGATCCCTACTGGCCCGATGGCGGAGGAAAGGGGCTGAACTTTCAAGGGACGGTGAACCCCCCCCCCCCCTTAAAGGTGCCAAATGTGGCACCGAAGGGGGCGGAAGTTCCAAGTTTGGGGGAGGCCACTGGACTGGAACTCCTCTTTAATGTCTGTGATCTATTACATACTTGAGAAAACCACAGACACAAAAGGAGCATATTATTAATTCAACACCATTGTGTACAATAGCTTTATACCCCTTTCACACTGGGGCCACCCAAGCGTCAGCGGTAAAGCCCCGCTAGTTTAGCGGTGCTTTGGCACCGCTATTCAGTTGGCAGCGGGGTGCTTTTAACCCCTAAGCAAGGGATTAAAAGCGCCAGCGTGTGGGGCCTCTGAAGCAGTGTTGAGCCCCTTCGGAAGCACTGCCCATTCATTTCAATGGGCAGGGGCGGGCTGGGAGCAGTGTATACAGCGATCCCACACCGCCCC
The DNA here is from genome assembly GCA_018402905.1 of Glandirana rugosa. Classification (NCBI taxonomy): domain Eukaryota; kingdom Metazoa; phylum Chordata; class Amphibia; order Anura; family Ranidae; genus Glandirana; species Glandirana rugosa. The sequence goes on along the minus strand of BLSH010500889.1, from coordinate 1,274,570 downwards.
AAAGATGGTGCTTGCAGGATTTTTTTTTCCCGTCCTGCAAGCACACCGCCCCAGTGTGAAAGCACTCGGGCTCTCACATTGGGGGGGGGGGGGGGGGGGGGAC
>BLSH010500889.1:1254234-1265543 GCA_018402905.1 Glandirana rugosa | reverse complement strand
AAAAAAAAAAAAAAAAAAAAAAAAAAAAAACAGTTTCTCTTACTTTTTGCTAAAATACAAATCTCAAAAAAAAAATATAAAAAATGTTTTTTTCATCGGTTTTGGCCAATTTAGATTCTTCCTCATATGTAAAAAAAAAAAAAACGCAATCGGCGTTTGATTGGTTTGTGCAAAAGTTGCCGCGTTTACGGATGCTGAGAAATCATATCTGGGGTTTTTATTTATTTTAAGAGTAATGGCGGTGATCTGCAATTTTTAGCAGTACTGCGATATTGCAGCGGACATGTCAGACCATTTTGACACTTTTTTGGGACCACTGGCATTTATACAGCGATCAGTGCTACGAAAATGCACTGATTACTGTGTAAATGCCATTGGCAGTGAAGGTGTTAACCTGCAGGGGGCGCTCTAAGGATTAACTGTGTTCCCTCACTGTGTTCTAACTGTATTGGTGCTGGGCTGGCAGGGGAGGGGAGTGATCACGGCTTCCATATACAGGAAGCCTGTGATCACAGCCCTTCCCCCTCTATGAGAAAGGAGATCCGTGTTTACTCACGCGGGCCTCCGTTCTTTCACTCCGGGGGGGCCATCGCGGGTAGCCGGCGGCGATCGAGTCCGCTGTACCCGATCCCTGCCCCCGCCCTTGGACACAGTGAGCATGCGCTCAAAATGCTAGTTATCGCGCCCCCGCCGTCAGGTGACTGCGGCTCGCAAAAACGAGCCATCTTGCCCCCGTCACACTGCAGCGGACGGTTGGCAAGTGGTTAATAAATAGCATGCAATGCCAAGCTGTGGTTTCCAAAGTCCTTTCTTATATTAGGAGAGGTATAGACTGCAGAGAGAGACATACTTTTGCTCCTGTAAAAATCATTAGTAAACCTCATCTGGAATATGCAGTTCATTTATGGGCATCAGTTCACAAAAAGGATATCGGGGAACTGAAGAAGGTACAGAGAAGAGCAACCAAACTGATACAAGGCACGGAGGAGCTCAGCTATGCGGAAAGATTAGAGGAACTGAATTTAGTTTCTCTTGAGATTAATGCCCCGTACACACGATCCAAAAATCGTCCGTTTTTTTTCGCATGCTAATCTCAGATCGAATCGGAAGAGTTTACTTTAGTCATGAAAATTCTCGCACAACAGAATAAAAAATTGGAAGCGATGTGATGTGTTGTAGTGTATTTGTATTGAATTTTTGAACGACAACTGTACTGATGAAATGAAAATCGTACGATCGGGCACCGTGCGAGAAAATTTTTCCTGCATGTCCGATCTTGTCCGGACGGAAAACATCAGATGAACTGTTGTGATCGGCTCTCAAAAGCTCTGTACTAACGATCCGATTATCGTACGACCGCTTAGAAAGCGGTATTTTCCGTACGAATTTCTGATCGTGTGTACGGGGCATTAGAGTGGCTTAAGGAGGGATATGATCACCATGTATAAATACATAAGTAGTCCATATAGTGAACTTGGTGTTGAGTTATTTACTTTAAGGTCATCAGAGAGGACAAGGGGGCACGCTTTATGTCTGGAGGAAAAGAGATTTAATCTCCAAATACAGAAAGGTTTCTGCACAGTAAGAGCTGAGCATATGTGGAAAAGACTCCCTCCAGAGGTGATACTGGCCAGCTCAGTAGAATGCTTTAAAAAAGGCCTGGATTATTTCCTAAATGTACATAATATAACTGGATACTAATATTTATAGGTAAAGTTGATCCAGGGAATATCTGATTGCCTCTTGCGGGGATCAGGAAGAATGGTTTTCCCCTGGTGGAGCTAATTGGATCATGATTTGCTGTTTTTTTGCCTTCCTCTGGATCAACTGTGTTAGGAGCATCTAGTGCTGCCGCTCCTTATTCCAGCATCCGGGTTTTGGCTATGGCACTCTCCTTGTCTGTCTGTCCACCTGAAAGGCGATTAATGTGATCAGTCTCTGGGTGGAAACCAAACTTGTTATAAGCCAGCCAAATCCCCACTGGCATGCATGTGATAGAGAGTGATACGTGTGGTATTCCTGATCAAGCCCCCCTGTCTGTCTGGCCTGCTAGATTGGATTTCCCTGTGTATAACCTTGGACCGCTTTTTGGACTTACGCTGCCAGGGACGCTTCTGCCCACCCGCGGGGGCCTTGGTGGGCTTTGAGCCCTTGCCCGAGGAGTGGGAGGGACGGAGAGACGGAAAAGCCCTTTGTGGGCCTTTTGTAAAGGTAGGACCCGATCTGCGACGGGACTCCGTACTCTTCTTGGACTCTGGGAGAAAAGTGCTTTTCCCTCCTGTAAGATCCTTAATAATCTTGTCCAAGGAAGCTCTAAAGAGCCGCCCACCCTGAAAAGGCAAGTCCGCCAGGGCCTTCTTAGATGTTTGGTCCGTCGACCAACATTTTAGCCAGAGCAACCGCCTGACCACCACTGAAGACACAGACAATTTGGAGATCAGGGGGGCCGCATCCAGGGCTACATCGCACAGACATTTAACCCCCTGGACAAGCTGTTCAGCAAGTTGCACGCAGGCAGGGGGAACCTTAGCATTGCTGATTTCGCCCATTCAGTGAGCGTCTGTGACACCAGAGCAGAGGCCACAACAGGCCGCATGGCCAACCCTGCCAGAACAAACATGGATGTGACGATGGCCTCAGCTTTCCTGTCAGCTGGGTCTTTAAAGGATGGCATGCCCTCCACCAGGATCATGGTCGCCCTGTTCAGGCAAGACAAAGGGGGATCAACCACGGGGGGTGATGCCCACTTCTTTACCAGGCTGTCCTCAAAAGGATAGCGCACAGAGAAACGTTTGGGTATGGGAAGTGAGCTCTGAGGCCGTTCCCAGTCTCTGTAGACAAACGTATCCAGGTAAGACATCTGTGACAGATCTGCCTCACCCATTAGGCCGGGGGGAGCTGTCGGCCAGGATAATACTGTGACACGGACTCAGGAGCCCAGTCATATGTACACCTGCGGGACGTTTAACCCGCGGGGCCACCCCGTCCGGTACGGTGCCTGACGCAGCCGACCCAGCCCGGAGCTAAGGCCTGCGCACGCTCGATGGCCGGCTGGGGAGATTACCTGGATCTAAAACCCAGCCTGTCACCCAGCACGGCTACTTGATTGCAGTCTTCATCTGTTAGGCTGTCCTCCAGGACAGCCAAAGTGGACCCAGAGAGGTACCACAGATCCCAACAGGAAGCCAGGTCTACTCCTTGCACTAGGCAGTAAAAAACAGAGCTAGCAGTAGCAGGGCGGAGGGTTATCTGCCAGTAGGGACTGCCCCCTGGGAGGGGCTGTGTCTGTCTGTTCTTTTGCTGTTAGAACTGCCTGTTCTGCCTAGTCACTCCTGAAGGGAGAGCAGTATAACCCACTTGTCCATGAAGCTGCTGTGCCTAACCTCCCCCTGCCCACACCACATAGGGTAGTGGGTGAGAGGAAGGGCAGCTTGGTGACGCTGTGGCTCAGGCACCAAAAGAGCCAACACATCTCCCCAAAGAGAAGCAGTTAATCCTCGGACCCTGCTCTGGCACTGGGGAAAAGGAAACACTGCCCCCCAGACTGTCACTCACATTGCGTCTAACAGCCGGATATTGGACTACCACTCAGCCACCGCTTGCTACTGCAGAAACCATGAAGACCAGCTGGGGGGGGGGGGGGGGGTGGCAGAAGGATCGGCTGCCCGGTGCCCAGAACTGCATGTCGTGCAAAGGAAGTTGCAGTGAATGGGCTGGCAGAAGACCAGGTGCTAGGACGTGTTTTCTTGTCACCATAGCGACCTGGTGCCTGGCATTTGTCGAGCCCTGATTTAGGCTCACTCCCCATGCTGCTGCATATATGAAAAAATACATCCTCCGATGTAAATCCACCATCAGTCTTGTCGTCCATCAATGTAAATCCAGTGTCAATCAAAACAACATGTTGCCCCAGAGGATGTTTCTCTGTCGCACAAGTGCAGCCCAATGACAGATCCTGGGCTGCTCTTTTATAACAAAATAGCCAAGAATCCTGTGTGACATCATTGACCATATATGGGCAATAAGGTTACCAATCTCTGGCTGATTTGTTTACATTACTGCAGCAACTGGGGATCTATCATTTAGTCATAGCAGTGTGACAGATCAACATAGTTGGACAGCGGGTTGCTTAGGATTGACATGGGGTCTACACTGCTGAAGACGTGATTTACAATGGATTTCCATTTTGGGACTTTTAAAAAAAAAAATTTTTTTTTGAAAAAGGACTTCTTCATTGTGTGGTTGTCTAACTACCACCACCACAACCACCATTTAAGTTGGATTCAAACAAGGTGTGAAAATGTGTTGCTTGCAAAAAATGTGCTTTATTCAATACTCAAAAACAAATATAAAGTTAATTAAAAAAAAAAGTACTTTAACCATTTCATACCCGGAAGGATTTCCCACTTTAGGACCAGAGCACTTTTTGTGATTCGGCACTGTGTCGCTTTAACTGACAATTGCGCGGTCGTGCGACGTTGTACCCAAACAAAATTTGCGGTCCTTTTTTCCCCCACAAATAGAGCTTTCTTTTGGTGGTATTTGATCACCTCTGCGTCATTTCTGATTTCTAAACAAAAGAAGAGCGACAATTTTGCAAAAAAAAACCAAAATTTCTTACTTTTTGCTAAAATACAAATCCAAAAAAAAAAAGTTTTTTTTCCCATTGGTTTTGGCCGATTTATATTCTTCCTCATATTTTTGGTTAACAAAAAAAAAAAAAAAATCGCAATCAGCGTTTATTGATTGGTTTGCGCAAAAGTGGCCGCGTTTACGGATGGTGAGAATTAATTTCTGGGGTTTTTATTTTTTACTAGTAATGGTGGCGATCTGCAATTTTTAGCGGTATTGCGATATTGCAGCGGACATGTTGGACATTTTTGACACTTTTTTGGGACCAATGACATTTATACAGCAATCAGAAATTGAAATGTCCACTGATCACTGTATAAATGCCATTGGCAGTGAAGGGATGAACCTGCAAGGGGAAATCTAGGGGTTAACTGTGTTCCCTTAGTGTGTTCTAACTGTGGGGTGACTGGGCTACCATGGACATAAGAGATCTAACTGATCCCAGTGACAGGGATCAGTAGATCTCCTATGCCCCCACTAACAGAGTGGGGACCGCCGTGTTTACATCGGCGGTTCCCAGTTCTTTGGCTGTGGCCGCTCATCGCGGCTCGCCGGCGGACATCGGGTCTGCCCCAGCCACGGGCACACTCCTCAGGAGTGCGGCGGGCGCATGTGCACCCCCTAGTGGCCACTCGCAGATCGCCGCTTTTTTACGGCGATTCGCGCTCAGCGTCCACACTGCCGCCGTAAATACACAGTAGGCCAGGGGTAGGCAACCTTTGAAAGATCGAGATCTACCTGGACAACACTGAAGAGATCAAAGATCACCGGGGTGCAGCGCCCTCCCCCTTTTTTTTTTTTTTGAAGAAGAAATTTTGCAGCAAGCCCCCAATAACAAGACAGCATGAAGAAAACCAAGAAAAAATGGCTAAAACTAATGTCACTTTAAAAATATACACTCAGCCTACCTTAAAAGATATGTGTTTAAATCACAGCGCCATATTGTGAATGCTCAAAACCACAACAAAAATGTAAAAAATATAAAAAATAAGAATAATATAGAACATTGAATTTTTATACATGTGTATAGATAAAGTTCATATATGTAAAATATGAGTGTCCCAAAACTTTTGAAGAAAGTGCTTTGCAAAAGTGCTTGAAAAGGTGCTCCAATAGTGCTCAAATATACATTCCAGTGATATGGTGAACAGTGCTGGGTGACCCCCTATAGTCCCGCACTCACCACATGCTGTGGATCCACTGCTTTTCAGTCAGTGGATCAATTGAGCTTGTAGGGGGTAAACTTTATCCGACCAGGACCATAGGCTGCCGACACCGGAGAATTCTAGTGCTCAGGGGAATAACAAAAGAGATTCCATAGTGCAGACTGCTAAAACTTCGCTTTATTGCGCATAAATAAAATCAACTTACAAAATCCACGTGTAAAACAGCGTCACATCAATGAATTGATTCATTGATGTGACGCTGTTTTACACGTGGATTTTGTAAGTTGATTTTATTTATGCGCAATAAAGCGAAGTTTTAGCAGTCTGCACTATGGAATCTCTTTTGTTATTCCCCTGAGCACTAGAATTCTCCGGTGTCGGCAGCCTATGGTCCTGGTCGGATAAAGTTTACCCCCTACAAGCTCAATTGATCCACTGACTGAAAAGCAGTGGATCCACAGCATGTGGTGAGTGCGGGACTATAGGGGGTCACCCAGCACTGTTCACCATATCACTGGAATGTATATTTGAGCACTATTGGAGCACCTTTTCAAGCACTTTTGCAAAGCACTTTCTTCAAAAGTTTTGGGACACTCATATTTTACATATATGAACTTTATCTATACACATGTATAAAAATTCAATGTTCTATATTATTCTTATTTTTTATAATTTTTATATTTTTTACATTTTTGTTGTGGTTTTGAGCATTCACAATATGGCGCTGTGATTTAAACACATATGATTCAGCAGGTTCACCTGAGGTACAGCAGCCGTATATATTTTGAACTGTCACTAGTTTGTGGTTATATTTAGAATTTATAATTTATATTTGAAAGACTCCGAGGTTGGCGCTTATATTTTGTATTATTACCTTAAAAGATAGCTTCAGTGAGAAACTGTGCAGTTACTTTCAGTAGTATGTAGGGCAGTGTGCAGAGGTCAGCAATATGTAGGGCTGGGTGTCAGCAGGGTTAGGTGTCAGGATGGCTGGGTGTCATAAGGCTGGGTGTCAGGATGGCTGGATGTAAGCAGGGCTTGGTGTCAGGATGGATGTGTGTAGGCAGAGCTAGGTGTCAGTAGGGCTGGGTGTAGGCAGGGCTGGGTGTCAGCAGGGTTGGGTGTCGGGATGGCTGGGTGTCGGGATGGCTGGGTGTCAGCAGAACTGGGTGTCAGCAGGGGTGGGTGTCAGGAGGGCTGGGTGTCAGCAGAGCTGGGTGTCAGGATGGATGGGTGTCTGGATGGATGGGTGTCAGCAGGGCTGGGTGTCAGTCAGCAGGGCTGGGTGTCAGTCAGCAGGGCTGGGTGTCAGGAGGGCTGGGCAGGGCTGGGTGTCAGAATGCATGGGTATCAGCAGGGCACAGAAGTTGTTTTTAATGCAGAGTGGCGCAGGGAAGGTGCAGTTTAAAATCTATATGTCTTGCTGCCATGAATCCTCTCTCACCTGTGCCTCTATCATCAACAAAACAGGTGGATCGGGGAGGCAGGCCAGGGGAGATGACCGCAGAAAATCAAAAGCTCGGGCGTTTTCGGAGAAGATCACGAGCTTGCCCGAGCGATTCCAGAGGCTTTCCCCGCCCCACAGCCGCACGTATGCAAGGGGCGGGGGCTTCCTCTGTAAATTTGTGATGAGCTGAGAGTGCGCCTGCGCTGCTGTGACAGAAGACCGGGTCGGGACTGGGACCTGTTCGTGAGCTACCTGTCAGCCATCGACGGGTAGCTCGCGATCGACGTGTTGCCGACCCCCGCAGTAGGCGGTGTGGAAGTGGTTAAAGCGGAGTTCCACCCAAAAGTGGAACTTCCGCTTTAAGGGAAGGTGACCCCCTGACATGCCACAATTGGCATGTCTTTTTTTTTTTTTTTTGTGGGGGGAGAGACCAGGGACCTTGTTTTCACAGGGTCCCAGTTCCACTTCCTCTCCTAGAGCCGCGGCTCCAGAAAGGAAGTACACCCCCCCGCGATCTTCTGGGACACGTCACAGGTCCCAGAAGATATGCCGGCCATCGACAAGGTGCAGAGTGACTCACGCATGCATAGTGCGCGCCCAGCTTTGAAGCCAAAGCCGGGTGCCCACACTTGTGATGCCGGCGCCGCCAAGGGGAGGGGGAGGAGAGCGAGCCCCCGGGCAACCGCATCGCTGGAGCCAGGGACAGGTAAGTGTCCAATTGTTAAAAGTCATAGATACAATTTTTGCAGCTGCTGACTAGTAACTGGGTGAAACTCCATTTTAACTACCTCCAGTCCGATGTATAGACAAATGACTGCAGGAGGGATGCTCTGTTTTGGGACGATGTCATATGATGTCGCCCCAGTCTCACCGTGCTAGCACGCCCGCATGGGGCGCACGGCAATCGTGGACGTGCTGTGTCACTGAGACATGGCGCAACCCCCGATCTTGGTAAAGAGCTAATGACCCCTTTACCCATGTGGTAAGCTGTGTCCAATCACAGCTGATCACATGTAAAACAAGGAAATGCCATGTATCTGCTCTCCTCGCCTCACACTGACAGTGTGAGAGGAGAGCCAATCAGCGGCCATTCCTCGTAGGGGAGACCTGATGATCAGTGCCCTGATTATCAGTGCAGCCCCAATAGTGCCCAGGAGTGAGGCCAATCTGTGCCCAGCAGTGATGCAAGTCAGTGCTGCCTTTAAGAACCGCCTATCCGTGACGCATATCAGTGACGCCCATCAGTGCAGCCTCATCAGCGCATATCAGTGAAGGAGAAAAATTACTTATTAACAAAATTTTATGACAGAAACAGTTTTTTTCAACATTTTTGCAAAAATAAAAAACCCAGTGGTGATTAAATATCACCAAAAGAAAGCCCTATTTGTGTGAAAAAAAATAAGAATTTAATTTGGGTACAGCGTTGCAATTGTCATTCAAAGTGTGCCAGCGCTGAAAGCTGAAAATTGGCCTTGGCAGGTAAAAGTGCTCAGTATTGCAGCAGTTAATGGACAAAAATTCCTCCCCTCCTTACTCCACACAAGCTGAAGATAGCACTAACACCCCTACTTTTTGCAAAGAAGCAAAGGTCTCCGGCAACTTTCAGCAGAAGAAAATTGGCAAAGAAAATGCTGCATGACAGGCGAGTAAGTAAAGGAGTAAGCCCTGGTTCACACCGATTCAGACTTTGACGTCACTTGAAATCGCAGACATTTCAAAGCCACATATCAATGCAACTTCAGGTGCGACTTGGCTGACATCTGTGCAACTTCATGCACAGATGTTTATGCAAGTTGCACCTGAAATCGCCAAAAGTAGTGCAGGAACTACTTTTTCAAATTGGCGTGGCACTGCAAAATCAGTGTCGCACCGATTTGAACAATTCCATTGCCAACAAAAGGGTAAGACTTGTAATGCGATTTGGACCAGTAAAATCACATGACAAGTTGCACCGATGTGAACAGGGGCTTAGCCCTGGTTCACATTGAATGCTACTTAAAAATCGTGCTACTTCACAGGTCAATGCGATTTCAGGTGCTACTTGGCTGACATCTGTGCCACTTCATGCACAGATGTCTATGCAAGCTGCACCTGGAATAGTAAAAAATAATGCAGGAACCTTTTTTTTAATATTATTTAAAATCAGTGCAGCACTGCAACGTCAGTCGCACTGATTTGGATATCTATTCACCGCAACCTCTTCTATATTTTACAAAAATGCGCAATCTATTGAGTTTGTGTGTCATAAAATTAACTTAACTATATTTTTATTGGAATTTTGCATTTGATAAACCTTTGCACAAATATTGTGAAATTATTCTCCATGGTTTATAATGTATGTAGAATATATAATGTTTAGGGGTTTTAACTAATCTTCAGGCCTAAAATGATAGTTTAAACCTATGCAAAAAAATGCAAAAGTGTGTCAGCAAAAGGGTTAACATCCATGGTTCAAAAGCAATGTCTTACCTTCCAGTCTGTTTCAACATGTCCAACATTTTGGCTTGAAACACGGGATCCACTGCCTCCACACTAACACCCTATAAGACACAAATCCCACCAATTAACCCTAGATTTTTAGGTTTATTTGGGCGAGAAGTAACTACACAGCATGATTTTGCAATTTTTAAAAATAAATCAACATTCATATAATGAAAATATGCCCAATTTATCTCAATATTTGCAGAAGGGGATGATAGTTGCAAACCAAGCTGTTCAGATAGCTAATGGTAAAGGGTTATTGCTGTTACAAAACAAGACACAAAACTGTTAAAGGAAGCAGGATTCATCTTCTAAAATCAAGTTAATTAGCAAATGGAGCAATTTGTGACAAACATGACAGTTTTGTAGAAAGCCTACACAGTTATGAGTAAGGCCAATCCAAACATTAGCGATGGCATTATGAAAAAGGCAGTTTGAGCTGCACAAAATATATTTCATGAAAATCCCCTAAAAGCAGCGAAACTCAAAGCCATGCCTAAGAACGTAAAAAAAATAAAAAAATCTGCAACAATATTACTGGTACTGTTAAGTGCTAAATCATGCAAGAGAATTCATGAATACAGCTTTTTTTAACAATTTTTTTGTGATTGAACTTGTACATTTTAAATGTTCAAAATGTAAATTTAAGTCTATTATAAACACAAAAAAAAAAAAAAAAATGAGATCTATCAAATTTCGAAAGTGGTCAAGCCTGCCCAAATTCATTGAGTGTTTGAAAATCAGGGTAAAAAAAATCAGGAGCCAGACATTTTTATCATTTCTACACTTTCATGCTAATACTTTCAGGCATATGGCAAATGACAAAGTATGAGAGCCACAGATGCTGAGATAAAGCAGCCTCAACATTTTTACTTTAAAGTAGAACTTCAAGCGTCAATGAAAATGCTTCCCCCAGCCCCCTCCCCATGAACAATGTACACTATTTAGCCGAATAACTGTTTTTTAGGAATGTAATCTAGCGGTAACCTGACCAATCCAGTTCCATTCTTCTTTTTCAAATCACAATTGGCTTGAAAAAGAGCTTGAAACCAGTTACTGTACAGCTTTATGTGATATGTATAATTTCTGTACTTGGACATGCATGTAAAAGTGAGCAATCATCATATCTGCACTCCACCTTCACAAAACATGACTTACCGTATATACTCGAGTATAAGCCGACTTTTTCAGCACATTTTTTGTGCTGAAAAAGTACCCCCTCGGCTTATACTCGAGTGAGAAAAAAATGACCCCAGAAAATGCAAGAGTGAGCTCATATTCGGCTCCCCCATGAAAAAGTCGTGTTTTTTACACGACTTTTTCAGCCGAATATGAGCTCATATATGCCATTCAGTACAAAACACTTCCACCTCACGTCTATACTACTAACGAGTGAAAATGTACGTACAGGTTCATGTCTTTAATATGTATAGTGTATTTCGACATGTCATTGACCAAAGTTCGAGAAAAAGTTCGGTTAACACTAAACTTTTTCTTCTTACCTTGACCTAACCAGTCCAATGGCGATCTAATGTAAGGATTTTTTGTCAATAAGCCGATTTATCACATGTAACAAGTACCCC
>BLSH010500889.1:1231935-1254079 GCA_018402905.1 Glandirana rugosa | reverse complement strand
TGTGGCCCTGATATGTGGATGGGTTTATGCTGAATCTTGTAGTCCTTCCCTTTTGGGGATGTGACCCCCCCCCCCAAAAGTGAGGGACTACAGGTCCCAGCATGAATCCCTCAGAGGATGTGTCCAGGCCAATTTGCGTTGGGGGCGGGGGGGGGGGTTGAAGGTGAAGGCTAATGTATGTATTTGTATGTAATGTGTGATTTGCTGTAATGTAATGTGCTGTGTAATGTGCTGTAATGTACTGTGTAATGTGCTGTACCGTACTGTAATGTAATTTTATTGGTATCTATTATTTTTTAAATTTACCAGTAGCTGCTGCATTTCGCATTTCCCACCCTAGGCTTATACTCGAGTCAATACTTTTTCCCAGTTTTTTGTGGTAAAATTAGGAGTCTCGGCTTATACTCGGGTCGGCTTATACTCGAGTATATACGGTAGTACTTAGTGGCAATCACAGAGGTCAGATGTTTCTTGTAGTTGACCGTCAGGTTTTGCACACATCTCAGGAGGAATTTTGTCCCACTCCTCTTTGCAGATCCTCTCCAAGTCATTAAGGTTTTCGAGGCTGACGTTTGGTAACTCGAACGTTCAGCTCCCTCCACATATTTTCTATGGGATTAAGGTCTGGAGACTGGCTAGGCCATTCTAGGACATTAATGTTCTTCTTCTTGAGCCACTCCTTTGGTTGTCTTGGCCATGTGGTTTGGGTCATTGTCATGCTGGAATACCCATCCACAACCCATTTTCAATGCCCTGGCTTTCAATGCCCAAGATTTGATGGTACACGGCCCCATCCATCGTCCCTTTGATGCGGTGAAGTTGTACAGTCCTGTCCCTTTAGCAGAAAAACACCCCCAAAGCATAATGTTTACACCTCAATGTTTGACGGTGGGGATGGTATTCTTGGGGTCATATGCAGCATTCCTCCTCCTCCAAACACGGCGAGTTGAGTTGATGCCAAAGAGCTTGATTTTGGTCTCATCTGACTACAAGACTTTCACTCAGTCCTCCTCTGAATCATTCAGATGTTCATTAGTAAACTTCAGACAGGCTGTACATGTGCTTTCTTGATCAGAGGGTCCTTGCGAGCTTTGTAGGATTTCAGTCCTTCACGGCGTAGTGTTACCAATTGTTTTCTTGGTGACTATGGTCCCAGCTGCCTTCAGATAACTGACAAGATTCTCCTCACCGTTCTCATGATCATTGAAATTCCACAAGGTGAGATCTTGCATGGAGCTCCATACCGAGGGAGATTGACAGTTATTTTGGGTTTCTTCCATTTGCAAATAATCGCACCAACTGTTGCCACCCTCTCACCAAGCTGCTTGGCGATGGTCTTGTAGTTCATTACAGCCTTGTGTAGGTCTACAATCTTGTGCTTGACATCCTTGGACAGCTCTTTGGCCTTGGCCATGGTGGAGAGATTGGAATCTGATTCATTGATTCTGTGGACAGGTGTCTGTATACACTTAACAAGCTGAGATTAGGAGCACTTCCTTTAAGAGAGTGCTCCTATTCTCAGCTCATTACCTGTATAGAAGACACCTGGGAGCCAGAAATCTTGTTGATTGATAGGGGATTGAACAGGATTGAGGCTGCTCATTGTAGAGAGAAGGTAACTATGACCCATTATTTTAGAAACAATTTTTGCTTCCCTTAACACAATTACTTAAGGCTTCAAGCATAGTAGAAGTATGGGAAATGTTTTCTTTTAAGAACTATACTTATCTAGGTGGATGCAGCATCAGTCTGATGCTGCATCTGTCCCCCTGCCGGCTCTAAGGCTGAGAATTCAGTGATCAAACACCGCTGATTGCTTGGTTCTCAATACTCTGTGAGCACAGAGCTGCTAACTTAGTCACCACTGTCTGCTCTGCCCCTCCCCCATGCTCACTGGAGTGCTGGGCGGGAGCGGCTTGCTGAGAGGCTGAGCTTGGTGCCGGTCCAGGCATGTGAGTGGATCCCGACCATATGGTCACAATCTTTCCCCAGCCTGGCCTGGCTCTGTGAAGTCAGTTGACAGCGGGCTTCAGCCTTCTGTCTGCTGAAAATAAGTCACTGGCGTCCAGAACAAACTGCACTCCTGTGATCCAAAGGAGAAGTACAGCTAAACAAGCTTTGCTTTTACAGGTGTTTTTTTTCCCTTTGTTTGCTTGTATACGCACCTCTATCTTAGCCTACATGTCTAAGCACACATAGGCATTTACAGCTGTATTAGAAGAGGAGCGTTTACAGGCAGAAAAAAAAAATCATTAGTGCGCTCAGAAAACTAACTTTTGGGCAGAAAGGAATGCAGAATACACATAAAAGCTAGATATGTTTTGTAGTGTTCGTGCGTTAATGCTTTCTAACTGCACAAATATTATGGCCAATAGAATATAGTGCACAAAATGTGTATAAAACACATGTGCAATGCACAGGTTTTACTGGGTTTTTAAGCAGTCCTCCTTCCAGGAGAACAGGCGTTCAGAGGAGCTGAGCAAACACTCAGTGTGCAAGAGACCTAAAGAAGAAAGTCGCCCCAATGGGACACAGACAGAAAAAAAAACAGATGTTCTATTCTCTGCAAAAAAGGGTAATGACTATTTATAGCTCATAAAAAAAAATAAATAAATAAAAAGCAGTGAAAGTAAAAGACTTACGGTTCCAGACTGAGGCATGGCAAACACATCAATAACTCTGACTGTGTAATCATCCACAAACTCCCCTAGCATCAGTCCCATCACTTCCATTGGGACACCAGCTCGTCCATGCTTTAACATCTAGAATGAGAGGGAAACCATTAATACAAAGGACTGGTGTACTCTAGGGAAAGTGTGAGGTCAATGGAATTTCACCACTAATCATAGAATCCACAACTATATAGATATGTTAACTTCATTTTTTCAAGGCAAGTTCTTCTTTCTGTAACCTATCAATTGTTTGAGAATCTTTAGATTGACATAGAAATGAGACAAAAATGTAATTTTATCAGTATACTGCATATCACATTTATAACCCAAGATAAAAAAATAAAAAAAAGAAAGGATTTTATTATAACTTACCGTAAAATCCTTTTCTCTGAGTTCACTGACAGACGCAGCCTTCTTATGACACGTGGGAGTTATGCTCATATTACTAGGAGTAGACTAGGCAAAAATAAAACAAAAGCATAGGTTGGCTCCTCCCAGGGGGCCGTCCTCACCTTAGCATATAATCCCCCTGCTCTGCATAGCACATCAGTTCGTAACAAGCCGTACAAACTCAACACAGAGGGGTGGGTGCTGCGTCTGTCAGTGAACTCAGAGAAAAGGATTTTACGGTAAGTTATAATAAAATCCCTTTTACTCTTCCGTTCACTGACAGACGCAGCCTTCTTATGACACGTGGGGACGTCCCAAAGCTGTGCCAATCAAGAGGGGTGGGCAAACTATAACAACTGTACCCAACAGAAAAAGCCCTCTCAGGCGGTGCTAATCGCGCCTACACTGCCGCTTGTAATACTTTGCGGCCAAAAGCAGCATCCGAAGATGCTGAAACATCAATTTTGTAAAACTCAGTAAACGTGTGCACTGAGGCCCAAGTAGCCGCTTTGCAAACCTGAGACACAGAGGCTTGGTGTCTAAACGCCCAGGAAGTACTAACTGCCCTGGTGGAATGAGCCATTACTGGAAACAGGGCAACCTTGCCCCAAATCTCATGAGTGCATGAGTCACGGTCTTCCTGATCCAACGAGAAATGGTAGCCGACGAGGCTGCCATGCCTTTGCGCGACCCTTCCATCAGCACAAATAAAGAATCAGACTTCCGAAAAGAAGCTGTAGAAAACAAATTCACCCGCAAAGCCCTCACCACATCCAAAGAACGCAGTTCAACTTCTTTGGGATGTGATGGGTGCGGGCACAATGAGGGAAGAACAATATCCTCATTCAAATGAAAAAAAGAAACCACCTTCGGAAGAAACGAAGGGGAAGGTCGCAAAACCGCCTTGTCTTTATGAAGGACCAAGTAAGGTGACTTGCAGGATAATGCTGCCAACTCAGACACCCGCCTAGCGGATGTGAAAGCCACCAGAAAAGCCACTTTCTGCGACAACAGTCGCAAGGGAATGTCCTTAATCTTTTCATATGGTGGTTTCTGCAGCACAGAAAGCACCAGATGCAAATCCCACGGTGCCAGAGGCGACCGTGTCCAAGGAGCCACATGACGTACACCCTGTACAAACATACGGATCAATGAATGAGACGCCAAGGGCCGTTGAAAAAGAACCGCCAGGGCCGAAATCTGACCCTTAAGCGTACTTAACGTCAGGTTCTTGTCCAGTCCTTGCTGCAAAAAAGTCAGTACTCTGAACACTATATAAGAGCGGGGGTTCCAACCCCCTGCCTCGCACCAGGTAATATAGGCCTTCCAGGTCCTATGATAAATCTTACCTTTACGTGCTTCAATCATAGTAGGGATCACGGAGTCGGAGACACCCCTATCCCTCAACACCTGGGACTCAATAGCCAAGCCGTCAAAGCCAGCGAGGGTAAAGCAGGGTGCAAGATGGGCCCCTGAGACAGTAGGTCTTCACGAAGTGGAAGACGCCATGGAACATCTGTCACCATCCATACTACGTCGGCGTACCAAGGACGCCGAGGCCAATCCGGAGCTACCAGGATTGTCGGGATTCCCTCTGCTTCTATCCTGCGCAGAACGAGCGGTAGAAGCTTTAGAGGAGGAAAGATGTACAGAAGCCGATACCGACCCCAGGGCGCTACCAGTGCGTCTGAGGCGACCGCCAACTGATCTTTTGTTCTGCACACAAAGGTCTGTACCTTGTGATTGAATCTGGAGGCCATGAGGTCCACCTCTGGCGTGCCCCACTTGAGGCAAATCTGGCGGAACACTTCTGGATGTAGGGACCATTCCCCTTGATCCAGAGTCCGGCGGCTGAGAAAGTTCACCTGCCAGTTTTCCACGCCCGGGATGTAGATTGCAGAGAGAGCTGGCACATGAAGTTATGCCCACGGAAAGATCAGAGCCGCCTCCGCAGCTGCTGCCGAGCTTCTTGTTCCGCCCTGATGGTTCACATATGCCACGGCTGTGGCATTGTCCAACTGAACCCGGACAGGGAGGCCTCGCAGCCTTTCTGACCAACGTGACAGACAGTCTGATCGCTCTCAGTTCCAGTACATTTATTGTAAGACAAGCTTCCTGCACTGACCAACAACCCTGGGCAGAGAACTGACCCAGGACCCCTCCCCAGCCCGATAGGCTGGCATCCGTCGTTACTATCTACCAATTGAGGGGGAGAAAACATTTTCCCAACTTTAGGGCCGGAGCCCGAATCCACCAAATCAAGGATCCTGATGATCCAACCTGATCAGTCTTTCTAGGGATAGGGGGGACTTGTCCCATTGCGACAAAATCACTTTCTGCAAGAGCCGAGTGTGACTCCGGGCGTAAGTTATCGATTCGAAAGTCGACACCATGAGCCCCAACACTCACATACAGAATCGTAAGGAGGACCACTGGCGTGATAACAGGGTTTGCACTGCTGCCTGAAGTGTCAGGAGCTTGTTTGGTGGTAAAAACACCCTTGGCTGCACCGTGTCCGGAATCAGACCCAGGTATTCCAGCCGGCAGGATGGAGTCAAGGATGATTTCTGCAGGTTGATCAGCCAACCGAACTCTTTTAACGTGGACACCGTGATTGTCATGTTCTCCTCCAGAACCGCAGCAGACTCTACTCTCAGGAGTAAATCGTCGAGGTATGCTACTACCGCAATACCTCTCTGTCTCAGCAGCTCCAGCATCGGGGCCACCACCTTGGTGAACACTCGGGGAGATGAAGCCAGCCCAAAGGGAAGTGCCACAAACTGGTAATGCATGTCCCCCACTGCGAAGCGTAGAAAACGCTGGGGACTGTCACAAACTGGAACATGGAAATACGCGTCCCTGATATCCATGGACGCCATGAATTCCCCTTAGTGCAGGGCGGCCACGACCGAGCGGATGTACTCCATCCTGAATCTCTTCATCTTTACGAAGTGGTTTAATGCCTTCAGGTCCAGAACTGGCCTGACACCGCCCTTTTTGGGCACCACAAAAAGGTTTGAGTAAAACCCGTGAAAACTTTCCGCCATGGGTACCGGTACAGTCACCCCCTGTTCAGCAAGCACCCGAACGGCGCCTAGAAGCACCTCCCGACGCCCCTGAGGGAGTCTCAAGTTTGAAGGGAGGAACCTTTCTGTGGGCAGAGAGATGAATTCTATCCTGTACCCGGAGGACACGACCACCAGTACCCACTGATCGGTGATGCGGGCAGTCCATCTGTCTGCGAACCCCAGCAACCGCCCCCCCACCCGTGAGTCGGGCGGGGGCAACCCATCATGCGGAGGTTGATTTATCCTTTGCTTTTTCGGACTTATGCTGCCAGGGCCTTTCACTGGGCCCAGCGGAAGCCTTACTGGACTTGAAGCCCTTACCCGCTGAGCCGGGTGCCCAAAAAAACTTCTTCTGACCCGAAGAAACAGGGCCCTGCCTACGGCGAAAATACCGCCGCTTTGGCTCTGGATGGAAAGTACTCTTCTCTCCCATGAAATCCTTAATGATTTCATCCAACTGTGGGCCAAACAGACGCCCTCCCTGAAAGGGAAGATCTGCAAGAGCCACAGCACCCGCCTGATAACAATTGCAAAAACAGACATTTTTGACAATATGGGAAGAAGGTCCAAAGCAGCATGGCATATGTAGCGGAGACCCTCTTCCAAATGTTGTGCCCGCTGCACCTCAGCCTGTGCACATTCACAAGTTAAACCAGTGTGCAGTGTGGCAGCGTGCTCATGAAGAGATTGTGCCGCCATTGCAGCCGCTAGAGCTGGCCGCATGGCTGACCCAGCCAACAAGAACAGTGCCTTAGACACTGCCTCCATGTGGCGATCAGCCTCCTCCTTAAAAGACGGAGACCCCTCCAAGGGAATGGTCATTGCCTTATTCAGACGGGCCACTGGGGGGTCCACCGTTGGGGAAGCCCATCTCTTAGTAAAGCTATCCTCAAAGGGGTAGCGAACAGCAAAGCTTTTATGAAAAGCAAAGGAATTTGGTGGCCGCAGCCATTCCTTGAACACCGCCTGTTCAAACACCTGATCATAAGGGTAAGCCCTAGGGGACCTAGGGGGTTTAAGTGATCCACAAATATATGTGGACTCATGCGACTCCCCTGCTTGGTCAAGCCGCATGGAGTCGCGGATATCAGTGATCAGAGCGGCCATTATTGCTTTATCATGCGAAAAAGGAGCCTCCTGATCACCTTCGCCTTCTGAGGGCAGTTCACCCTTTGATAGGTCCACAGGTGTGACCCACTGAGGTGCATTCTGGATCCGAATCCTCCCCTGAGGAATGAGGGGGGGTGGTCTGTTTTTTGGCCCCCCGCCCAGGGAAAGAACTCCCCAAATACCGCCCTCAGCTGTTCCAGGGACACCAAGGTTCCCAGAGTGGATTGTTGATCCGCAGGTACACCTGCCATAGCCTTGCCGGCCTCTGACATCCCAGCCTTCCGGCACCCCCACTGTGTGACCACCACCTCTACCCCACCAATCAGCCAGGGAGACCCGGGAGGATTGCACCCACCGCTACCAGCACCCAGGGAGAGCCAGCTATACTTGCGGTTTTAAATGCCTCAGCACTTGTGACCAAAATGAGCAATGCCCAAAAATCCACTGCACTTCAAGAGCCTGCACCACAGAGTGTCAGCCACGTTGTCCAAGTGAAACCGGAAGTACTAATTCCGTTTATATCACTTCCTGCAATACCAAAAACGACCACTGGGGGCCGCCAGAGGACAGGCTGAAAACCACATGTGGTTACTAAACAATGGATGCTGCCATTAACACAAGCAGAGCTTATAGCAAAATGGTGTGGTCGGCAGACGAACGAACGGTGATCCACACTGAATGGCGGCGAACCGCTTAATGCAGTGCTCCGAACGGTCAGTGCAAGGTGCGGTACTGTGGGGGGGAGGGGGGGGGGGACGTGAGATAATCCTTAAAGGGGTCCCAGTGTGTCCCCACTAACGGACCCCCACCGGCCGGCTACCACAGAAGCTGCCCAGGTGCCCACTCTCCGCGCCCCTAGGACGGAAGAGGGGTCCACTCACCAATCCAAAGGGCGCAGTGGGTAGCCACACGGAGCAGACTTACCTCCCCATAGAGAGGCATGCTGCTGGCCAGGCCCCTGGACAGGAACAAAACCAGTCACTGGGCTCTAGTGGGTTTTAGCCACTGGCCGCCCACACAGAACGGGCGCTATGCAGCGGGCCCCTGCTAAGGGTAGCTCGCATAGTGTCGGCCGGACTGGGGAAAGTTTTTGGATTCTAGATATCCTCTATACCACCAGCCAGCTTCTTGATGGCAGTCTTCATCAGAAAAAAATCTTCAGGAGACCGCAGATCCCATAGGGAACCAGGTCTACTCCTTGCACTAGGCAATTTAAAACTGATGTGCTATGCAGAGCAGGGGGATTATATGCTAAGGTGAGGATGGCCCCCTGGGAGGGGCCAACCTATGCTTTTGTTTTATTTTTGCCTAGTCTACTCCTAGTAATATGAGCATAACCCCATGTGTCATAAGAAGGCTGCGTCTGTCAGTGAACGGAAGAGTAAATGTTGTTTAAATAATTCCTAGACTATTTAGATGAGCAAAGCACAAAAAACCACCATTCCATAAAAAAAAAAAAAAAAAAAAACACCATACAGCTTCATGCTCCTTGTGTAGCATTTATAATGTTGGCATTATTTAATTAGTAGCCCAAAGCTCCATTCTAATAGGTCGTGGTTTGATCTACCAGCTGGAATATTTGCCAGGCAATGCCAACATGTTTATCTAATGAATGGAGATTTCCCCATGACTAAGCTCTGAGGGGTGGAGCAAAATGAGGGTGTGGCCTGGTCGGAGTCCAGGCTGAGGTTGCCACTAACACATTGATCAGAGGGATCGTTCAGATGTGTGGCTAAGAGAAACCTCTTTCATATCTCACGAAGGGCTTACTTTAAGGGTCTGTTCACGCTAGAATGCCATGCGGGAAACCTGCATTCTGTGCCGATTTGCAAAACCTCACATTCATATTGCACTGCCCTTCCGATCTGCAGCGGGTGTCAGTGTAAAGTTAACACCCCAAACACAGGTCACAAATGCAGTGTGGATGCGATGCAGCTGCAGTACATTTTGCATGCACTACTTTTGGTGCAGTGTCAGCCCATGCAAAATGAACAGGCTGAAATAGCTCTGCACAGAACTACATGTGAACTGCACAGGATCTAGCAGCACAATCCTGTGCTATTCACATGTAGTGGCCGGCCTTATGGGATAACATGAAGAATGGTGGCATCACTAAGCCCAAACTGCCATCCTTCTTTCCTCAATCACAGGGTGCATCCTAATGCAGCATTTAGTGATCATTTGAATTCAGCACGGCTGTGTGCAGCTTCAACCACATGGCCAGGTTATCCAGGCCTGGAATCAGTGAATTCATACATGTCCCATCAGCCCTCACAGTACCCCATCCTCACTATTAGGCAATTCACAGCTTTCTAGTCCAGTTGCACTTCTTCCATCCCCGTATGGACGGAAGGCTGGGGAAAATCACTGAAAGCCTGTATATAGCACCTGCAATGCACGGATCACAGGTGCAATGCTCTGGAGACTTCATTGCAAAAAAATAGTGAATGCATATCAATCAGATCAATCTTGCTGCATTTACTACTTTTTTTTGCAAAAGGTGGACTAGCCTTTAAAGCAGGGATATGCAATTATCGGACCTCCAGCTGTTGCAGAACTACAAGTCCCATGAGGCATAGCAAAACTCTGACAGCCACAAGCATGACACACAGAGGCAGAGGCATGATGGGACTTGTAGTTTTGCAACAGCTGGAGGTCCGCTAATTGCATATCCCTGCTTTAAAGTAAAAAAAAATTGAAATTTTTTTATTATTTTTTTGGAGCCTATAAAGCATTGAAAGATCAGCAGATCGCAGGTGCAATATCAGGCTCCTGCAGACTGTCTGTGTAGCTGTCTGCCTGTAGCTCCAATAGCTTTACCGCTGTCATATCGGCGCTTTGGTGCTGCTTTTCGGGCGGCAGCGGGACATTTTTAACCCCCAAGAAGGGGTTAAAAGCACCCGTGTTGCGGCGCTTCAGACACGCTGACCATGCATTTCAAATGGGCAGGGGCGGGTTGGGAGCGGTGTATACACCTCTTGCAAATCGCCCCAAAGATGCTGCTTGCAGGACTTTTTTTTTTCTTGTCCTGCAAGCACACCACCCCAGTGTGAAATCACTTGAGCTTTCACACTGGGGCTGCAGGGGAGGGAGTTTTCAGGTGCTTTACAGTTGCTATTTTTAGCGCTGAAACGCCTGAAAACTGCCCCAGTGTGAGAGGGGTCTTATAGTGCATTGATTCACAGAAATCTGTGAAAGAATGACATGGCCGCGTGGACGAAGTGACAGCGGGTGTGGGAAGAAGATCCCCAACATGGTGTCACAGGGAGGGGGGAGCAGGCAGATGCTTACCTTGCTACATTCTACACCCTAAATATGTGTGTAACATGTGACATGTTCAGAAAGGCTAACTTATCCTTTAATGTGTTCCTAAACCCAGGACCCTGTATTCACTATATCTGGTATCCCACAGTACACAGAACATGGAAATGCCATTATTTTAGTAACTATAAACTGCTAAATACCGTCTCTCATCAGCAGTATATATCAGTGTCCGGCCAAGCACTGATTAAAGCTTGTAGGAGTTTTCATTCTCCTTTTACTGTCCTATGAGGCTGCAGGACCCCTGACCCACTGTCTGCACAGTACTGATTGCCCCCCTGCACCCTGATCACATGCACCCTCCCAAAAAAAAAAAAAAAACGCTCTAGCAATACACACTAAACTGAGCATGTGCAGAGTGTCTCCTAGGGCTCTGTGCTATCAGCAGATGGATCGGCGACAGTAAAAGAAGCGGAGGATCAGACAAGACAGGCCTTTTTACACAATGCAGTAGATCAACCCCCTAGGCTTCACAGTGAGTATAGCGAGCATGCTTTACTGGATATAAAGACTGATTTTACAGTTGTAATTTTAGTAACACTTTAAGATCAAAACTATAACAGACAAACTCCAAGTACCCTTGAAGAGTAACCTTGTTTCTCTGAGTTATTACAATGGAAAAATCTGTGATTTTAACACTAAACTCCTTACCTTAAGCAAAGCCAGAGAGGAGATATACACCTGTTCAGCAGTGTCTACTGCAGGAGCATCGGTAGGAGGGCCCTGAAAAAACATAAGCAACAACTTTCCATCAATTTGTGTACTGGAAAAAAAACAACCTTTTACATTCTTAGAATACTTTATATTGAAGTAATTTAAAGGTCATTTTTTATCATGCCATATATAGGTATTCAAAGAATAAAATTAAAGTGGCTACATTTTCCTTTTTGTCAGGAAAAGTACATTTTTTGCAAGTAGAAAAAATACTGGATTCTACCAGAAATCCAAATCCTTGAGACTTCCTGTGAACTGAATGATATTTCTAGCAAGATCATAAGTTATCTTTTAGGAGCTAAAGAACATCCCCTGTCAAAAATAAATGGGGTGAGGAAAAGGTTGGTTGCAGCCCAAATCGGGAGAGCAGCCTAAGGTGACAATGCTGCTCATCCAGACATTCTGTACAGTGAGTAATCATTGTTACTCTAGAACAGGAAGTGTTACTGGCAGGACCACAAGGTTAAAAAAAAGAAGCCCAATGGTGCCACCACATCCAAGGACCTTGCTAACCAAAGATTCCAGGTGCCTAAGGTCAACTGGTTTTAAACCACCAATTCTATCTTAATAAGTATTTCAGTTCTTTGAAAACGTATAAATACCCTTTGAAATGTTCCACATTTTGTCATGTTATAACCAAAAACATAAATGTATTTTATGTGATAGACCAACACAAAGTGGCACATACCTGTGAAGTGGAAGGGAGATGATAAATGGTTTTGAAAATGTTTTACAAATAAATAAATATGTGAAAAGTGTGGCGTGCATTTGTATTTGGCCCCCCTAAGTCATTCACTGCAATTACAGCTGCAAGTCTTTTTGGGGATGTCTCTACCAGCTTTGCACATCTAGAGATGGACATTTTTTGCCCATTCTTCTTTGCAAAATAGCTCAAGCTCTGTCAGATTGGATGGAGAGCGTCTGTGATCAGCAATTTTCAAGTCTATGTGCTCCAAGTTTGATAAATTAGGTATATTCAAGTGGCAGAATTTATCAAAACTGGAGCCGATAGAATCCAGAGTAGTTGTGCATGCCAACCAATCAGCTTCTAACTTCAGCTTTGAAAATGTAAGATACAAGCCGATTATGGTTATATACATTTTTGGTTGTAACTGACAAATTGTGGAAAATTTCAAGGGGTATGAATACTTTTTCAAGGCACTGTAATGTGTGTGTGTGAGTTTATATTATATATATATATATATATATATATATATATATATATATAATTAATTTATTTATTAAAGTTCTGAAGGTGAGGTGCACACAGTTCCAGTTGTATGTGCCAAGCAATCAGGTCCTCCCAAGGTCCATCCGATAGAAAATTGAAGATGAGCTTGCTGCACAAACTTCTTTTATTGAAGACGAAAATAACAAAGTTAGCTAGACATTTTCAAGAGAAGAGCCATAGTATCTCTCAATTGAGATACATGGTCATTGATGGGGTATTTAAGAATAGACGGGGGGTGACCGTGAACATGTTCTTAGAAAGAAAGAAGTCAGTTGGATTCACCGTTTGGACACTTTTCAGCCGAAGGGATTAAACCGTGATTTTTGATCTGTACTTATTCTTATAACAAGCATTGAACTATCATAAACGTGTAGGTGCCTTTAGGTACATTTTGCCAACATTTGTTTAAGGCCCCTTTCACACGGATGGATCATTCAGGTCCGCCTGTCAGTTTTTCAGGCGGACCCGAACAGACGCTCCATTGTCCTCTATGGAGCTATGGATGTCAGCGGTGACATGTCCGCTGACACCCGATCCGCTCCGATCCGCCAAAAACAGACGGATGGAAACCCTACTTTCCATCCGCCTGGCGGATCGGATCAGATGAACACGGACAGATGGTCCGTGTTAATCCGATTCTCCATAGATGAGAATGGAGCTGTGGCAGGACAGCCTCTGCACGGAGTGCAGAGACTGTCCTGTCATCCGCCGGCTCAGCAGGGATAAATGGACGGATCTCCGCTGGTGTGAAAAGGACCCCTACTCTAATATCTTTTCTAATATTGTATATTATTATTATTTTATATTTGTTCTCACTTCATATAAACAGTGATGTTTAGTTTTGTTTGTATTTTGTTTTTACAGGGTTTTCCTTGTTTGCAGAATTCTTATCTAACTATGTCTATAATGAATGGAGGATTGGTTACACCTGTTGAAAACATTGCTTCTACTTAAACATTTTTTATTTTAGTCTGTCATTATGTATTACAAGAGTTAGCAATGGATTCCAGATTAATTGCATTAACTAATTAATAATGAATTGTTACAGGTGACCTATATAACATTAGAGGTGTATGGTCACTTGCAGGTATTTGGTCTTTGAAGAAGGGTGTTAGCAACACTAGCCCAAGACTGTTACCATGCAACTTTGTTATATTCTTCTTCAATAAAACAATTGAACAATTTGTGCATCAATCCCATCTTCGATATATATATATATTAGTACACATACACACACATACACTCACCTAGGTGGATGTAGCCTTAATCCAAGGCTGCATCTGTTCCCTGCCACTTCCAGGACTTAGAATTGAATGATCAAATACCACTGATCACTCAATTCTCAGTCCTCACTGAGCAGAGAATGGTGTCAGTCAGCTGCTCTCTGCTCTGCCGGGCTTTAAAGGGGATGGGATCAGCTGGTTCAGTCTCCCAGCAGATCGCTGAGAGGCTGAGCCAGCTGCTGGTCAAGGTATCTGGTTGAATCCCGCCAGTAAAGTCGGGATCTTTTCCGATCCTTGACCGGCAGAACATTGGACCTCATCCCTTTGTCGGCTGAAAAAGGGGCACAGGAGTGCAGAATGAACTGCACTTCTGTGGTCCCCAGACGTACAGCGAAAATCGCTTTGGCTATACTTCTTGAAACATTTATACATTACTTTATTACACATGAAACAGAACTTTCCTTCTTGGATAATTCATAAATGGTAAGAATTTGTACACTAGCAAATCTGCAGCAAAGCAAATTTATAGAGGCAGTTATACTCCCTCTAATGGGTGCATGTCAGGATAAAAATATGGGAGAGATCACTGCTAACCTTTTTTTAAAAAGTGCAAGATGCAGAAATGTTATCTAGATGCTTTCCTGAACACTTACTGAGTCACGTACGAAAAGGTCCTCCATTCATTGAAGTTGTACGAATGGAGAAGGCAGACCTTTCATTCTCCCATCTGTCCTCCATTCATAGAGTGCTTTTCAAATAAAGAAGTTCTAGAACATGAATGGGGGGCAGGGCAGAAAGGGCTGGCGTAGTTAGCACTCTTGATGAGTGCCTATCAAAGCTCCAGCAATGGTAATAACCCATGCAGAAGATTAAGACTGCAGCATATGGAACGTGGGACAGAGGACTTCAGATCTCCATTATGAAAGCCGGCACTAAACTTCGGCTGCATTCAACTTACAGCATTTTGAATCGTGGCCAGAATTGCCGCGAATCTGCCCACAATTTGTCAGCGCCGAAATACGAATGCCAAAACGCGGGATTCGCATTTGAGATGCCATTCGTTTGAATGACACCTCAAAAAACGCGGTGAGTGTCTGCCGCGATTGGCTATAAAGCGCGCTGCAATCGCTGGACACAGGTCACCCAAAAATAGTTCAGGAACTGCTTTGGAGCGGCATGCCTCCCGCCATGAGGGCTGTTGCGATTGCAGCGCGCTTTATCGCCCGACAATCGCGGCAGACCTGCGCCTCGTTTTGAGGGGTCATTCAAATGAATGGCATCTCAAATGTGAGTCCCGCATTTTGTCATTCACACATTGGCGTTGTCAAGTTGTGGGCAAATTCGCTACAAATCTGCCCGCGATTCAAAACTCTAACGTGAATGCAGCCTTAGGTTTTAACACACAGAAATGTTTGCATCTGCTGAAACCTGGGTATGAATCTAGTATAAGGAACTGGAAGGAAATTCACATGAAGAAGAGGAACAATTTCTTTCTACCAAATATATTTTTTCAGGACAGCTTTGCAGCATGCTGCAAGAACAGAAAAACATAGAAGAAGCTGCTAGTCATGGAGCTATATATAACTACACAACATATGTTTAAACTAACAGGGAATCTTCCAATCAATTACATTTCTCTTTTCTTAGATAGGTACTGTATATAAAGGTGATCAGATTTAAGTCATTTTATCAGTCTGTTTTTTAACATTGCTTCCATATATAGATGATTAATTATATAAAACAGTGGAGGGAGCCATAATTCCTATCTATAAAGATAAGTTGCTCTTTCTGCTCAGCAGTGGTGCACGCCGATCGTGCTTTACTGTTCCCTTGTCTGGGTTCACAAGTCTGCTTCAATTGGTTGAAAACAAGAATGACTCTTCAAGGTGGTTGTAAACAGCCAGCGTTGTGGATCTCTTGAGATAAAGTGATACGTTACATTTCCCTTTACTTTTTAATTGCCATACTTAAAGCTAAAAAGTACCTCTATTGATGCCTGGTCCACATTTGGCTGCTGCTCTGTTTGCTAAAACTTAGTTTTATTCAGTCCATGCGTCTGGCACTAGTACACTTATCATAGCTGGTCACTTGTTCCTCCTCCTCCTCCTCCATTCAAAAAAAGGCAGTGTATTCTTTTTACTAAATGCAAGGCTTTCTGTGATTGGATGTGGGGGTGGACAAATCCCCTCACCTCTAATCACAGAAAGCCTTGTATTCAGTGAAAAGAATACAAGATCTTTTCTGAATGGAGGAGGTACACAATGAGTGGTGTGCTATGATTTTTTTAACATAGGTACTTTTAACATAAAAAATGGCCCAAAACATTATTTTTTTCCTGGAGTTCAGCTTTTAGGCCCTGTTCTGCTTAAGCCCCGGTTCCCACTAGTGCAATGCGGGAGCCCTGCAAAATCCACTGTGGGTTCCCGCATTGCACCTGACTCACACGGCAGTTCACACTGCCATATGCAAACTGAGGGGAGTGTCAATACATTGTTAATGACACACCCTTTTCAGCTCGCACATCACAGTGCAATCTGACAGTTCAAACATAAATCGGATTGCATAGGTGTGAACAACCATGTGATCCGATTCTGGTGCCGACGCCAGAAAGGGTCCTGTGCGTTTTGAGTCGGAATGTGATGCAATTTCAGCCATATTATCTGTATGGCTGAAATCGCATCACATGGACATCACATGTGATTTGCATTACAACACGGTGCGAATCACATGCAATATCGCACGGTGCGCCTGAGCGCTTTGTCGAATTCAGCAAAGTGTCTATCGCTCAAAAAAAGTACATGAGCTTATTTTAGGCAGACCGGAGGCTTCTAATAGGATTCTAAATTGTTTGTAATACACTTTCAAAACTCACAAATAAAATCACTTGAGATTAGTTCTGCTAAGGTGTGAACGGGGCCTAAGTAAGAAAAAGCAAAGGGAAATATAGTACATCTCTTTATTCCAAGAGATCCATAAAGCTGGCTGTGTACGGCCACCATAAGGCTCCATTCAGACTTGTGCGACTTAAAAATTGTGTGATTTCCATTGTGACTCTGCTATGCGACTTTGTTACATCTTTGGCTTTGACCAATGTGACAGTTTTGTTTGTGCTCCACAAAGTCGTTAGACGCGTGCAGAACGGAAAAATTCATTTAGTTTAGTTTATTTTCTTACAAATTGCAAATTTTCAGAGTAATTCAAATTTGAATTGGTTAAAAACGAAATCAACAGATTCAAATTCTGTGCTGGTTGTTAAGGAGCAGGCTGGGAAGACGGCTGCCATGTCCTCAACAACTGATGACTGTCAGCGGGTTTCCCCATTGACAGATGAAAGTAAAAAAATGAAATAATTTAAAGAAGAATGCCGGACCCCCTCTTCTGAACCAAACCAGGTCACATGCCGTCAACATGGGGGGGGGGCTCTGCACCTTGTCCCCATGTTAGGGGACAAGGACCACAACCACCAGCCAGAGTTGTGGGGGATCTGCGGGCGGTGGGCTTAGCGGAATCTGGCCGACATCAATAGAGGTAATTTTTTCACAGAAAATGGCGCCAGATTGATCCCCCTTCTACCCCCAGTTCAGCTTTAAGAGAAATAGAATATCGACAATATTTTACACATTCAGAATAAGTGTGAAAGTCTTTATACATATACATGGTGGAGTAAAATCATGCTCAATCATGCGTTTACACCACCAACCAGTCAAGGAGATAAGACACACGGCGGTTTATTGTAGGTGTAAAGCATACAATAATATATAAAAAAAAAATTTGGTGTGCCATACTGCCTGTTAGAAATGCAGAAGTTTTTACCTAATATTACTTTGAGCATTCTTGCACACATTATGCTTATAATAATGATCTTGAGGGTTAACCTATGTTTAAGCTGGGTACACACCCACATGAGAAAAATTATGTACAAAATACGATCGTTCGATTTTCTTAGTGTGTAAGTGTGCGACTTTTGACATCCAATTCAGACTTTCCAAACGAAAATATACGAAGGGACAGACGTCAAAATGTTTCCCGTAGGTGAACACAACGAACGATTGTCATTTAACCACTTCAGCCCTGGAAGGATTTTTTGCTATACGGCACTGCGTTATTTTAACTGACAATTGCGCGGCCGTGCGAGGCTGTACCTAAACAAAATTGACGTCCTCTTTTCCCCACAAATAGAGCTTTCTTTTGGTGGTATTTGAGCACCCCTGCGGTTTTTATTTTTTGCGCTATAAACAAAAAAAGAGCGACAATTTTGAAAAAAACAACAATATTTTTTACTTTCTGCTATAAAACATATCCAAAAAAGCCTTCCCATTAACCAGCTGTTGGATTACCGCTACCATGCAACTCAGATACCTCCAGAATTCAGAACGGTTTGATTTTGTTCAATGCAATACAGCCAGTCCTCACCCAGTGCTATTTAATGAGTCTTTAAATCCAGGCTACACTTGTGTCATCATAAAACCTTAACTGAAACTCAAATGGTTTTGCGATGGTGGGCGGTTCTATGGGTGATGAAAGCCAAGTGGGTAACCTTAGTAGTGCTTTTCTAAGAGCTGATAGGCAGAGGTCTATAACAAGGAGCCCCAATGAGGATCAAATTCGGGCCTATATGCATTGCACCTGTTTGACAAAATATATTCAAACTTTCCATATCAGAAACGGACCTCAGAATTAGCTCAATTACATTCCAACCCATCAACACAATTTAATGTGAAGGGAAAAAAAAAGAAGAAATGAAGACTAACAACCACATGTTAATGGGAATCCAACATCTACTATAATTTATGCTTGTGTGAACGGAGTCCTGCGGTATGAGCTATTTCCAGCAGACAGGCCTTTCTCATGCAAAGAGCCCAATTAAATCTGTAGATATTTTCCAATAAAAGATGCCTTTCAAATAAGTAGTAACAGAATATGTTCCCAAAAGCAGAGATGAAGCCAAAAGGCTGAAATACATATTCAAATTATTTTACCATTTTGTTTCTTTGCAGATTCTTTTGCAAATCATCTCTGTATACTGGCAGTTGCTGTCTATAGAAGGTAGGCAACACCAACACTCTGTAGATTCCTATGTCTCTGCTTTGCCTTCATTCTGAGAATTGTCAAGATCAACCGAGTCAGCCAGGGGGTCTACGACCAAAAACCTTCTGCTTAAAGGCGGACATAGGTGGACTGAAATTCAGCAGTGATTGGACAAATTTCAATCCATTTATGGCCATTCCCGCTAGAGAGAAATCAATATAACCACCGGCTTCTCTCAAATGGGAACGTTGGAAAGTTTTCCTTCCATTAAGGCTGCAGCGCAAATGAGTATTCTGACAAAGTAGTCTGTACTCCTGTGAAAATACAATATGCATCAGGGAGGATTCCTTCACCAACCTTGAATGTGTGGATGGTGGAATCCTTTCGCTTATTATTAAATGTATAGCAGTGATAGATTGTGTCATACATCTGCCTTAGCGTTAACCATTTCTCTGCCAACCTTGGCACTTTCAGGAGGCACAGAATGGAACGTTTTTTCATTTTACCTTGATTCAGTGTATGCAGTTACAGCCCACAGAACCACGGAGAAAGCAGGTGGTGGGTTTTTTTGCCCCACAGTGCTTCTGCTTGGCAGTGCAAATCCTTGCTGCCCATCATGCAAATTACATAGCTATATGTTCCCAATACTCCTTCCACCTATTTCTGCCTATAGATTCACATACTCCTGTACAATTGCTCCTAGGAAGGACCAACTGGATTCTGGGTTCTCCATCAATCATCCTTGATTTGTTTCAATAGCTGTATGTTTATTCCCTCCGTAAATTAATCAGTTCCCAATTCAGGTACACGAAAAAAAAAAAAAAAAAAAAAAAATTCTTTTTGGCAAAAGGAATAGCATAAAAATATATAGAGCTAATAAAATGAGAACAAAGTAAATTCTTCCGCTTTCTGGAGAAAGGTCAGTTTCCAGACACTTGAAAATCGGCCTGACTGATTTATCTCGAAAAAAGTAGAGCTGCTACAATCTGCCTTTAACTGTCTAAAAGTGTTAGCCAGTGAAGTGACCTGCCTGCAGGGCAATAATCACAGCCTTCACTCAGGAGGTAGAAACAATCTGAAGCCTGGAGCGTCTTATCCCGGGCTTCCACTAACTCACAGCCCAGGATAATGATGATATCATGATAATGTAATTGCTAGGGAAAGTCATTTCAAGCTCTGCTGTGCCAGGCCCCATTTCAGTACCCCAGGACTGTGACGGAAAATAGACCAGAAGTTTGGGGCTCTCTTTTACTGTGGGTGGGGAAAAAAGTATCTGTACGAATACAGTAAGAGATGCAACTAAAGAAAACAAATTAATTGCATTAGAGCCCTTTCACACTGGGGCTGCCCGCTAGTTTAGCTTATAGCGGGGTGCTTTTAACCCCTAAAGGGTTAAAAGCCCCGGTTCGCAGCACTTTCGGAGCGGTGTACAGCTGCTTCGGAAGCTCTACCCATTCATTTCAAATGGGCAGGGGAGGTAGAGGAGCGGTGTATAAATCACTCCTGCACCACCCCAAAAAATGCTGCTTGCAGGAGTATTTTTACTCTCCTGGATGCGCACCAGCCCAGTGTGACTTTAATAGAGAGGCGCTTTACAGGCTCTATTTTTAGCTCAAAAACACCTGTAAAGCACCTCAGGGTCTTAAACATTAGGAAAATAAGTCGTAAGTAAGTGAGGCAAGATCAGGGGGTTGTAGATGATATAGAATGAATGCACAAATTGCTTATAGGCCTCTTACATAGTTACATAGTTAGTCAGGTTGAAAAAAGACACAAGTCCATCCAGTTCAACCAAAATGGGCATATGGGCAGCAGAGCCTGATCAATGTGAACGTCAATATTCTTTTTTCCCCTGCCCAGGAAGCTCAGGAGCAGCACGTAGCCTCCCACAGACATGAATAGCTGTGCTCTAATTTGCGAAGGAATATGCCAGTATCTTATTAGTGTATATTTACAGTCACATGCAAAAATAGTAAACTTGCTAGATTTTTTTTCCCACAGTCCCGTATGCTATACTCATGTTTGTGATAGCACCAGCTTATGCCATAGTACAGTGGCACACAGCAATTTGTGTGTATAGGAGGCTGTACACTGCGCTTGGGCATCCTGGGTGGGTTAGAGATGCCAGCATTTACATTGCAAGGGTTAAGCCACCTGCAGCAAGATGCGGATGTTCTAGAATGAAAGTGTATTCTGTGATCATAAATATACTTTAAAGGGAAAGCGAGGAGCTTTCTACTTTTCAGCACATCAGCCTATCTCTCCACCACTGCCTGTAGAGCTGTGTGTTACCAAGGATAAATAAATTGTCAAACAACCTGACAGATCCCTGGCCTAGGTACCAAAGTTTGCGGTTTTGTGATGCATCCTAATTGGCCATGCATATCAAAGTAACATGTATTTAGAGGCATTTTTGAAGTCCAGAAATGATTGTTTGCATGAGAAAAACAAGAAACTCTTAGGTCACATTTTCAACACTTAGGCTGCATTCACACCTGAGCGACATGTTTTCGGGCATATTTGAAGCGTTTTGTCGCACGACATCAGGCGTTTGCAAACGCCAATGTTGCGCTAATACGCGCGTTTGATGTTTTTCCATTGATTCTATGTCAATAGAAAAGTGTCAGAAACGTCGGAATATGCCCAAAAAAATACCTCTGGAAGTAGTTTGAGCGTAGGGCGTTTGGCTTCAGGCGTTTTTGAGTGGAGATGTGAACCATCTCCATAGAGAAACATTGATTTTTTTTTTTTCCCCCTAGCGTTTTGTAGCTTCATGCTTCAGGCATATTTGAGCTACAAAACGCTCGGGTATGAATGGGCTCTAAGGGGTTGATTTACTAAAGGCAAATCCACTCTGCACTGCAAGTGCACTTGGAAATGCACCTGAAAGTGAAGTTGTTTTAGATCTGAGGGGAAGATTCGAAATGAGGGGAAACTCTGCTGATTTTATCATCCAATCATGTGCAAGCAAATATCTTATTTATTGTCCTTGCATGTCCCCTTCAGATCTACAGTTACTGCACTTGTAGTGCACAGTGAATTTGCCTTTAGTAAATAAACCTTTCCGTCACTTGTGTTGTCATACACCACGATGTTCACGTCATTGACATCTAGACTTCCCCTGTACGTTCCTGTTATTTATTCTATAAACGAACGTGTACTAACCTACTATTTTAGTCGTCTCAAAGGGGAGTAAAGCTTAGAAGGGGAGTCTAGATTTTGTTGAAGTGAAAGTCCACGTAAAGGTTCACGTGAACGTCACGTCTCACCTAAACGGAAATCATTTAGTTGGGGAATCTCGGGTAAGTATGGGCTCGCAAAACATCGAGTTTATACGGACTTCGTACTTCGATGTTTTGCGATCCCCCTTTTTTTTTTTTAGTTACA
>BLSH010500889.1:1197965-1218139 GCA_018402905.1 Glandirana rugosa | reverse complement strand
ACTTTTGGTCTTGGTGACAGCTAGGACCATCCAGGCATTCCTTTCAGGTGCCACAACAGCAAGTATAACTGTCTGCATGTCAATGCAGCATGCCCACCCATCTTTGACTGACAAGTGCATCAAGCAAAGCTGGGAAAAAAAAAAAAAAAACTTGGTAAATCCTCTTTGGAGTGGTAAGAGTAACTTCCTGTAGTTGAAAGCTGGCATAAAGCGGCCAATGAAGTTTAATTTTTAACTACGGAAAAGCTAAAGGGGGAGAAAAAAGGGCACTTTTTTTCCTATGGAGGCACTTTAATAGGACTTTAATGGTATGGTATGCATAGAGTACAAAACCATGTATTTGTTAAAAAAGGTATTCATTTTTATTACAAAAAAATCTCTCCATTACGGAGAAAGACATTACATAAAGAGTGATAGATTAAAATACTTTTTTTCAAATACAGACATTGCATGTTACAGACATTTATAATGATGTTATATTTATACACATCTCTGTAGACTCTACATGTTTCGCGGATTTACACAAAATCACTGCTTCCTCAGGAGTCTTTTTTCGTAGAAGTGTATACAGTTCAATATGTTGAACTGTATACAGACAAGCCTCAAAACTTCTGGCACAAAGTCATCTGCAGTGATGATACCAAAATTGAGCTTTTTGGCCACAGCCATAAATGCTACATTTGGAGAGGAGTCAACAAGGCCTATGAAACACGCAGGTGGATCGCTGATGTTTTAGGGATGTGTGAGCTTCAAAAGGCACAGGAAATTTGGTCAAAATTGATGGCAAGATGAATGCAGTATGTTATCAAAAAATAATGGAGGAACATTTGCATTCATCAGACAGGAAGCTGCGCACGGGACGTACTTGCACATTCCAACATGACAATGATCCAAAACACAAGGCCAAGTCGACCTGTCATTGGCTACAGCAGAATAAAGTGAAGGTTCTGGAGTGGCCATCTCAGTCCCCTGACCTCAATATCATTGAGCCTCTCTGGGGAGATCTCAAACGTGCAGTTCATGCAAGACAGCCCAAGAATTTCCAGGAACAGGAGGCTTTTTGCCAAAAGGAATGGGCAGCTTTACCATCTGGGAAGATAAAGAGCCTCATCCACAAATACCACAAAAGACTTCAAGCTGTCATTGATGTTAAGGGAGCAATACACGGTATTAAGAACTGGGGTATGTAAATTTTTGATCAGGGAAATTTGGGTAGTCTCTGTTGTCATTATGATTTAAAGTAAACACAGTTGACTCATAATAAATGGCTTCATCCAAACACTAACCATGAGTGAAAGAAAAGTTTTTGTGTTATCATTCATATTCTCTGAAAAATAGCCAAGAAATCATAAATTCTGCCAGGGTATGTAAACTTATGAGCACACCTGTATGTGTTGCACCAATATATTATTTACTTAAAAGGATAACAAATAATATCACTTAGTGGAATATGCTCAGCAAATGAGGCAAGCTGGTATTGGACAAAACACTGTGTATGGCAATTACCAGTCTCTGTACAAAGCAGCGTGTTTGCAAACTAACCAAGGAACTCACATTTAACCCTCACCCCTACAATTTACAAGAATTGTCACCTGGACATTTACTTTAACACGGCAATATGCAATCAACTCTATATGCTGTCAACGTGCACTTAATGACTTAATCTGGAGCGTGTGTTTTTGCAGTCACAAACAATGGGCGCATCACACAAGGGACAAAAAGGTGTGACATTAGAAAAAAAATATTTAATGACCTTAATGATGTCATAAGTGGCTCTCTTGTGAGTGGATGTCCTGTGGTCATGGGATAACAAGGACAAACGTATCCCATCATCTTCCAGTCAGAAAGCTTCCAACGCCAATTACTAGTTCTTGTAACAATACTAGAATATGAAACCGGCACTCTTGGGTGGAGGGAGAGGTTACATTCAGCTTACCTCAGAAATATATTTTCATCTTAAAAGGCAATGCTTGGCCATAATTGTTTTACTGTCTGTCTCAGCAATGAGCCTTGGAAATGCTAGCTGAAGGTCAGGCGGCCTAGTTCTAAAAATGCATCCAAAGGAATGATATAAAAATTACTTACTAACAAGGGGCAAGAAGATAGAGTGTTATATATAATGATTTAAGACTCCATTAGATGGCCAAGTTAAAATAGCTTGTTTTATAAGAAAAACACAGTTCTAAATAATGCCTGAACTACACAAGCAGTAACTCCATTCTTACTGCCCACAAACAGGGAACACCCATTGATGGGTATTGAGCAAGCTATAGGGTAGTAAAACCTACTAATGCCAGCATAGCAGATATACCCAGAGAAGTGGTTACAAGACCCAGGAAAGTAGCAACCAGTCTGAGGGCACAGAGGGAAAGGGTGATGAAACCATAGATATGCATGCTGCCAATCAAAAAACAAATATTGGTAATATTTTTCTTTGTTCCAGTTAATGTTAGCAAGTGCCAACCCATGAAGAGTTTCACTATGGCATCTGGATGAGAATGTCAGGGACCAGACCTGGTCCAAATATACATATAAAAACATGGATCTCCACATTGCTCAATTACTAGCCAATGAATCCTGAATGACATACCGCTGGCCTAAACCATGAGTTTTACCTCCAAGATTTGCACCTTTTTCCATACAGCTGAGTGGCAGGCTGGTACATAGCAACATGGTATACCTTAAATACAGATGTAACATGTTACGAAAGGTGAAATTAGCCTTTAAGTCGTTAAGGCTTTATACACTACGGTGGCTTGTACTCCCCGTGAAACCCCCTCATCTTCCCCTCACACCACCATACCACACTTATCACCCCCTACCTTTGGCCCTTCTCCCCTTTGTCTCCTCTTCCCTTTCCCTTCCTACTCTTCATTGGACCTCCACCAAACATTTCCCCCTGACCCCTGCTTACTCCATTATGGTGGGGCAACGCAACCTCTGTTAGCACACAGTTTTTGGATTCCCTTTACTGTGTTATGGTTTGTTTGGTTGTATATTTTTGGGCACATGTCCCTCTAAGGCCAGGTTCACACTGCTCCAACATGAAAGTTGCGTGACTTCTGATCCGACTTTGCCCTGCAACTTCAGTCCGACTTTGACCCGACTTATTGTGACTTTTTTACACTCCGTGGCATTGAAGTCGTATCAAAGTCGGACCAAAGTACTGAAGGAACCTTTTCTAAAGTCGGAGTGACTTGTATCAGATCAGTTAAGACAGCTCTCATAGGGAAACATTGAATTTGACATGTCATGCGACTTGTGCTCTCACGTCGGATCCCATGTTGCACCAATGTGAACCGGGCCTTAATGCTAATATTTGATACCATGTGCTATCTGGTCGATAACACATGCTGATTCCGTACTGCAAATTCTCACATTCATTATACCCAGTCACCTTTGTTGTATGTAACCAGATCTGCCGAATGGTCTGTGTGCTATGTGTGCTAGGACTGGAAAAGGAAGAAATCCAAAAACATTACTATTTGTCATACTTCACATATATCACATACATATCTGCTACACTCTAAGGTAAAGCTGTAGGGATCCTCAGAGCTGAACGGACCAGTTTTCATTATTTTTTTTATTTTTTATTTTTTTTTGTAGCTCAAAAAATTTACAAGATGGAGAATTTTTTTTTTTTTTTTTTTAATTTTCAGTCTTTTTTATAATGGAAACCAAATTTTAGCTGTTACAAAATGCTACAATCATTTGGCATGACTTACTTAGATTTAAAAACATATTAAAGACAGCATCAGTACAAAGGAGACCCCACTCTTTAGATATCTGGTGGTGTGCCAAATCCACAAGCACTGTAAGATGACTATTTTAGAACTTCCTTAATAGGTTGAAGGCTGCCTCACCCCATCCTTTAATTTCCTATTGGACTGTAAGGCTACTCATATTACATATGGGCCGACAGCAAAACGGGGGACGGGGTGGGTCAAACAGCAAAATCAATTGTGCTCCAAATCCAGATTTATTATAACTGAAAGGAAACTCAAGCCAATTATTTTTTTAGCTTTGAGTCGAGTAGTGAAGTGTTGGAAACAGAAGTTTTTACGGCCATTTGTTAGGAAGCTTCCTCCCTCTCCTATGATGGCCATTAGTGTCGCTATGTTCCCATTTACAACTCTCTCAACTTCAAGCAAAGAAACCTAGTGAAAGTTTAACCCATTCTCCATTCAACTACAATTAAAATATTTTTGTGGATATCCGTGTTGGTGAAATTTCCCAACTTACAAAAGTTATAACTCTTCTTCACTCCAGCCACAAAAATGTAAGATTTGCCTTGAACGTCAAATTGATGCAACAAAGCTTACATATCATTGGGAATCAGTCACGCAATACAGGTCCAAAAACTGCAACATACTGCTGTGTATAGGTGTCCTTTGCTTGCTCACAGAGCTTTAACTAGAATATGCCTACAGAAAACTGCCATATGTACAAAACTAGTCTGACGACATGGAAGCAGTGATGCCAGATTCTGATCGTATAGTAAGCTTTAGGGAAGGGGTCTTGAATTAAAATTTATGGAAGTCCAGCTGATAAAATTTTCCTGCAGCAGAGGTCCGAAACTCATGTTTGCAGTATAACTCATCGCAGCAGTGTCCTCAAACCCCCAACCACCACCTTCACATCGAAACTCCCCTTAACATTAGACCCCCTTCACTGCAGTCCCACAGTGTCTTTAGTTCCCCTTCATGTCATGGTGCCATATTACATTGCAGTCCTCTTCACGTCAGTGTCCCTCATCACAGTGCCTCTTTCATTTCCAGCCTCCCCTGCACCATCCTACCAGGGCAGAGGTATCAGCCTGGCTGTCCTCTCCCAGGTCTCTCAACCAGCACCAGTATCATCCTTACTACAGGGGGCGCATCGGCAGGAGGTGCTGCTGATCTGGATGGAGGGCGGGAGCTACCAAACTTATGTTAACAAGAGGGTGAGCTTATAGTATAGAGGGTCCAAGTGCATTTAGATAGAAAAGCTATGCCTGCTTTATCTCTTTGGGTTGGATGTAGTACAAAATAAGGTCACTTTACAAATTAGACAAAGTACAACACTGCTTTTCTACCCTTCATAAAAGATACACAAGATACAAACTAATGGAAATCTGTATCATTAATGCCTCAATATAGTATTTTCCTCTACAACACATACACACAAAGTAAGTTCCTGAATTTGACTTGGCATCATCATTTTGCATTGCACTATACAGCAGAGCACAAACTGCTAGAGGGAAATGCAGCACACAAATTGTTGTGCTGCAGTGCTCATGTGCTAACAGAGGACATACTGATGGGAGGAGTAAGCAAAGTGACAAAGAGATGAGCTCATCAGTCTGCTGCTTCTTTCACCGCCCAACCACAAGTTGGGGGTGAGACAGAGATCTGTGATTCTAACAGCAGAAGAGAAGAATCTGGTCGTCTGCTGTGTCAGACAGGGCTGTGTAAGAACTGAATAAAAAAATGCCAGTCATATGGCAGTTACAAACCACTCCCTTACATGTATCTCAGCTATGCAATACCAGTTTCACTGTAGTTCAGCTTAAAGTGTTACTAAACCCAGGACCCCGCATTCACTATATCTAGTCTCCTACAGTACACAGAACATGGAATTGTAATTATTTTAGTAAATATGAACTGCTAAATACCTTTTCTCAGCAGTCTATAGCAGTCTTGTGACTTCTAGCAGTGCCTGGTTAAACAGTGTAGGAGGACTTTTCTTACTGCATTGGCTGTCCTATCAAGATGCAGGGCCCCTGACCCTCTGTCTGGAAAGTGCCGATTGGCCCTGTGCTGATCACATGCCCTCTCCCAAGAAAAAAAAAAAAAAAACAACTCTCTAGCAATACACAGCAAACTGAGCAGCCTGACGCCAGTAACTCTGTCTTATCCGGACATGTTCTAGAGTTAGCGGAAGTGGAAAATCTGTGCTTACAGGATCAAACAACCTTTTTACACAATGCAGAGGCTTAACCACTTAGGTTCCACAGTGAGCATAACAAGCATGCATTACTGCATATACAGACTGATTTTACTGTGGTGGGTTTAGTAACACTTTAAAAAGAAATATCAGCCCCGAAGCGTGATACAGTATGCGCTATTTCAAACTGTATTTATGCTTCACTGAGCATTGCTTGTGGCAAAGTCTAAATTTAGCCATGTTTGAGTGGTGCTTTTACTTTTACTAATATAATGGCAGCTTTAGAAAACTCTTTGTGAACAGAGCTGTTCACAGAACAATTTGCTCTCTTTAATAATCAAATCACTTGCTTAACAAGCATGACATGTAATTTTTTTCCCCAATCTAAAGCAGATGAGAAAATGGTCTTGTGCAACTGACAGGTCTTACAGGTCTGCATATATATTATGACTGTGCTCTAACAAACTGTAGAAAACACGTTTGATTTATTTATTAATTTTTATGATTAATGACAGGGCCCAGGCTCGGGAATTCACTTTCCAAGTGATAAGGGTTCGAGTGCCATCCATGATGCCCTATCCTGGAAGTATCCCAACTATCCCATCTGATAAAACATACTCACAGATGGGAGAACATGATAGATAATTGGCAACTAGGCTGAGGAAATCTACTGGCTATTGCCATGCAAGTTTACTATGACTCGCAATCAAAGAGCATGACACTGCTAACACAGATTCAACTTAAAGTGACATTACTGGAATTACAAGGCTAAAACTATACTCCATTCAAAATTAGCATTGTCTGTCATCTCAGGATCCTGGAATACACCTGCTGGTGACAGTGGAACACAATTTCTTGCTGCCTCTCAAACACAAAGTCTGATGTAAGAAACATTTTTCATGGCCCCAGAATAGAGTTACATGATTAATCGTATTAAAATTGCTATCTCGATTCAACCCCCCCCCCCTTCGATCTCCATCAGGCATTACCGCGATTTACAGTGCAGTTAATGGAGTCCGACTTGTGGGGCGACTCAGCGCGACTTGACTGTAATAGAAGTCAATGCAAGTCGCCTGAAGTCTCCCCAGGAATCTTTTTCTAAAGTCGGAGCGACTTGAGTCTGGGCAGAGAGCCAACTCAAGTTGATAAAAGAAGTAAAAAGATACTAGGTTTCAAATGATCAAAGGGTTGATCAAAGGGTTGATCAAAGGGTTGATCAAAGGGTTGATCAAAGGGTTGAACCACTATTTTCCATCCGTCTGGCAGATCGGATGAACACGGACAGACGGTCCGTGTTCATCCAATCCCCCATAGAAAAGAGCGGAGCTCTAACAGGTCCATTTCTGCACGGAGTGCAGAGACGGTCCTGTCATCCGCCGGCTGTTGATCCCTGCTGAGCAGCAGAGCTCGTCAAAACGAGCACTGCTCGTGTGAAACCGTTAGAGGAACCCTTGTAATAGGAATAGTGTGTGACAGATCCTCTTTATGGAGAGATGTGGGGTCTATAAGACCCCATTATCTCCCCTCCAGGCTGGAAAGCCTGAGATCAAAAAATACATTTAAAAAATGAAGGATCTCAGGCTTTCCTGACGTCATAACGTCGCTCCCGGGCCTCCGAGAGTCAGAGATTACCGGGGACCATCCATCCCTTGGTTTTCTCTATGGCTTCCTTTCGGTGCCGACTGCAAGCAGGGAGAAGCACCAGAGAACTGCGGGGGTGGTGGTACGACGAACGTCCCCTCCTGCCGCCGGTAAGAACAATCAAGCCGCTATGATTGCTCCTATGGTGTAGGGAATCGCCGGCTGAAGAAAACGATATCACCACTGAAAGCCGAGGACGTCATATTACGTGCAGTGGTATGGAAGTGGTTAAAGTATAACTAAAAACACAAAACTTTTTTTTTAGTTTTGGATACAGTGAAGGGGGATTAGAGCCCTTGTCAGTTTTCATTGCTGTCTGTGCTCCCGTTAAGGAGATTCACCCTACTCTATGCATTGGCCAGAGCCATCTGTTTACATTTTTTTCTCCCATTACTGAGCTGCACACAGGCAACCCATAGAAAGTGAATGGGTATACATCTGCTGTACGAATACACTTGCACAGCTGAGTTTGACAGGCTCAGGTGCGCGGACCTGGATGCACAGGCAGTGCGCGTCTGGGTCCTTGCACCTATCAAAGTTGGCTGTGCAGACAGATGCGAACAGCTGGTTTTTCCCCATTCACTTTCTTTGGGCTCCCTGCATGTAACTCAGCAATGGGAAAAAAAATTTCAGGCAACTAGCAACATGTTCTTGGTGACTCTTAACATGTTGGGCTTGGACTGTATACTTTTATATCTGGCGGTTCCCAATCACAATATATAAAACTGAAAGTTTGTAGTGGGTGTTAAGCCATGTATCCCTCCTTATAAAAGTTGAAACTAAACTCCAGTTTCAGTATATTAATATGTTAAGGTCGCTGCACTTCCACAACAAATGACAACCAGCACTATCCAGCCCCTTCCCGTGTGGCCAGACTGTCAGGAAAACACCTGGACTGCAATGGGCGCCATCACTTCACAAGCCACCACAAGGTATCATAAGGAATATATGCCCAGAGCAG
Source organism: Glandirana rugosa (assembly GCA_018402905.1). Taxonomy (NCBI): domain Eukaryota; kingdom Metazoa; phylum Chordata; class Amphibia; order Anura; family Ranidae; genus Glandirana; species Glandirana rugosa. The sequence goes on along the minus strand of BLSH010500889.1, from coordinate 1,209,612 downwards.
CAGCACATGTCCCTGCTGTGTGTTTGCTGTAGGTGCAAATTTGTATTTATGGATTTTAATAAATTCATTTTGATTTTTGATTTTTACATCAACAGGAGTCAAGTGTACCAAGTTGGGGCAACCTGATGGATCATTGTGATGCACCCAGGAACTCTGCCTGAAGTCACTGTATTTGACTTAGGAGTACATTTCCTGATTTTTTGACATCGGTATTGTGCAACAGGTTTAGCGCATACAACATAAGACTTGTGACAAAAAGTCCTAGAGTACACAGCTAGTTCATGAGGACTGGCACCAAAGCCACTGCTGAGTAACCGTGAATGCCATCCAATGTCAAAATATATTTGATGCCCCGGACATGTCACTGTTGCCATTACCATTTTAGTTGGAATTATTAACTATAAACAGGGCAGGAAAGTGTTATTTGTTGCACTGTATACGTCACGCATATAATTTGCGCTACAGGAGCAAAAGAAAAAAAAATTACCATTTTGCTAATTTCTCAGCAGAATCAATTGTATAAAGCCCATATGGCGACCTTTCAGACACATTTTCTCACATTTCAAAAAAGACAGATGACAGAAGCTGGAATTAAGGAAGTTAATTATGACATCATTTAAATGTGCATTGAGAACTTGTAACGGTAGTCAGATTGTGTGTGCAAGGTGAGAAAAAAAAAAAAAAAAAAAAAAAAAAAAAAACTTGACTTGTCTGAAGACATCCCGGCACAAAGGTCGAGGAAACAGACAAAGATCAGAGGTACACACATCAGCTGGTCATTTCATACATCATCTGCCCAGCAAACGTTTTGAGTTAGGCAAGCAGATGTGAGCCAACGCAATGTTATTTTGTGCCAGTTGGTGCAAACAGCTTACACATTTCATTCTTCACAGTTGCCGTTTTTCTCAGTGATTTTAGGTTTGAGGGCCAAAGTTCATACATTAAACTTTGGAAAGACAATGCAGCTAAAATGCACTCATTTTTAAAAATCACTTATTTTAATCAATATCATTCACTCCTGCTAAGAAGAATTAAATGCCTCAAGAGTTACAAAAGCCTATAAAATGATAAAACGATATGGTACCTCATCCATGTGTTAAGCAATGAGAGAAGGGTGGGGGGGTATATCGGTCCCAAGCCGAAAACCCCATAAAAAGGGAATTTTAGGACTATTGCGGGACCAGTGTAGTAAATACGAAGGTAACAATTGGATATATAAAAGTACAAGATTTTTTATTAATACATCATATTAAACACATTTTCCCAAACAAAGATACACTTCATTAAAACAATTCATTAACACTCCATATTGCCCCATTTAGGGAGGGGAAACATTGGGGTATAGTGCCACAGATGTTGATATTTTTAGATTCTCTACATGCTTCCTCAGGAGAACATCTGTGGTAATTAATAGATTAGAAGATAACAGATTAAATTTACAAATTATCAAAAGTTGAAAGGGGGAGGAGTCAAGAGAAAGGTATTGACAGGGAGTTCCACTTACCAATGGCCTTAGTAAGTGGAACGCAATGTACCTTTGTCTTTATCCCTCCCGCTTTCAACTTTTGATCATTTGTAAATGTAATCTATTATCTTCTAATGTATTAATTGCCACAGATGTTCTCCTGAGGAAGCGGTAATCAAGTCCGCGAAACATGTAGAGAATGTTACCAGTGTGACAAGCAAGGAAAGTAAGCCCCCACATTCTAACACTTATTATCTGTTCAACCTATCCCAGGCTCAGCCATCAGGTGGGAGGGGTGCCTATACCTTTTATAAAGTCAGTATGTGCATATGAACTGCAGGATCAATGGCGCCAGCAAAGGGTTTCTATCACAAATACGATCAGGTATTCTATAGTGCCTACTCTATTGAGCGTCAGTCTCATATCAGTCGTTTTAGAATATTTTTATAGCCAGCAAAGGAACACTTTAACCCTTTCACTGCCAGAGCCGGTTTTGCATTTTTTGCACACGTTTAAAAAATCATTTTAGGCCCGATGATTACAAAAAACCCCCAAACATTATATATTTTCTGAAAGCAGACACTGTAGAGAATAAAATAGTGGTAGTTCTAATTTTTTTATGTGACATGATATTACCGCAAAAGGTCTAGGAAACGCAATATTTCAATAAAAAACACACGAACGTGAATTTTAGGGCAACCAAACGAAAAAAATTGCCCAATTTTCTGGTAAAATATAAAAGTCGAGGTTGCATCGAGTGAATAGATACCCAACATGCCTAACAATTTTTTTTGCGCCCCCTGCAGTGGCATCAAACTTTGGTACCCTATATTTTCTATAGGTGACACTTCAGAAGCCCACTATTAGGTATCAGTTTAGCATTACGGAGGAGGTCTTGCAATAAGTTTGTGCGTTTGTGTGTGTATGTGGGGGGGGGGGGTTTATGTTTGGGTGTAACTATTTTTAGCAAAAATTTTTACTCACCGTAACTTTTTTTTTTCCATCACATAGGGGACAAAAAGTCCCCTATGTGATGTTTTTATGTGACAGGTTCTCTTTATTGGGGCATGCAGGGTCTAAACCTCTAAAGTCTCTCCTGTGTTTCACTTAATGTTTTACATTGCAGATCGCATTGCAAGACATTACTTCCCGGCTGTGGTAGCCGGGGACACCGAGAACTTGGCCCGGAAGTGACATCAGAGACGTTGCTTTCCAGGTCAATGCAAGAAAGGGAGGACAGCAGACATGTCTCCACTCTTCTCCTTCCCCTCTAAATGCCGCCGCCCACCATGACTGTGCCAGGCCCTCCAATGGGCAAGCAGAGCCCAGTAAGCATGGCGGGGGCGCCGGTACCAGGGGTGTGCGAGAGCGATCAGGCGGAAGCTGTGCCGCCTGACGGCTCTCACGTGACAGGCAGGAGTCTGCAAGTTGGTTTCACACACAATCCCAGTGGCTGCAGCCACCGGAATGTGTGCAATACCCCCTGCCGTTAGGTACGTATGATGTACAGACATGTCGGCGAAAGGGTTAAAGTCATTGTAAAGTCTTTCTTTTTTTTTTTTTTTTTAAACAAACATGTTATACTTACCTCCTTTTGTGCAGTGGTTTTGCACAGGACAGCCCGGATTCTCCTCTTCTCGGGTCCCTCTTCGCTGCTCCTGGCCCCTCCCTCCTGTCTGCTATGGGGGCACCCAAGCCGAGCTGCAGCTCCACGTGTCCATTCAGACATGGAGCTGCCGTTTGGCCCTGCCCCCTCTCTCTCCTGATTGTCTATCTGACTGATTTTCTCAGCCAATCAGGAGGGAGATCCCTTGATGGCCAAGAGACTCATGGACATCGTTGGACAGGGATGGGGCTCGGGTAAGTATTAGGGGGTGCTGGGGCGGCTGTTACACACAGAAGCTTTTTATCTTAATGCATTGAATGCATCAAGATAAAAAAACTGTCTGCCTTTATGACTCCTTTAAAGAAAAATTTCAGCCTAAAATCTCTAAATCTACTTGCAGGCACAATCGATTGACCTATCTAGCCCTGTAAAGCTAAAACCGCTTTACATACCTTTTCTGAAGCTGCTCCGGTCCCATGCTGAGCAATCAGTGGGAGTCTATGCGTAGGCGGAGGAGGCAGCAAACAAAGAAAGCCCCATAGCAACTCTATGGGTGACGTCACTTACTGGTCGTTGTCGGCTGTCTCCTGCACAGAGCTTCAGCTGCTCGAGACCGGACCAGAGCGGCTTCAGAAAAGGTATGTAGACAAATTTTTTTTCTTTACAGGGCTAGATAGGATGCCTTAGATTATGGCTGAAAGTAGATTTAGAGATTTAAGTTTAAGGCTGAACTTCCACTTTAAGGATTCAGGAAACTCTTTTCTAATAGGATCACTGGCCACCTGGCTATTTTGTTTTTTTCTGTCTCTTTTGTTACATTTCAACTTCCACGGCTCAATGTTAAAGTGGTTCTAAAGGCTCAAGGTTTTCTTTACCTTCATGCACTCTATGCATGATGGAAAAACGGGATTTTTTGACTTTCCATAAAATCCCTTTGTCTGAGTTCATCGACAGGCACAGCGACTCTTAGGACTAAATGGGTTATACTGCCCTCTTCAGGAGTTTACTAGGCAGAACAGGCAGTTCTAACAGCAAAAAGAACAGTAACAGACACAGCCTCTCCGAGGGGGCAGTCCCCACTGGCAGATAACCCCACACCCATCTCTGCTAGCTCAGTCCATAACAAGCAGTGCAACATCCAGAGGGGTGGGTGCTGTGCCTGTCAACGAACTCGGAGAAAGGGATTTCACGGTAAGTCAAAAAATCCAGTTTTCTCTTTCGTTCATCGACAGGCACAGCGACTCTTAGGACTAAGTGGGATGTCCAAAAGCAGTGCCAAAAATGAGGGGTAACAGAACTACACCCAACCGTGTGAGGAACCACACCTGTCTCACACGGCCGCCTGCAAAACTTTGCGGCCAAACGCAGCATCCAAGGATGCTAAAACATCAACTTGGTAAAACTTTGAGAAGGTGTGCACAGAGGACCAAGTAGCCACTTTGCACACTTGAGACACAGACGCCTGATGTCGAAAAGCCCAAGAAGTGATAAATCGCCCTGGTAGAGTGAGCCATGACCGGGAAAGGAGGCTCCAGACCCCGAACAGCATAGGCTCGGGTCACAGACAGTCTAATCCAACATGAAATAGTGGCCGACGAGGCTGCCAGACCCCTGCGTGGGCCATCCACCACTACAAAAAGTGCATCCAACCTCCAAAGAGAGGTCGTGGTCGCCAGATACACCCGCAGGGCCCGAACCACATCCAGGGAGTGCAAGGCAACCTCCCTAGGATGAGAGGGACGTGGGCAGAGCAACGGAAGGACAATGTCCTCATTGATATGGAAAGATGAAGCCACCTTCGGCAGAAAAGAAGGTGATGGTCGCAGAACCGCCTTATCCTGGTGTAGGACCAGATATGGAGACCTACATGATAGAGCCGCCAACTCCGATACCCGCTGAGTGGATGTGATGGCTACCAGGAAACCCACCTTTTGCGAAAGCAATTGTAGCGATATCTCCCTGGTGTCCTCTAGGTGCGGTGATAAATCTTCCTGGAAGTGGCCTTACGTGCCTTAAGCATGGTGGGAATCACTGAGTCTGAGACTCAGCACCTGGGATTTAATAGCCAGGCCGTGAGACAGTAGCTCCTCGCGAAGTGGGAGTTGCCAGGGGACGTCCACAACCATTTGAACTACATCGGCGTACCAAGGACGCCTTGGCCAATCTGAGAATGGTTGGTATGCCCTTCCTTTCTATTCTGCGCAGAAGGCGCGGAAGCAACTTGAGAGGGGGAAAGGCGTAGAGGAGCCGGTACCGAGCCCACAGAGCTACTAGGGCATCCACCGCGTCCACTAGGGGATCCCTTGTACTGCACCTTCCGACTGAGACTATAGGCTAGAAGGTCCACGTCTGGAGTACCCCACCTCAGTCAAATCTGATGGAACACGTCCGGGTGCAGGGACCACTCTCCCTGGTCCAATCCCTCAGACGACTGAGGTAGTCGGCCTGCCAATTCTCTACGCCTGGAATGTGGACGGTGGAGATTGCCAGTACGTGGAGTTCAGCCCACCGCAGAATGTGAGCTACCTCTGAGGCCGCAGCCGAGCTTCTTGTCCCGCCCTGGTGATTCACGTATGCCACGGCCGTGGGATTGTCCGACTGAATCAGGACAGGGCACCCGTGCAGCCTCCTCGTCCAATGGGAGAGGCAGCACCTGATGGCCCGCAATTCCAGGACATTGATCGGGAGACAAGACTCCTCTGGGGACCATCGTCCCTGGGCCAACAACAGCCCCAGGACACCTCCCCAGTCATTCAGGCTGGCGAACAAACATGGATCTGACGATGTTCTCAGCCTTCCTGCCTGTCGGGTCCTTAAAGGACGAGGTGCCTACCACCGGGATCGTGGTCGCCTTGTTCAGGCGAGACACAGGGGTATCAACCGCGGGGGGTGTTGCCCACTTTTTTAACAGGCTGTCCTCGAGGGGATAGCGCACAGAGAAACATTTGGGTATGGGAAGGGAGCTCTGAGGCCGTTCCCAGTCTCTGTAGACAAATTTATCCAGGTAAGACACAGGGGAAAACCTTAGCCCCACAGGCCGGTTTATGCGACCCGAAGGGGACAGGGACCTCCTGCGAGGGTCCCGCCCCATCATCCAGCTTCAGGGCTTCATGCACCGCTGTGATCAGGGCACTGACTAGTGCCTTCTCGTGCGCAGCAGTGGCCTCCGCAGATTCCTCCTCACTATTAGTAGAATCCGGGGCCTCGCCATCCGACAGCTCAAGGGGGGTCCCTTTCATGGTGAGCCCCCATCAGGGTCCGAGTCCTCACCTGAAAAGGGGGGGGGGGGGGAGGTAGGGGAAGCCTTTTCACCGCCTTACGCCCACATGCTGTCTCTACCCGGGAGACGAAGGACTCCAGGACCGCCAACAGAGCGTCAATAGGGATCACAGTCCGAGGCACTGGCTGCAACCACAGAGAGGTCTGGTGGGGAAGCACCCACATCGGCTGCCATTGTGACACCCACCCTGGTAACACGCCACCTAACTGAGGTTTAGGTACCAGGAGACCAGGCACCCCCCCACCCCAAAACGCTGCGCATGACTTCTTCATATTAGCACTGTGCAAGCTTCTGAACGCTCAAAGAGCTCTATAGGGAATGTGAATGGATAAATTTAGGTGCAGGAAGCACCAGCCTCCACAATGACTGACTGCTCACGTATAGACACTTAAAAAGGTAAACAGAGAGCAGGCAGTGTTTGAGAAAACAATAAGGTAAACTTACCTATGAGCTTGTCATGTAACAACTGATGACAGCTCCACGCACATGGATGGGAACAGTACAAACCAGCCACACACACACATATACCCAGTGAAGTGAACAGCCTCAGATGATACACAGAGATGAAACAAATCTCCCTACACAAGTTTTATATGTACATCTGCAGTCTTCAGCTTGCTATATTCTTTAGAATGCCAACATCGGGTTTGAATTTTATTCTTGGATTCTTGCCATACACTGGGATACAGCTGATTGGAGGAAAGGCACACACACCTCCCCTCCCCATAGGTAGAGGAAGGAATGAAGGAAGGAAGGAATGTGCAGAGCTCTGCTGTGACAAGGCAAGCTCTCTGCTAATCTATTTATAGCAACCCTCCCCAACACAAATTTCAGGCCGATTGTATCTTGGTTGATGGAGAACGTTTCAGAAGTTATCATGCTGAGAACAGAGCAATAATACAGCATAAAGACAAGGGGGACTTAGTGCTTCGGAGAGAGAAAAGAAAACACTGCAGATATATGTGCCCAGGTCAAATTTCATGAATCGGTTTACATCCACTTTAACTGGCAAGCATATAAACTTGAATTTAATGTTCACTACAGCAGGACTATAGATTTACTGAATAAAATGCTAATGTCAGCACAGTTTTTGTGTGAACCTGGCCATACATTATACAATTTACTTTTTCAATTTCCTTTAGCTTTACCTTCAACTATGTAGCGCAAGGGCCTGACTGATTGCATACAAATTGAAAGTGTTTGGGCTTGCCCTCATATTATATGGCTTTGGCAAATCTAAAGTAAAACTACAAAAAAAATTGTATAAAATGTATGGCCAGCCTAAAGCCTAGTACACAGTTTTTTTCCATGGGGTTGAACGTAAAAAAAAAAAAAAACTGTTGGCTCCGGTCCAAGCCACTGTACTAACTATCCAAAGTTAGTACAGCGATCTCCCCTGCTGAGCTGTTGTGTGGGATGGCCCCCGCTAAAACTCTCCCATCAGCGCTCTCCGCCATTGTCTGAGAGTGCTGATCAGGACCCAGTTGGCTGCTGGTTTTCCGGCATGCTCGTCCAACAGAAGCCTTGAACTGGCTGGCACACACACAGGCCGAATGTCAGCCATTTATTTTTGTTAAACCGGCCGATGTCGCCTGGCATTTGACCTGTGTGTACGAGGCTTTAGACTCTCTACAGGACTACAAAAATACTGCTTTTTCACCAAACTCTTAATTATTTAACATTGTTCTGCTTTAAAAAAAAAAAAAAAAAAGACCCCAAAATAAGGAGATCTCTGCCTTTATTCTTACACAAAGATGAGACACCTGTTCACTTTTCAATGAATCCTATGAATAGATTGTAGGACATACTGCATGGACTCTCTACAAGACTGAACAGAGAGTGCACATCACATAGGCAGCTCTGGCTCAGAAGATTTTGAGAAGCGGCCATGCAACCTCATCAGCTATTTCCTGCTGGATCAGAGACAGTTGAGAAGTGACTATAAGACCCCATACACAATATACGACTTTTGTTTTCCGATTTCCTTTAGATTTACCAAAATGATGTCGTGTAAGGGCCTGCCTGATTGCATACAAATTGAAACTCTTAAGGTTTGACCTCATATTATATGGTTTTGATAAATCTAAAAGGAAAAAATTCAGCACATGACAAAATGGTACATAGGAAACTGTTTTAGCACCGTCAGAAGTGGTTTTAATAGAAAGCAACAAAAAAAAAAAAGTACCATTTATTGCAGTTTGTTGCTGTCACATGACCGCTATTCTTCAGCCTGTGTTCCTTTACTGATCAACAACTGCCTTAGTTTTCCCTGAGCACTGAAATCAGGACCAGAAGCACATTGGCACCATGCAGTCTAGTTTGCCCAGATTCTGTCCTTTGCTTCTACGCCAAGTGAAAGAATCAGGAGGGGAGGAGCTGTATCTGAATGTGAGACTAAAGCTGGACATGGATCAAAAATTGGCCGCTTTAGCAGGGACAGGCTGAATTTTGATCCATGAATGGTTACTGTGGTGGAACAGAAGTCTATCAGTAGATTGACTTCTCAATCATTCTGTTGGATTTTAGCTGAACGATCGGCACTGAGCAGTGTATTTTGATGGCAGGGATGTCTCCCAGCTATTAGAATACAAAGACACAGCAGGGAGAATTCCCTCATCCACCTTGAATGTGTGGATGAGGGAATTGGGTCAGTTTTTCCATTCAGCCTGCTGATTGAAAGAAAAAAAAAAACCTGACTAATGTATGGGTAAAATGGTGCCAGGGCTGAGTTATGCACAATGAAGGAGGCCTAGTGCATGCCTGAGGATTTTAAATATATAATGAGGGCATGCTGCTTCTAGGTTTAGACAAGGCCAGGGAGATCAGCCATTTAAATAGCGACTGATTCCCGTAGTCTCACTATAACAGCAAATAAGTGGATATGCAGGACAACAGCAGGATCAACACATAAAACCAATATGTAATAAAAAGATGTAAGACTGGAAGATACTGTCAGCATATGCAGTAGAAACCTTGCTAAAGACAGTTTGCCAATTTTTGGCTGGAGAGATGCAAACACTTTGGGGTTGATTTACTAAAAACAAACTTGCTATTCACTTTGCAAGGAAATATGACCCAGATCTTACTCAATCATGTTCAAGGATAATTTAAACAAAAGCTTTTTCACTTGCCCATGATTGGATGATGGAAGCTCCACCTCCTTCATTCACTTGCAAAATGAATAGTCTTATTTGCCTTTAGTAAATCATCTCTCTCGTTTGGAAACATTTGAGCAAAATATAGAAATGTGTATTTGCTTTACTTCCAGAATGCAAGAAGCAGTAACGTTTACTTAAATATATGTTGTATCTTTAAACAAAGATCAAACTGACCTGACCAAGTCCAGGCATACCACCCCCAAGCCTCAGCAGTCGGTCCATATTCCTGCAAGAAGAGAAGGTAAAACCGATCAGTCAATTCTCATCTACTCACCTTCAATCACTCAGTAGGCCAAAAATATTGGTGGTAATTATAACACAACATCAGTCTTCCTGTTAATTAACGCCACATATTAATGCAAGAAGCTGTCTCTTGCACTAATTAACAGACAGTATTTGCTTCTTTAGGTTTACTTAACGTAAGTCATCAAAAAGTGGTTTTTAATATAAAATCCTATTGTGAAAGGTAGCTTATATTGGAGGAACAGCAGGAAAAGGTTAGTAAACGCATATTATTTCTGTTTACAATACAGTAACTCTCTCTTACTTTTTACATATTATTTAAAATTAACATCCTCATTAGTATACCCTCCGCTAATTAATGTACGGCTTGTCAGTTTCTATCAAAACGGTGAATGAACAATATCCAGTAAATAAATGTGAATTGATAAGGTCTTTCATTTGGACATTTTCTTCGTTTTAGTTGATTAAAAGTTTTAAAAAGATGGAGGTAAGACAATATTACAGTCCGAACACGAACGGCTCACTTCACACACACACACCAGCTATGCAATACTATTTTTAACCCCTATATATAGGAAAAAAAAACAAGCACAAAGCTGTCAAAAACACTAAGCAGACCCATTTCCAATAACATAGTGATCTCTTTGGAATGATATTCTTATTAAATATATTTATTTATTTAAAAACAAATTACTGTTAAAATCGCAAAACCATAGAATTTAGATCTGATTCACATTTATGCTGAGACCTGCATTTTTCTGCACTAGAAAGCCACAGAATTCTGCAAGGGAACATAGAAAACAATTGTTTCTATGTGCTCGGTTTACACTTCGATGCAGCTTTCGGGTGAGCAGTGGTGCAGTGCAGAAATCTGCAAAATGTCAGTATTTTTCTGTTCAGCACGCCACAGCCCCACTTACCTCTGCATTTCAGTGCGTCACAGCCAAATTTCATTGCATAGAAATGAATGAAATGTCACACTTTGACATTTCAGTATAAGAAAGAAAAAAAAAAAAAAAGAGGAATTGTGTTCTGCACCTTACAGGGACAAGGCTTCTAATGAGGAGCCAGCAGAACGGGCTCTCAATCATGAGTGTCCACCACAGTTTTCACAATACAATACCCTCATTATGCCCCCAGCATTAAATCCCACTTAAAGGGCCGTCAGGTGGCAATATTAAGGGGTTATATGAAATAATTTTTAATTTAAACTCAGTTCTACTGATCTTCGACAACATCTTTGCAGCAATATTCTGTCTACATGCACTCCAGTGATGGCTGCATGGCATTTCTCAGAGCGGGTTTACTGATCGTAACATTGGACCATTGCTGCATAATTTTTGAAATGGCTACAGGGACAGAGCTCAGTCACCCTATAACAGCAAGTATAAACACTTCCTACCCAAGGTATGTACCTGTACGTCCTTGGGCTTCAGTGGTTATACTGGGATGATGCCTGTACCTACAGATATCATCCCGGTATCAATCTTTTCAGCCGGGAATTGTCGTTCAGCCAGAAGTGATCCGAGTAGCTAATTACCCACTCTATCACTTCTCTGGGTGGCGAAAGGGGGTCCCACCCTTCTCCTTGTAGAGATGTAGTAATGGAGTGAATGAATGTTATTATTTAGTTATTATTATAATGGTTAATTTTCCACAGCACTCGGTCAGTTCTTCCAGAGAGTAGCATTTATTGACTTCAGACAGATGAGCCTAGTGAAGACCGACTTGCTGTTAAGGGCCGACTTTTCTAACTATGGCCCTACTATAGACATCCATGTCCGTAGTAGGGTCATATTGGTGACTTCGGGTTCCTGCATGTCCATGTATGGAACCCATCCTTCACAAATATGAACGACAATATCCCACTGACTCGAGACAGGGACATCGGTAAA
>BLSH010500889.1:1164144-1182053 GCA_018402905.1 Glandirana rugosa | reverse complement strand
TGACACCAATGATGGGGCAATATTCCTCCCACTGATACCAATGATGGAGCACTATTGCTCGCACTGACACCAATGATGAAGCACCATTCCTCGCACTTATACCAACAATGGGGCACTATTCCTTCTACTGACACCAAAGATAGGGTATGGTTTACTGCCAATGGACACCAGGACATTTCCTAATGCCACTGGCCCCCCTAAAGTCTGAAAGGCCCTTTGTTTAGAAAGTTTGGAAGCCCCTGGTCTAAAGGACAGCGCACTGGCTCCATTTGAAAAGTTGAAGGAACCCTCTGCTACAACAACTCCTGTGAGTTCACACTACTGCAAATTGGATGCGGGTTCCACCTCATCCAATTCGCATGACAGGAGAATGTGCCCAACACAACAAGGGCAACAGAGGGGTCTGGCGTCGCAGGGCAACAGAGGGGTCTGGCGTCGCAGGGCAACAGAGGGGTCTGGCGTCGCAGGGCAACAGAGGGGTCTGGCGTCGCAGGGCAACAGAGGGGTCTGGCGTCGCAGGGCAACAGAGGGGTCTGGCGTCACAGGGCAACAGAGGGGTCTGGCGTCACAGGGCAACAGAGGGGTCTGGCGTCACCTCTTATGTTAAAAAAAAAAACTACCAGTCTGCTCGCTGCCTGCTTTAGCCTGACCTAAACAAGCGCAGCTCAGTGTACATTCTGGCACAGTGGCTGTGTGCCGAGATGACTGAATTCCTGAACATTCGCAGAAGTGACGTCAACCTGTGCCAGCCAATGAAGCCGCTCACAGTCTGACACCCAGAAGAAGCCGGTGAGAAGATGCTAGCATGGCATATCAGACGATTAAAGCAGAGGTAAGTTTTGCTCCCTTTAGTTCCATTTTAAAGCAGTATTAAACCCAAAAGCAATCATTTATCATATTGCATCTTACCAACTCTTAGATGTGGTGGCTGTATTTTTCTTTTAAGCTTTCTTTCCATCTGCTGATCTAGCAAATAAGTCTGGTGTTAAAGAAAAAAAAAAAAACTTTCCTGCAGATAGTGTTAAGACTGAGTGGTTTACAATGGTCAGCTTGTATTTATGAAAAACATTTATCCCAAAAAAAAACACTTTACTTTAACTGCAGTATGAGCTGGGGTTGGGCTTCAACACTCCCCTCCCCCTAGTTCTGGCCAAAGGTGTCTGTTGTTCCTTCATCTAGAGTAGGTGCCCCTGTGCTGCTCCTCCAGAGTGTGGGCACTCCAATACAGGAGGGGTCTTACTGACCAGATCACCAGGTGAAAGCAAGGAAAAAAATGAAAAAGAAAACTAATGCAGCCACCACATATAATAATTGGCAAGTTGCAATATATTAAATTTTTTGGTTTTGGGTTCAATACCGCTTTAAACTGAAGTTTAGGTATGGCAATAGTTACATAGGACCAGCTTGGAACAATAAGTATGAATGTGCCATACTAGTGGGATCTCTATGGAAGCTGGAAATCACTGTAGCAGGCACCGCTACTCCAGTGATCTCCGTCTGTTTCCAGATCCATTGCTAAGTGGCTGCATTGTGTACACAGGGGGTCATTGCAGAGAATGCAGAGAGTTCTCTGGTTGGCCAGGGTGGGGAGGGGGCAGGGTGGCGACATTAAGATTAAGGATGGGCTCGGGTTTGTTCGGAACTGAACGTGCCCGAGCCCGCCAGGAAGTGAACCCTGCACTGCACTAATCACAGTGCAATGTTCACTTCTTGGCGGGCTCGGGCACATTAGGTTCCCAACAAGCCCGAGCCCATCCTTAATCAAGATGTCCATCTTATTGAAATTCAATGCTTTGCATTCATTGAGAAACTGCCAAGTGTTCTCTGAATGACTTGGCTCTGTGCCAAGCGAGCGACTTCCTGTGTTCACAATGCAGCAGAGCAGCCACCTGGCAATGGGCCTGGAAGCAAGTGGAGATCAGTGTACTTTTATTAAAACTCAGTAGCTACAGTAGTTTTATTTTTTTTTTTATACAGGCTGGAACTCCACTTCAACCACTTCAGCCCCGGAAGGATTACCCCTTGACCCGGCCATTTTTTGCGATACAGCACTGTGTTGCTTTAACAGTTGCGCGGTCGTGCGACACTGTACCCAAATAAAATTTGATGTTCTTTTTTTCCCCACAAATAGAGGTTTATTTTGGTGGTATTTGATCACCTCTATGATTTTTATTTTTTGCGCTATAAACAAAAAAAAGAGTGACAATTTTGAAAAAAAATTTCTACTATAAAACATATCCAATAAAAAAAAAAAAAAGTTTAGGCCAATGTGTATTCTTTTACATATTTTTGATTTAAAAAAATCCTAATAAGCATAGATTGATTGGTTTATGCGAAAGTTATCGTGTCTCAAACTATAGGATATCTTTATGGAATATTTTTTTACTAGTAATGGCGGTGATCTGCGATTTTTAGCAGGACTGCGCCAATGCGGCGGACGAATCTGACACTTTTTGGGGTCCAGTGACACCAATACAGTGATCAGTGCTAAAAAAAAATGCACGGTCACTGTATAAATGACTGGCAGGGAAGGGGTTGACTTCAAGGGTGATCAAAGAGGTTAAGTGTGCTCCTAGGGGGTGCTTTCTAACTTGGGGGGGGGGGATGCTGCCACTGGGTGGAAAACAGAGATCCGTGGTACTCCATTCCCCCGCCCCTCACAGAATGGCGGTCTGCCTTGTTTACATAGGAAGGCCGCTGCTCTGTCTCTCCTCTGAATGGTCACACGTGGCCATCGGACTCGCTAACTGGCTCCCGCTGTGTCCAATCAGAGTGGGACGTCCCAGACCCGGAAGATGCGTGCCACGGACAGGTATGTTGTGTTGTGCAGCCGGGCGCCATGCCGCAGTATAAGTGCGGTGGGTGATCTGGAAGTGGTTTAAGAACTGGTAAGCTGCATTATAATAAATGTGTGCTTTCAGGTTTAATACTGCTTTAAGCTTTGAAAGGGGAAGCGGATTTGTTGCCATGCAGAGCTGCTCCAGCCTCCCCCATCTTTGTCTCAGGAGCAGTGCCCTGTATTGCCCGGAGATGACAGGTTCTCTTACAAGGGTGAGTCTGTATTCCTAGAAGAGAAGGCCTCAGGCCGGCACTGCCACCATCATAGTGATCTAGCCTTGGCCTCACATCCACCAACACAGCAGCCTTGCCATGCCTCCATACACCTACTCGAATCCCAGGCTTCACCAGCGGCCTAGTCCCTCCTCGGTCTCCCCTCCCCCCTGCACACTCTGCAGTCAGGGGTCCTCCTGTATGAAGCGCTGCCTGCCGCTCTGGACTCACCTTACACTACAGCGCTGAGCGGAACCCTTCCAACCACACAAGACTCTCCTGCCGGCCGCCGCAGTGAATCAGCCGGATTTCATTCAAAGCAATGTGCAGAAACTACTTCCGGGTGTAGCGTGACGTCCCCACAACTTCGCTTCTGGTGACCAATAGGAAAACGAGCGCGGAAGCGAGCGTTCTACGTAGTATCGTACGTGAGGTGAAACGTGCCTTCTGTGGGCACTAGAGTGAAAGCACATATGCTCCGTCACTGTCCCCAGTACGGGAGCCATGTTGGAGAAGTTGTTTTGGTGTCTGCATCATGATGATTGTGCCAAAATCTCGGCGTGTTGAATAGGCCTTTGTTAGGCATCGTTATGGAAGAGTGCAAATCGATAGTTCAGCTTTGGTATGGGGATGCTTAGTCTACATGTTTGCTGCTCTGGATAACTTACTGCACCTGGAATCTATTCATAAAGTTTTACATTGGATTTCAGAGCTTTTATCCTTTTCTCTTTGTCTGGAGCTAATAAAACATTTTGACTGTATCTTCAGGTTTATTTTTTAAATTTGAGATATTGTAGGAAAGGGTTAAATATCCTTACACTTCTTGCCAGCTGTGTCTTTCTAGGAGGGAGATTTGACTTCACTTCCTGTCCTGTAAACCTAACAGGAAGTGAAATGATATCCAAAGTAATGGACGTTTCTTCTTAGACCCTTTCATTTGGGTGTTCCGATCAGGGCCACATGTCAGTTTTTCAGGCGGACCTGATCGGAAGGTCCATGGAGTCCTATGGACAGGCAGATATACAGATGGAAGGTGGCCTAATGTAAACTGACAGCATAATCCGTTTACATGCCCATAGAGCTGACGGGGGTCCACCAAGCAGAAAATGAATGGGCAAGGACTACCAGAATAAATCGAAAGAGTGAATCTGCCTGAATTCAATATCTATACACGGAAGTGCCCTTCTCCCTAATGGAAATTACAATCCCATTCCATGCAATTAGACATACCCTATATTGCCAAAAGTATTGAGACGCCTGCCCTTACACGCACATTAACTTTAATGGCATCCCAGTCTTAGTCCGTAGGGTTCAATATTGAGTTGGCCCACCCTTTGCAGCTATAACAGCTTCAACTCTTCTGGGAAGTCTGTCCACAAGGTTTAGGAGTGTGTCTACGTTCCGTTTGACCATTCTTCCAGAAGTGCGTTTGTGAGGTCAGGCACTGATGTTGGATGAGAAGGCCTGGCTCGCAATCTCCACTCTAATTCATCCTAAAGGTGTTCTATCGGGTTGAGGTCAGGACTCTGTGCAGGCCAGTCAAGTTCCTCCACCCCAAGCTCGCTCATCCAAGTCTTTATGGATCTTGCTTTGTGCACTGGTCCAAATCATTTGGTGGAGGGAGGATTATGGTGTGGGGTTGTTTTTCAGGGGTTGGGCTTGGCCCCTTAGTTCCAGTGAAGGGAACTCTTAAGGTGTCAGCATACCAAGACGTTTTAGATAATTTCATGCCCCCAACTTTGTGCGAACAGTTTGGGGATGGCTCCTTCCTGTTCCAACATGATGGCGCACCTCTGCCTGATATTCCTTCCTCATTCTCTGCTGTCTGACCTAACCTCTGACTGGTACTCCTTCCTCATTCTCTGTATGCCTTAGTGCAGTGTTTCCCAACCCAGTCCTCAAGGCACACCAACAGGTCATGTCTTCAGGATTTCCATTATTTTGCACAGGTGATTTGATCAGTTTCACTGCCTTAGTAATTACCACAGCTGTTTCATCTGAGGGAAATCCTGAAAACATGACCTGTTGGTGTGCCTTGAGGACTGGGTTGGGAAACACTGCCTTAGTGAATTAAATCCTAAGACAGTGTCTTATAATACACTGCCTGGTCTGACCTCTCCATGGTATTCATTCCTCCTCATCTACTTCCTGCTCTGACTGCCTGGTACTTCTTCTTGATCTTGTGCTGTCTGCCCTGACCTCTGCCTGATACTCCTTCGTCATTCTCTACTGTCTGACCTAACCTCTTACTGGTACTCATTCTCTGCTACGGCCCTGACCTCTGCATGATACTCCTTCATTGTCCTCTGCTGCCTGCCCTGACTTTTGCCTGTTACTCCTTCCTCAATCTCTGCTGTTTGCCCTAACCTCTGCATGGTTCTCTTTCCTCATCCTCTGTATGCCTTAGTGAATTGAATCCTAAGACAGTATCTTATACTACACTGTCCGGCCTGACCTCTCCATGGTATTCATTCCTCCTCATCTACTGCCTGCTCTGACTTTTGCCTGGTACTCCTTCCTGATCCAATTCTGTCTGCCCTGACCTCTGCCTAGTACTTCTTCCCGATTCTCTGCTGCCTACCCTATATTCTAACTGTTACACCTTCCTGATACTCTGCAGTTTACTCTGACCTTTGTTTGGTACCTTTTTCTCATCACCTGTACCTGCCATGGATTCTGCCTGGTACTCCTACCTGATTCTATGCTGCTTGTCCTGACTTCTGCTTTTTTCAATTGTAAGCATGGTAATGAAAACAATACATGTACTATACCTTAGTGAATTGAATCCTAAGACAATGCCTTATAGTATGTTCCCTGGCCTGACCTATCATCTAGGTAATAGGTAATCATTCCTATTCATCTGCTGCCTGAGCTGACCTATGCCTGGTACTCCTTCCCAATCCTATGCTGTCTGCCTTGACCTCTGCCTGGTACTTCTTCCTGATTCTCTGCTGTCTGCCCTGAACTCTGCCGGTTTCCTTTATCTCATCCTATGTACCTGCCATGACTTCTGCTTGATACTCCTTCCTGATTCTTTGCTGCCTCCCCCAATTTCTGCCTTTTTCAATCGTAAGCATGGCAATGAAAACACTGCATGCACTATGCCTTAGTAAATTGAATCCTAAGACAGTGTCTTATAGTATCCTGGCTGGCCTGACCATGATACTCCTTCATCATCTGCTACCTGCCCTGACTTCTGCCAGTACTCTTTCCTGATAAATCTACTGACTGCAGTACATCAGCTGCCTGGACATTATCCTTGTTTGTCCTCCTTCTGTTCCTCTCCAAAGCTAAGGTCACAGTAGCTGAGTGAGGAAGAGAAACTCTGGAATATTTGCTTTGTAAGAAAAAAATCACCTCTAATGTTGGGTGTCCTGCATGTTTGAATGTCGCTGCATTATGTAAAACTATTAGTATAGGTTTTTACATTTTAGAATGGGGTGTCTCAAGATGATGCAGAATTTTCAAGGGTGCCACAACTGAATAAATGTTGAGAAACAAAGGGCTAGACTGCAATGTTCAGAAGTGGCTAAACTCCACATGTGGACACAGTCAACCTCTGTGCTAACGGCTGCATATAAAGTGGATGATTTGTTGCGTTTGAGAGCAGCTAGAACTTCTGGCCTCGGGCACAAACTGTCTGCATCCAAGGCTGGTCAGGGGCCCTAATCACCTGTAATCCTTGGTGTGAATGATTACATGCAAGCAGAGGTAACACTGGCTATTGATTTGTACAGAGTAGAAATCTGGCTGTATGGCTGTAGCTCTTCATATACAATGTTTCCCAGCAGCCTCTCTTCCAAATGACCCTTAATGACAAGTATGAACTGTATGTTTAAACCTGGAAGCGTGGGTCCCAGGGCTGATGTCATGAACATTGAGTTTTCAATCAAAAAGAAATCCATTATGTTAGAAAAACTAGTCAAATATAGATTTAGTGTATATAAATGCACAATACATCAGTTTGCTAAAACTTTAAAGCGTATCTAAAGCCAAAACTTTTTTAAACTTTGCAAATTTCAATCCCATCATTTCACACAAAATATATTCTAAAAGATACATTTAACCTAAAAAAATGCTACTTGTTTGGTAACAAGATCATAGGCAAATAGGTACAGTAAGTAAGGTGAAAAAAATAGTGAAACAAGACTTCACTAGTTTATAGCATCATCATAAGAAAGCATGTGATTTAATCCACAGAAGTGGTAGCTCATTGTCACCATTACTCGCACACTGTCATTGGGGAATCCATAGTGCTCCTGGCTTGTCCATGTGTCTCTACCTCAGCTCCCATGCCAGGCATCTCAGGCAGTCCCGATCCTCTGTTCACATCTATACAGTTGACGTGAGTATTTGTAGGGATGTTCATTCTGTCCCTTATACCCATTACTTACGCTTATTACCTAGTTATAATACCATACCATCTGGTTTTATCTTTTTATAGATCACTGCTGCATTCTCCCCTGAAGAGTTGGTATACCCCAATGAAACACGTCAGACCTACATAGATGTGTGATGTTCATACGGATGATTTTATATGTTTTTTACATTGTTCTACTCAAGACCTTTAAATATCATCCAGCCTTTCCAGTGTTTTTATGCTGTGTAGGACTTGTCCTCACTCCATGATATGCAAAATACTATGGCGTTAATATGTATATGTGTATGTAACTTACTCCATCAGTCTCCTCACGTATCACAAACTTATTAACAGACATATCTGCCTGGATGTCACACCACCAAACTCAACTTGTCCAAAACTGAACTCATAATAGTTCCTCCCTCACGTGCCGTTTCCCCTGACTTCTCTGTCAGGAGCAATGGCACAACCATCCACCCATCCCCACATGTTAGGGTGCTTGGTGTTATCCTGGACTCTGAGCTCTCATTTTGGCCCCACATCCAATCACTTTCTAAGGCTTGCCGCCTCAATCTCCGCAACATCTCTAAAATACGTCCTTTCCTAACCAATGAAACCACAAAGCTCCTGATTCACTCCCTGGTCATCTCTCACCTTGACTACTGCAACTCCCTCCTCACTGGCCTACCTTTAAATAGACTATCCCCCCTCCAGTCCATCATGAATGCCACTGCCAGACTCATCCCCCTTAGAAACCATTCAACGTCTGCCATCCCTCTCTGCCAATCCCTCCATTGGCTGCCACTTGCCCAACAAATTAAATTCAAAATACTAACAATCAGCTACAAAGCCATCCACAACTCTGCTCCCAGCTACATCACCAACCTTGTCTCAAAATACCAACCTAACCGTCCTCTTCGCTCCTCCCAAGACCTCCTGCTCTCCAGCTCCCTCATCACCTCCTCTCATACTCGCCTCCAAGACTTCTCCCGAGCCTCTCCCATCCTCTGGAACTCCTTACCCCAATCGGTCAGACTGTCCCCAAATCTATCCACCTTCAGGCGATCCCTGAAAACTTTTCTCTTCAGCGAAGCCTATCCTGCCACCACCTAACAACTACACTCCTTATTTTCTCAATCAGCTCATCCCCTGCAGTTATTGCTCTTTCGTATCATTGAACCCTCCCTCCTAGATTGTAAGCTCTAACGAGCAGGGCCCTCTGATTCCTCCTGTATTGAATTGTATTGTAATTGTACTGTCTGCCCTAATATTGTAAAGCGTTGCACAAACTGTCGGCGCTATATAAATCCTGTATAATAATAATAATAATAATAATGTGGTTTTTAGCATGCCCTGCATTATATGCAACCCTGTGTATGCATTTTTTGTCATTGAGTATGCTGTACATGACTTCACAGCAAAAATAGTAAAAATGTTTTTTGCAATGATGGCTGGTTGGTATACATCTCTCATTTAAAGTCCCAGAACCCTTTTCTTTGTACCCATATATAGGGATGGAGTCGCATGGGTGCATGCATCCCATATAAATTCCCACCGCTCTTAGTTCATTCTTGTTTGGTAACAAGATCATAGGCAAATAAGTACAGTAAGTAAGGTTAAAAAAAAGTAGTGATACAAGACTTCACCAGTTTATAGTATCATCATAAGAAAGTGTGTGTTCCTCTGGTTGATATTTTCAGATCTTGGGGCTGGGTTTGCTCTACTGGTAATTGCTAATTCCGCAGACAAAAGGGAGAGCTATGTATGTTTTAAGGAGAAATAAAGTCTGAAAAGAAAACAATACGTGGGAGGCATGGTTTTGGTACAAGCTGAAGTCTGGGCAGATAATCAGGAAGGAGTACCAAACAGATGCAGGGGCAGGCAGCAGAGGATCAGAAACGAGTACAAGGCAGATGCCCAATCAGGCAGCAGAGGATCAGGAGAGAGTACCAAGCAGAGGCCAGGACAGCCAGCGGAGGATCAGGAAGTGGTACAAGGCTGAAGTCAGCTGAGGCAGCAACTTCTCAGGAAAGAGTACCAGGCAGAGGCCAGGAAGGCAGCAAATGATGAAGAAGCATTACAAGGCTAAAGTCAGTGAAGGCAGCAGATTATCAGGAAAGAATACTAGGCAGAGGGCAGAACAGGCAGCAGTAAATAAGGAAGTAGTACAAGGCTGAACTTAGTGGATGTAGCAGATGATCAGGCAGGAGCACCAGACAAAAGTCAGGACAGGCAACAGTGAATCAGAAAGAAGTACAAGGCTGAAGTTAGTGGAGGTAGCAGATGATCAGGCAGGAGCACCAGACAAAAGTCAGGACAGGCAACAGTGAATCAGGAAGAAGTACAAGACTGAAGTTAGTGGAGGTAGCAGATGATTAGCAAATAGCACCATACAGAAATCAGGGCAGGTCGTAGAGTATATCAAGCAGAAGTCAGTAGAGGTATCAGATGATTAGACAGGAACACCAGGCAAAAGTCAGGGTGGTCAGAAAATGATCAAGATGTAGTACAAGGCTCAATGACGTCACCAATTGTTAGGACACTAGCAGTTGTCCTGCAAGGTGTCCAATGTTGCAGCGATGCACAATAAAAACCTGTGGATTGGTCAGACAGAAAAATGCAGGCTTGATCCTCCTACTATCTTGTTAAGAATTTTTAGGCAGTTTGGGGCAATTTTAGGCATTTTGTCACAGCACTCCTGAAAAACCCAGACGGCACCCTGGTTGAAAAAGGCTGGTTTCACCACAGTTTATCTAGAATTAATGATTAAGGAAACGTGTAGTTAATTTGATGGTAATCATTTTCCACTTTAATTCAGGTATCTCCAGGCCATCCTGCAAATCTGGAGTGCCCAAATATGCACAAATCAAATAAATTTAGGTTATTTGCAGTTTGGTCCACACCCCCACCCACTTGCTGTGCCTAAGTGAGGCTGCCCATTATAGCACTGGACCAAGCGTGAGCTATAGGAGACATGGTGGGAAGGCCAAATTCACCAATGTCCACCAATACAGCGTACATCATCCTGAATGAAACTGCTACTACATCAAACTATAGATTCATGCTCTAAAATGGACATTTAAACACTTCAGCTCCAAAAGATTTACCCCCCTTTATGACCAGCCAATTTTTGTGATACGGCACTGTGTTATTTTAGCTGACAGTTGCACGGTCGAGTGACGCTTTTTCTTCCCACAAATAGAGCTTTCTTTTGGTGGTAGTTGATCACCTCTGCCGTTTTTATTTTTTGCACTTTAAACAAAAAAAGACTGACAATTTTGAAAAAAAAAAAAACTGTATTTTTACTTTCTGCTATAAACATATCCAATAAAAAATTGAAAAAAATCAAATTTCTTCATCAGTTTAGGCCAATATGTATTCTGCTACATATTTTTGGTAAAAAATCCCAATAAGCGTGTATTGATTGGTTTGCGCAAAAGTTATAGCGTCTACAAACTATGGGATATTTAAAAAATTTTTTTTACTAGTAATGGCGGCGAACAGCGACTTAAAGTGGGACTGTGATATTACAGCAAACAGTCAGACACTAACTGACACTTTTGACACTTTGTGGGGGCCAATGACACTAATACACTGATCAGTGCTAAAAGTATGCACTGTCACTGTACTAATGACACTGGGTGGGAAGGGGTTAAAGATCAAGGGCTATCAAAGGGTTAACTGTGCACCTGACCAGTGTTTTATTGTAGTGTGGGAGGTGCCTTTACTGGGGGAAGGCATGGATCCATTTTGCTGCTTTGCGGGGAAACAGGATCTATGCCCTCCCTAATGACAGAACAGCGATCTGCCTTGTTTACATAGACTGCTGTTCTGCCTCTGTGGCTGATGATCGGTGGACATTAAATCCGTGTATAACCATCAGCTCCCTTGAGAGTGGCTTGTAGTAGTGGTTCACCTGATAGCTGACCTCAATCGCACCATACATCACACATCCAGAGACACTGACCAGGCCGGTTCTTGTTTTTCTTGTTTCATTTGGGGAAATAACTTGGATAGGGATAAGGGGTAACTGTGGGATGCCCAAGAATTATGGTACAAAGATCCCATATACAAGCCTGTATCTGCACACTTCACTGCAGACTCTCCCGCTGCAGACTATTGCTCCTCTCAACTCTACAGCACTCCACTTGCTGACCGTTTCTCTTACAGTTCTCTCACTACACAGAACTCTCTACTTTACACTTCTTTGCTCAGATCTTAGTTTCCAGCCTGAAGGGAAATTTATCAGGCTTCTCTGTACCTTTCTCTTCACCACAGTTAGCACGTGGTGAGGCCTACCCTGTGTCATGGGCAGCACGTATCAGCTCGAACGCGGCAGCGTGTTCTGGTATGAACGATTGCTCCAGTACGGGCGATCGGAAGAAGATCACAGATGCGCATGCGCGCACGCATCGGAGCAAGACGACGAACGTACGGACGCAATAGGCGGGTACGCAACGTCCAATAGGATCCCTTGGGGCACTATAAAAGACTGCTCATTTTGCCCCTTAGTTGCTGGATCGTCTTCAGCTCTCCTGAGTTCCTGACCTGTGTGTGTTCCTGTGATTCTACTTGATTCCTGTTGTGACCCGGCGTGGCTCTTGGACTTCCCTTGCTCTCTCCTGTGCTGAACCTTGACTTGCTCTCGGACTGCTTCCTGCTTGATTACCAGTGTTTGACCCCGGCTTGTTTATTGGACTCTGCTATCTTCCTGATTCCTGGTTCTGACCCTTGGCCTGGCTTACAGATTCACATTCTGTTCTCTCCACACTTGATTGGCGGCCTACATCTGGGACTGTTCCTGTCTTCACCGGTGTTTCCAGAATTACCCTGCCTGGTATCCATCACGGTGACCGTAGCCATATTCCAGTGACCTTTTCGAATACCTCTGCTACTGCCTGCTGTCAAACCTGCCTGCACGCCTCATCCATCCATCTGGTGATCCGTGCTTCTTTGCGCTTAGTACTCTCTGTTCTCAATCCGAAGGTACTCTGCGTTCAGCCGCAAGGGGAGCCTCTCTCAGCATTTCAGCCTCGGATCAGGTCTGTTAGAAGGAGCTAACCATCCCATCATGATCTTCACGGACCACAAGAACTTGGAATATCTCAGGACTGCCAAGCGGTTGAGGCCCCGACAAGCCCGTTGGGCGCTTTTTTTCTCCAGGTTCAAATTCCATATTTCTTACAGATCGGGATCTAAGAATGGCAAGGCGGATGCTTTGTCCAGGATGTTTCCAGAAACTCCCGAAGTTGCAAAACCAGGGACAATTCTGTCTGCACAGAACTTCTTACTCATCCAACCAGATCTAAAGACGGCCATTAAGCAAGCCTCTGATCAATCTGTGGAGCCCGAAGTGCCATCCCTAAGAAAACAGGAGGGACTATTATGGTTCCAGGATAAGATCTTTGTTCCTCAGCAGATCAGATTACAAGTCCTCCGTACCTTTCATGATCACAAACTGGAAGGTCACTTTGGGACCCAAAAGACCCTCGAGTTAGTACAACGCTCCTTCTGGTGGCCTAAGATGAGGCAGGACTGTAAAGCGTACATAAACTCCTGTACGGTGTGTCAACGGAGTAAGGGGTCCAATTCCAAGTCCTGCGGTCTGTTAAGACCACTGCCTATTCCTGATCAACCTTGGAAAGAGATCTCCATGGACTTTATTGTTGAACTACCTTCCTCGCAAAATTTCAACACCATTTTAGTAGTGGTGGATCGACTCTCAAAGATGGCACACTTCCTGCCCATGCTTGGCACACCATCCGCTTTGGACACAGCCAATATCTCATTAAGGAAATCATCAGACTCCATGGAATACCCAACAGTATTGTGTCTGATCGAGGTGTCCAATTTACCTCCAGATTCTGGAAGGACTTATGCAAGATTTTGTCTATTGAAGTATGCCTCTCCTCTGCCTACCATCCACAGAGCAATGGTCAGACAGAGAGAACCAATCAGACCCTGGAGCTATACCTCCGATGTTTCTGTACCTTCTCTCAGGATGATTGGGTCTCGTTATTTCCTTGCGCAGAATTTGCGTATAATAACTCTGTACATACTGCCAGGAACCAGTCTCCGTTCTGGGCCAATTATGGGTTCCATCCGTACTTTTTGCCCAACATAACCCCCGAAGCCTCGGTACCTGCAGTTCAAGACCGTGTTGGATTCATCCAGACTAACTATCGTTGGCTTCAGGAAAGCATGCAGCAAGCTCAAAATCTGTACAAGAGGAGTCATGACAGGGGTAGAAGAGACAACCCGGCATTCAAGACAGGAGATAAAGTATGGTTATCCACTCTGAACCTCCGGCTGGCATGCCCCTCACGGAAGCTTTGAGGTAAAAAGGGTGATCAACCCAGTGGCCTTTGAGCTTGCACTACCTAGTTCCTACAAGTTCCATCCGGTCTTTCACGCCTCCCTGTTGAAACCGGTGGTTCCTAGTCCTTTTTCAGGAAGAGAGGAACAGCCTCCACCACCAGTACTGGTCGAAGGAGAACCGGAATTCAAGGTTGAGACTATTTTGGACTGTAGGAGAAGAGGTAGACAAATACAGTACCTTATCAAATGGAAGGGATACCCCCCAGAAGATAATTCTTGGGAACCATCCGGCAACATACACGCCCCACGGCTGATACAGGCCTTCCATAGGAGCTATCCCGAAAGGTCAGCTAGTTTGGGCACCCGAAGGTTGCCCCTTGGGGGGGGCACTGTCATGGGCAGCACGTATCAGCTTGAACGCGTCAGCGCGTTCCGGTACGAACGATCGATCCGGTACGGGCGATCGGAAGATCACGGATGCGCATGCACACACGCATCGGAGCAAGACGACGAACGTACAGACGCAATAGGCGGGTACGCAATGTCCAATAGGATCCCTTGGGGCACTATAAAAGACTGCTCATTCTGCCCCTTAGTTGCTGGATTGTCTTCAGCTCTCCTGAGTTCCTGACCTGTGTGTGTTCCTGTGATTCTACTTGATTCCTGTTGTGACCCGGCGTGGCTCTTGGACTTCCCCTGCTCTCTCCTGTGCTAAACCTTGGCTTGCTCTCGGACTGCTTCCTGCTTGATTACCAGTGTTTGATCCCGGCTTGTTTATTGGACTCTGCTATCTTCCTGATTCCTGGCGGCCTACATCTGGGACTGTTCCTGTCTTTACCGGTGTTTCCAGAATTACCCTGCCTGGTATCCATCACAGTGACCGTGGCCATATTCCAGTGACCTTCTGGAATACCTCTGCTACTTCCTGCTGTCAAACCTGCCTGCACGCCTCATCCATCCATCTGGTGACCCGTGCTTCTTTGCGCTTAGTACTCTCTGTTCTCAATCAGGAGGTACTCTGCGTTCAGCCGCAAGGGGAGCCTCTCTCAGCATTTCAGCCTCGGATCAGGTACGTGACACCCTGTTTCAGCAGGACCTCAGGAATACCCATTATAGGCTAGGGATCACGGGCCCCTGAATGTGCTGGAAAGTACTTTAGTGCTAACCGGGCCCTTGACGGAATACAACTCCCAGCCCATCCTCTCCGGGTCCCGTCAAACTGCTCTTTGGTAGTGACTCTCCTTTCCCTTGACTGACTCCCAAGGCTCCCACAGACTATCCACCATTCCTCTCCCAGCCTGCTCCAGCACTTTCTCTTCCAGTCCCAGGGACCGTCACTCACCGCACTGGTGGATACTTTAAAGTCTCTCACTTCTCCTGTAGCACCTCCGCTGTTCTGGTATTCCTCCTGTGCCGCTCCAGGAAGCACTCTCCTTCCTGGCTGCACCGAACACCCAGGCCCCAAGGTCACCCTCCCCACACTGGGACGACCTCCCAGATAGGGGCCTGCACCACAGCGCCTCTGCTACATCTCCAGACTTCCACCCGACACTACTCCTCCCAGATTGGGCTGACTCTGAGTATTTAAGGGGGCCTGCCCCCCCTGCTTGGGAATTGGTCAGGGCTCCTTAGAACACTCCAGATGGCTCCACCCATCTCCCAGCTCTCTGACCAGAAAAACCTTCTCCAGGTTTTTAGAAAGAAGTGGGAGGTTTTGGTGACCTCATCTGTTAAGTCCACCCAATCCTTCCTGGGCTTCTCCTCCCATGCCAGATCAAAACATTAAGGCCTGCACATTACAATCAGGCCTGACTAAATTTACCTCTCCTAGCCAAAAACCTTGCTAGAAAACGCACCTATGCTATGGGGGCACTACACGTGGTAACCGCAGATCAGCTCTCGCTGTGTATAAATGCGTGCCCCAGACCCGGAAGTGTAGGATCACGTACTCGGTATGTGATCCTGCGCAGCAGTGCCACCTTGCCGCCGTATAAGTAAGTTATACGGGTGGCAAGTGGTTAAAGTAGAACTAAAGGAAAATCCTTTTTGTCATTTTCGTTAATAACCCCTGTCAGTTGTCGTTTTCATGTCCCATTGGGGAGATTTCTCATCATTTCCTGTCCCATAGCCAAAACAGGAAGTGAGAAGAATCTCTCCAAAAAGAGGAAATCCTTAGTTGTCACCAGAGTCACCAGAACTAGTGTTCCCATTGGAAAATTTGACCTCTATTCCTGTTCTGGTGACAATGGATTTTCTATAACTTTGTGGGTAAATAAGACAAATAGACAGGGTGAATCTCCCTAACGAGGGCACAGACAACAATAGAAATCTGAGATTCTAATCCTTCTCCACTCTATCCAAAACTAAAAAAAAAGTTTTGTTTTTAGTTGTTCTTTAATTTCCTAGTAGAAAACGACTGTATTCCAGGCCAGAGCTGGGCGACATATCCTAAAAAATTGTTGATGTTTTTGATGTACTGGTACAGCCACAAAAAAAAAACAAAAAAAAAAAACGTAGGCTATTAAGGGAAAATCTGTTGATTTTTTTTCACTGGTATTTGTGAGTGTGTAATTCAGTTCCCTCTCACTGCTATGTTTCTGCTCCCATCTGTTTATGTTTGCTTATGTTAGGATGACTATTCCTCATGCTATGTGTCCATTTCTTTTCCAGTTTTACAGCTGTCTGTCTGTCTCTTTGCCATTTCTTTTCTTAGCGCAAATGATCAGCAGTAATAATAGTCGCAGTATGATGCAGGTAAGTTTGGGGGTTGCAGTACACCTAGTAAGGTCAGTATTCTGACAAATCTTGTTTTTTTTCCCTTATTTATAAGGCATAATAAAATAGTGATGTGACTTTGCAATGCAGGTTTACTATAAAGTAAGCTCCTAGAACAACCAAAATGTTTTCTTGAATTAAAAGAGATAAAGAGTCCAGCAGTGAGACTCTAACTTTGCACCTAATCTTCCAATACTTAAGACAGGGGTAGGCAACCTGCGGCCCTCCAGCTGTTCTGAAACTACATTTCCCATGAGGCTTTGCAAGGCTGGCAGTTACAATTACTCCCAGAGGCATGATGGGACTTGTAGTTCTGCAACAGCTGGAGGGCAGCAGGTTGCCTACCCCTGACTTTAGAGAAGGGGAGGGGGTTTGGGACTTTAAATGAGGCACAAGGGGGTAAATCAAGTGTCTCCATACCTATGGACTATTGGCAAAAAGGAGTGTGGGACTTCATATGAGGCATGTGCCTAGCTAGGTAACATGAACATGGAGTATTTGGAGGATGTATATAGATATCCAGTAAGCATTGTGACTAGAGTTGAGCGAACTTCTGGAAGTCCGGGTTCTGCTAGTTCGGCCGAACTTCGGGACAAAGTCTGGGTTCGGGTCCGGACAGAACCCGAACTTTGTCCCGGACCCCGAACCCCATTGAAATCAATGGGGACCCGAACTTTTAGGCACAAAATGGCTGTAAAATAGTCCTGGAAAGTCCTAGAGGTCTGCAAAAGGAAGGAAATGGGGGTAAGGGTGGAACAAGTGCCCTACAAAGAAACGGGGACAGGGAAATAACTAAAAGCATTTTTTTTAAAAATAAAAAAAGCAAAAATGGAGGTGGATGTGGACCATCTTCAAACTGGGTCTGAAAAGTATTAATTAATGGTAGAAGCCATATAACTGTTCTAAAATCATCTTCAAACTGTGTCAAAAAAGTATAAATAAGCCGGGAGAACCCATATCACTGTTCTGCAAACATCTGGAAACTGTGTGTGTCACTTTAAATAAAACCGGGACTAACTGAACTACTGTTCTGCAAACATCTGGAAACTGTGTGTGTCACTTTAAATAAAACCGGGAGGAACGATATACCTGTTCTGCAAACATCTGGAAACTGTTTAGAACACTTTACCTAAAACCGGGAGGAACGATATACCTGTTCTGCAAACATCTGGAAACTGTTTAGAACACTTTACCTAAAATCGGGAGGAACCATATCCCTGTTCTGCAAACATCTGGAAACTGTTTAGAACACTTTACCTAAAACCGGGAGGAACCATATCCCTGTTCTGCAAACATCTGGACACTGTTTAGAAGGTCTACAAACGTATTGTCCATATACCAAGGAGGGCCAAAATCCATTTCACAAGATTTGTCACAGGTCTACAAACGTCTTGTCCCTATACCA
>BLSH010500889.1:1116646-1154413 GCA_018402905.1 Glandirana rugosa | reverse complement strand
ATTATGCTGTGATGTGATTGCTTCTATTAACCAGTAGCGCCTGCTCCATAAGGTGATGGATCTGCATGATCCATGATCCACATGCAGGGCGCTGGACTATGGATTCCAATGGGGGGGGGGGGTTTGAAGCATCTGATTAGAGCCAGAGGCTCTAATAGGCTTCAAAACAGTGTGGGCTCGGGCGTAGAGAATGAATGTTCACTATTCTTCCTCATTCTCCTCCCGGCCAATCAGGAAGCCCCTATTGGCCAGGGAGTCTCAGGACACACTTCCGGTTTCTGTTTGGCTAGAAGGAGAATGTGCCCTGTGCTGGCTGGAACACCCCGGTTCTTCCTTCACCCTGCCTCCTTGCCTACACAAGGTAAAGTAACCTCTCCGGTGACTGCCGCTGTCCTTCTCCCGCTGGGGGGGGGGGGGTTGGATAGTGATTGCCGCTGTCTCCCATGTGGGGGGGGTGTTAAGTGATGATCGCTGCTGTCTGTGTCTGCCGTGGAGGGGGTGTTGGTTGTGCTGTCCCCCCAAAAATAGTGAGCACCAGCCATCACTGCTATTAACCTTGCGCATGGACGAGATCTCACAAACTGCCTCCTGGAATAGGTTACACACAGATCTGCCAAAGGACTGGCTGAGTTCATGGCGTGTCTGTGCACGTACATGGTCTGACACACTTCAGGGATCTCTGCCACATCCCCTAGATGTGGCAGAGACTTGTAGCAGAAAAAAAAATTTGGTTGGTTAGCAGACTGGTTGTTGAGCTTGGAATTTTTTTCTCTGGTTTTGTCCTTCATGCGTTTGCCCTTCCATGTGCTCCTTGCTATGAAGGCCAGTTATAGATGGGGCCAGGGGCCATGTCTTTGTTAGTGGTGTAAATTAGGTCAGGGGACACACTGGGCACCTTTGCTGCCATTGTGCTGTGTGTCCAATGTACCCCTGTGTGTTTAAGGGGGATTGGGCTACCTCCCGGCCACCTGTCCCTCGTCTATCCATTAGAATGCATGTGCTCCCACTTTGGAGACATTCAGTAGTGGTAGGACTGCAATCGACACACAGGGTGCCGTGAAGAGGCCTTGCAGCTTACATATGCGTTTGCAAATGCGTGCTAACTAAACCCCTATTTTTAATGCATACTGTTGGACAGGTAATTCAGTTGGTTAGCAGACTGGTTGGTGAGTTGAGCATGGAATTGTTTTCTCTCTTTTTTTTCTCTGGTTTTATCTATTTACTCAGCATAGCATCATCTTTCACATTATACGAAAAAATCGGGCTAACTTTAGTGTTTTAGGGTTTTTTTTTTTTATTCATGGAACAGTTTCTTTCCAAATAAAAAGACATTTGAAAAAGTGCTGTGCAAATGCCATGTAACATAAAAAAGATGCAATGACCACCATTTTATTCCCCAGGGTGCCTGCTAAAACAATATATATAATGTTTGGGGTTTCTGAGTAATTTTCTAGCAAAAAAATGATGATTTTTACATGTAGGAGAGAAGTGTCAGAATTGGCCTGAGTGGCTGGGGTTAATTACCTTAGATAAGTAATATACAAATAATTATTATATATTATTTTTATGGTAATTTACTATATTTTCAAAAACTATACTCAAGCAGGTGGCTTAACTAACAAATTACTGAAGTTTATAACTTAAAATTAATTAATTTTACAGTAAATAGATAAATAATAAATTATTAAGTTATAACATAATAATATATGATTTAACAGTACCTTTTCAGCAGCAGCAGATTCACATTCTTCCTCTTAACTGTGTGAGAAAAACATGGGATTATGGGTAAATCTTATACCCATAAACCCATAAACCCATGTTTTTTCCTTCTCGTTAAGAGGGCTGGGCTGGAAGGGAGCATTTGTCTTTTAGACACATGCCCCCTTCTATGACACTGCAGTGAGAGGAGAGCCTCCACTGCAGCATTTTTATTGGACAGCTTGGACCAATGGTACTTTACCATTGGCCAAGGCTCCAAGTTGTCCATTGGGCTCAGTGCCTCTGACAAGAAGTCTTCCTCTCAGTCTGCTGCAAACACAGTGTGCCAGCTTGTATTTAAACTCGCTACTCTGTATATAGCTGTTGACAGGCTGCGTAAGGGGTCCCGTATCTCTGGAACCATAGGTGGCAGGAGCCCCAAATTTTTACCAGTGGCGGGGTAAGACTTTGGCTATCTACCCCCCAAATGTGGGGTCTCTGTGACCCTTTGAAGCTCAATCATTTTTATTTTTTTAAAATTCACTGCAGGTGAGGCTCTGCCTCACCTGCCTCCCCTGACTGGAGCCTCCCCTGGTGGAGCTTAAACAAGTTCAGAAAAGAGTAACTGAACGAGTACGAGGCATGGAGGACCTCAGCTATGAGGATAGAGTATTGGAACTAAATGTATTCTTCCTTGAGAGGGAAGCTATGATCACCTTATATAAACACATGAATGGTTCATATAGTAAACTTGGTAGAAAGCTGTTCACTTTAAGGTCATTGCAGATGACATGGAGGTACTTTTTGCAACTGGAGGAAAGGAGGTTTAACTTCTGTATGTGGAAAGGCATCTTTATAGTTTTTCAGGTTGGTTTTTGGTATTTTGGTATTTTTTTTTTACCACAGCCATAATGTCTCTTGTGCCACCTCATTGGTTTTCCCATTGGGTGTATTGGTCACTGTCCATTACTCCCATGTCAGACACTGAGCAGCGGTCACCATTTGGAGAAGCTATGTTTTATTAAGTTCCAGGCTGGTTTGTAAGTCCCTTTTTAGAACATCAATATGTAGGGTGGTGGCTCTCCAAGCCTTTCTAGGGAGTGCTTTAATATAATATAATTTATGTATTTGTTTTTTAGTATAGGGTTTTTTTGTTGGAGGCATCTACTGAAGAAGTAAAAGTATTCATGAAACGCGTTGAGCTACAAGATGCATTCTTCTCTCATATTGCAATCATCTTGGTTATATAAAGCATGTACTTGAAAATATAACAGTTTGATGTATATTATATATTGTTATGTGTAACCCATTGGCTTGCTATGCCAAACATTTTTTATGTGTACTTAAAAAAGGAAATCGATTTCTACAAGAGCTAGTTCTAGGGACTCTGTAGGTGATTAAAAAAAGGCTGGATATTATTATTAATGCACAAAATATAATCAGCTATAGATAGTTATAAGAAATAACATCATCTAGAGCAGCCATTCTCAACCAGGGCTCAGTGGAATGCTAGGGTTCTTCCAGAGGTTGCTAATTCCTTGAGCTGTGGCTGATTGACCTCCTCCTGACTACAGAAGTATACAACAGAATCAAGAAAGTTTAAGACCCCAGAAGGTGTAGATATACAGTATAACTGAAAGCATTCACATTGATGTTTTAGTAGACAGGATGCAGTTATAACCCAGAATAATTATCAATATGTTCAGGATTATGTCAATTTAATGCAGCTTGGTTTAACCCCAGCAAAAGAAAGGCTTTGAACAAAGAGATGGGTAAAGACGACTGACCTCAGATGAGCTGATGGATCTAACCCTGTATTCAATTCATGCTGGTATATCCCCTTGCCAGGTATGCGGGGTTGGTAAACATACAGTATCTCGCATAAGTGAGTACACCTGTTAGGAAAAGTCGGGGTTTTAAAAAGGACTTTGTGCGTCTGTGTGCGTGCTCCCATGCACGCGCCAGAAATGGCGCCAAACGTCTCCATTTAAGCTCACAACGCCCAGCAGCCAGTGCTGTCCACTCTACAGCGTGTGAGTGTTCCTGAGCTACCTGATTTCCTGAGTATCTGTTCCTGTGACCCGGCTTGACCTTGACCTTGTTGATTTCTGCCTGCCCCGACAACTCTTCTGCCTTATCCCTGTGTACTTTGCTGCCAGCCCATTGACGACCCTGCCTGCACCTGACGACTCTTCTGCCTGCACCCTTTGTACCGCATTGCCAGCTAGTTGCCGACCCGGCCTGCAGGGCCACTCGCTACCTGCACAAGCCTTCACTGGACTCTCCACACCACCACCAGTGATCCTGTCCAGCCCTCGTGCCCCCCTGTGATCCTGTGCTCCCTGTCTGCTCTACCAGGGAACCTTGAACCAGGGCCGCAAGAGTGGTTGCTTCCTGCATAAGACAGACTCCATCACCAGGTGCGTGACAACACCCCTCACATTTTTGTAAATATTTTATTCTATCTTTTAATGTGACAACACTAAAGAAATTACACTTTGCCACAATGTAAAGTAGTGAGTGTACAGCTTGTATAACAGTGTCAATTTGCTGTCTCCTCAAAATAACTCAACACACAGCCATTAATGTCTAAACCGTGAGTGAGTTATTCACCCCCAAGGTCATCGCATTGGACAAGGGGGCACTCTTTATGTCTAGAGGAAAAGAGATTTAATCTCCAAATACAGAAAGGTTCTTCACAGTAAGAGCTGTAAAAATGTGGAATAGACTCCCTCCAGAGGTGGTTCTGTCCAGCTTAGTAGATTGCTGATTCTGGGCCTGGATTCTTTCCTAAATGTATATAATATAACTGGATTCTAACATGTATAGGTAAAGTTGATCCAGGGAATATCCTATTGCCTCTCGTGGGATCAGGAGGGAATTGTTTCCCCTGCTGGAGTACATGGGTCATGCTTTGCTGGGGTTTCTTGCCTTCCACTGGATCAACTGTGGGTATAGGATTGTGTATATGGGATTGTATGATTTTTTTTCCTTTTATTGGTTGAACAGTATGGACTTGAGTCTTTTTTCAACCAGACTAACTATGTATCTCTGATATATATCTTGGGAGCATTTTTCACTGGCTCATTTAGAAGTGCACCCTGAGTCTATCAGGTGTGGCGGTAATGCGAGGCGAGGTGATAGATGGACGCTATGTTTCACCTCACATACGTTCACTTGGATTGAACTAAATCGGAGTCTGGCCCAGGTTTTTTCAGCCACGTTGGCAGAGCTGGTTCCAGACTGGATTTTGTAGTCCACTGGTGTCCACTCTCAGGTGTTGTTTAAATAAACCAGGAAGAGGGAAAAGTTTGCTCTGCCCTGGGACTCTGAGAGTGATCAGCCAGAGAAAGCTGACACACGGAGCTTTGGCTTTTGGACTAAAAAAAAGGCTTACAATAACTTTGTTTTGTGGGTATCTGAAACAAGCCCTACACCACTCAATAAGGGATGCTGATGTTTAGTTAGAGCCAGAGAGGCAAGGATTTATTTTGCTGTTTATTTATTTTTACTTGCAACCTTTTATCAATAAACCTGGCTGCAAGCCAGATTTTAAGAAACTGCTGTCTGAACTGTCTTCATCCCAGGGAAGCTGATCCCCACAAGAGCTAATCCCTCACACGTGGTGGACTCGGCAGTTTCCAAAAATGATGGAATAGATGATGAAGGCCCTGCTACAAGCCACAGCGGCTCAGCAGGAAACCAAGCAGGTCTCACAGGCCAATGCAGTTCAGCAGGAGATAAATTGCCAGTTTGTGGAGGCCCTGCTGGAGTTAAAGAAGGGGTCCGCAGCTCCTCCTCTGGCAAAACAAAAAATGGTACGAGCCAGCTACTACCTGCAGAAGATGACCCCTGCGGATGATGTGGAGGCATACCTCACCAATTTTGAGAGAGTCGCTGTGCGGGAGGGATGGCAAAAAGGACAGTGGGTGGGACTGTTAGCACCTTTTCTGACGGGTGAACCCCAAAAGGCCTACTTTGATTTGGAACCTGATAAGGCCCAGGACTATGAGACTCTAAAGACAGAGATAATCTCACACCTGGGTGTCACCATGGCCGTTCCGGGCTCAACGGAAGCATCAGTGGACCTACCACATGGACCAGCCACCCCGCTCTCAAATGTTCGACCTGGTCCATCTCACAAGGAAGTGGTTGCAGCCAGAGACCTTGTCCGGTCCTTAGATTGTGGAGCGTGTGGTCATGGACCGGTTCTTGCGTGCGCTCCCTGCTGCTCTGAGGAAGTGGGTCAGTCTTGGGGACCCTAAAACTGCAATCCTACTGGTGGACCTCATGGAAAGATACACTGCTCCTGAGGACTTGCTAACCCCGTCTGTGCCCCACTCCAATGTATCTAGGGGTGAAAGATCGCCCGACGGATCCGGTAAAACTGTTCCAGGGTTCAAGGTGGGGGTGGGGAAGAATAATAAGACTGCTGTTACGGCTAATGAGACTATGGACTCTAGACCCGAAGACTGGCCAAAGAAGCCAGGAAGGTCTGTGAGACCCTTGCGAGGACTGGGTATAGGCCATATACAATGCTACCGCTGCCATGCATTAGGTCATATTGCTGTCAATTGTCCCCTGAATGATGAACCTATGCAATGTGATAATGTTTATGTGAAAAGATGCCTTTCTCTTTTTGCCCAGGTCGCATGTACAGCATCCTGTCAGGAACGCATTGAGAGACAAATGTGTGTAATTTCTATTGATGGAAAGCCAGTCACAGCACTGCTTGATTCTGGTAGTGTCGTGACATTACTCAAAAGTAATTGTGTAAATCCTGCAAAGTTACACCCCAGCACTGTCGGGGTTATTTGTATTCATGGTGACACACGGGACTACCAGACTGCAGTGGTTGAGATTGACACTCCCTGGGGCCGGGTGACACAATCAGTGGGGGTGGTGCCTTCACTGCTTCATGAAGCCCTAGTGGGGAGAGACTTTCCCCATTTCTGGAGGCTTTGGGAAAGCAAAGGGAGTCTGGTGGATAGGGCTCCCCCTGCTGGGGAGGCACGGGAACTCACACCAGATCCGTTTGATTGCCAAAATGAAGAGGAGACTGTTGGTATGACCAGGGAAGGAGGAGACCCTCTTCCTTTTTCCCATAATGGCTGGGGAACAGGAGGAGAAGCCAGCTCCCAGATAGAAGTTATTGAACAAGAAAACATCTCTGACTCTAGCAGTGAAAGTGAACAGAATGTGATACCTAACTTAGAGGTCAGAAGAGAAGATTTTTGTACGGAACAACTAGGAAATGCCACGCTCACTAGAGCCAGAGAAAACATTAAGTTTGTGGATGGGGAACCCGTGGAACCTATTTGGGGAATGTCTTTTCCCTACATGATTCTGAGGAACAATTTGTTGTATCAGGTGATAAAACACGGTGAGGAAGAGGTAGAGCAGCTAGTGGTTCCCAACCCTATCGCAGGATGGTGCTAGACTTAGCCCATGGTCATATAATGGGGGGACATCTGGGTATAGAGAAGACAAGGAGAGAATAACCCAGAGATTCTTCTGGCCCGGGTTGCATGTGGAGGTCAGAGAATATTGTGAATCATGCCCCGAGTGTCAAATTACTGCACCGTCGCCCCATTTTTGTAGTATGCTTGTCCCGCTACCCATAACTGAAGTGCCGTTTGAGAGAATTGGCATGTATCTGGTGGGGCCAGTAGTAAAGTCTGCTCGGGGTCACCAGCACATTCTGGTAATCCTCGACTATGCGACACACTATCCTGAAGCCATCCCCTTGCAGAATACCTCCACTAAGACTATCGCCAAGGAATTGGTCCTGATATTTAGTCGTGTGGGGATCCCAAAAGAGGTCTTAACGGATCAGGGCACCCCGTTTATGTCCAGAGTTACTAAGGAATTGTGCAAGTTGTACAAAATCTCCCATCTCCGTACCTCTGTCTAGCACCCCCAAATGGATGGACTTGTGGACGGATTGAATAAAACCCTCAAAAGTATGCTGAAAAAGGTGGTTGACAAAAATGGGAAAAATTGGGATTTTTGCTGCCATATCTCCTGTTTGCCTATGAGAGGTTCCGCAGGCATCTACGGGGTTTTCCCCATTTGAACTCTTGTATGGTAGACATCCCAGGGGACTGTTAGATGTCGCAAAAGAAATGTGGGAAGGAGAGGCCACCCCGTATAGAAGCGTCATAGAGCATATCTCCTTGATGCAGGATCGAATTGCATCTGTCCTGCCCCTTGTATGGGAGCATATGGAGCAAGCCCAGGAAGCCCAGAGGAGGGTTTATAAGCGGGGTGCCAAGACCTAAACTTTTGTTAATCTCTTAAAACCGTGGAAGGACCGAGAGACTTTATTGGCCGTGTCCCCTCCTGAAAAGGACAGGGGACCAGTGACACCTGATGCCCCCATAACTAAATTCTTGTCCGTAGCGCAACAAAATGACGTTAAAGTGTTTGTGAGTAAAAATAGAAACTTTTTCTCCCCATTACCCGGACTGACCTCAGTGATCCAGCATGACATAATTACAGAACCAGGTTTACATAAATGTGAAGCCCTATAGAATCCCTGAGGCTAGGTGCAAGGCAGTGCCAAAAGAAATCAAAACCATTTTAGAGTTTGACCACAGTAAATGGTTGAGCCCCATAGTACTGGTTCCGAAGCTCGATGGCAGTATCAGGTTCTGTAATGACTTTAGAAAGTTGAATAGTGTGTCCAAGTTTGATGCATACCGATGCCTTGGGTTGACGACCTTATAGACCGGTTGGGAGGTGCCCGGTACATAACAACCCTAGACCTAACTAAGGGGTATTGGCATATACCCCTAACAGAGTCAGCGAAGGAGAAAACTGCCTTTTCTACCACTGAAGGGTCGTTTCAG
Source organism: Glandirana rugosa (assembly GCA_018402905.1). Taxonomy (NCBI): domain Eukaryota; kingdom Metazoa; phylum Chordata; class Amphibia; order Anura; family Ranidae; genus Glandirana; species Glandirana rugosa. The sequence continues at coordinate 1,145,864 of BLSH010500889.1, read as the reverse complement.
TACAAGCGGATGCCGTTTGGTTTACACGGTGCCCCTGCATCATTACACAGAATGATGGACAAAACACTAAGACCACATCGTCCCTATGCAGCATCCTATTTGAATGATGTTGTCATCCACAGCCCCGACTGGGAATCTCATTTGCCCCAAGTACAAGCAGGGCGATCTTAATAGGATTATGGGCCCCTGGGCAAAGTAATGCACTGGGGGGCCCCTATAAGCCTGCCCCAATTTTTGGACCTACTCCCCAGAATAAGCCTAGGGGCACACTGAGGGCAGGTTTGAAATTGTGCAAGTTCAGTTGAACCATTCACAGCACAATGTCAAACCGGCATTTCAGCCCAACTTCGGGGGGCGATTTGACAGACGTCTGTGCGGGTTCATGCACAGATGTCTATTAAAATTGTCCCCAAAAGTAGTGCAGAAACTACTTTTGGGAATTGATGCGGTGCCGCAAAGACCGATTGGGACGGTGCCATTGCCGGTAATAGGCTCTGATTTTGGCATGCGATTTGACATGTCAAATCGCATGTCAAATTGGCCCAATGTGAATGTGAGCTTAAAGTATAAATAATTAATAGATTTATTAGATTGTTAGTTTATTAGATTTGATTGGTCCATGCTGCAACTTCCCCGTAACCATGTACAATGCACATTGTTGTGGTGGGGTGATGCAGCATTTAGCGAGTTAAAACAAGTGGTGAGGAGGTGACTTTGCTTCCTCACAGCCTGACAAATGCCTATAAAAAGAAATACATGTGTGGATTGTTTTTCAGAGGAGTGGTAGCCTTTTTCAGGCTGTATTCACACACAATGCAGAGCTGCCAGAACGATTCACTGAACTGGCAGCTCTGCATTGCTGGCTCTGGTTGGGCAGTGTGGTGCATGATTCAGCACTTCACATGGCTCCATTTTATTTGAAGGAACTTTATTTTAAGTGTAAAAAACGTACACTTCATTCATGGCAATGTACAGCAGTGAGGAACATTGCATTGCTGCAGAGTGCAGTGCGATTCAGCATGGTGCTCTGCGATAAAATGCTGCATGTCTGCATTTTATTGCAGCATGCTGAAGTGCAGACATAGGCTGCGTTGCAGGGAGAATGTGACACATAGGAAACAATTGCTTCCTGAGTGTCCCTGATGTGACAGATGTTTTACAATGCAGTAAAACATCTGTCACTGTATATAGTGTAAATTAGGCTACATTCGCACCGGTGATTAGGGCTGGTGCGAATTGTAGCGGCAGTTCCTCCTGTAGCTCTCAGCAGGTAGGTGCGGCCGTCGGTGGCTGCACCTATTCGTGGCTTTCCGCACAGCCAGTGATTACTTGCGGTGAGCATTGCTGGACATGGACAAAGTGCATCCAGCACCAATCACTATAGCAAACATGGCTGGATGTCGCATGTACCCTTTAACAGCCGCAGGAGTAACTGCTGCTACAATACACACTGGCCCTAATCACTAGTGTGAATGTGGCCTTAGCCCTCAATCAGAGACTCAGAGCAGAGGAAAGTCCATCTGCAATTGTCTAGGGGGGGTTTAGACACACGTACCAATTATTCAGCCAGGATCTACAACTGTGCGTCTGCTGTAGTGTGTGTGTACCCCAGTTTGGCATCTGTCCTGCACACCTGCATATACACACATAAAGCCCCTTTATAGTGCTGTGTGTGTGCATCAGAGGGTGGAGCATGGGCAGGGCTGCCGGGGCAGGCACAGCAGGAATAGGATGGATCATGAGTACATGTAGCAGAGTCACTGGCCTGTTCAACACGCTGTGCACAGCACAGCACAGCACAGCGTGTGCTGTGCACTCCTATTCCTGTATCTCACAATAGCTCACTCACAGGTTTTCTGCAAGTTAGGTATTGAGTAATAGGATCGGCACAGCACAGTGACAGCTCAGCCGCTCCCAGCCCAAACTCCCGGGACTCCCGGCCGGGCGGCAGGTCAAGCCGCCCACACCAGTGATCGCCAATGATGACAACTTGCATGCTGCAGCAGATGCGCACTGCTGCTATCAATATTAATAGTGTACCATTCCACACCAGCACTGCCAGCAGCCTCCCCCTAAATCCGATGGCCCTGATGGGGCCCTATGTGCACCTGGGGCCCCTGGGCTGTGTCCAGGTGTGCCCGCTTGATAAGACGGCCCTGGGTACAAGCAGTAGTGGATTCCCTTAGGAGAGAGGGACTCACAGCCAACCCAAATAAATGCGCCATAGGCTTAGAGGAGGCCAAATACCTTGGCCACATTATTGGTCAGGGACTAGTTAAATCGCAGACCAATAAAATTGAGGAAACCCAAAAATGGCCCCAACCGCAAACTAAAAAGCAAGTGCGTGCCTTCCTGGGGATCACGGGGTACTACAGGCAGTTCATACCCGACTTTGACACCATTGTCGTCCCTCTAACAGATTTGACCAAAGGTAGAGGGTCGGTCATGGGGAAGTGGAATCCTGAGGCCGAAAAGGCATTCCAGAGGTTGAAGTAAACCCTTTGTGCATAACTGGTGCTTGTGACTCCAGATTTCTCAAGGGAGTTTGTCGTGCAGACCATCACCTCTGATGTCGGACTAGGTGCTGTACTTTCCCAGGTCAGAGACGGTGAGGAGCACCCGGTTGTCTACCTGAGCAGAAAACTAAACAGGCATGAGAGAAATTATGCCATTGTCGAAAAACAGTGCTTAACAATCAAATGGGCCTTAAAGGCCCTAAAAAATTATCTGTTGGGGAGGCCGTTCAGGCTAGTCACCGACCATGCCTCCCTGAAGTGGATGTGTGACAACAGGGAAAAAAAATAGTCGGGTGACAAGGTGGTTCCTGGCTGTACAGCCATTCAAGTTAACAGTGGAGCATAGGGCAGGAAAGCTCTAAAACAATGCAGATGCCCTTTCCCGGGTCCACTGTATGGTTGGGACAGTTGCTCAACCGCAGGGGTTTGAGCAGACAGGGGGGATATGTGACAGTATGCGAGGTGAGGTGATAAATGAATGCTATGTGTCACCTCGCATACGTTCACTTGGATTGGATTAAAGCGGAGTCCGGCCCGGGTTTTTTCAGCCACCTTGGCAAGGCTGGTTCTGGACTGGATTTTGTTGTCCACTGGTGTCCACTCTCAGGTGTTTAACACTTTCAGATCTGCGCTATAGCCAAAGTACGGCTTCAGTGATGATCTGAATTTCCGGGTGGACGTTCATGGACGTCCAGCCCTTGTGCGCGCTCCTGGCGCTCACTAACAGGCGGCGGCGCGCGCGGCCGCCGCACGCTGTGTGGGCATGCCTGCAGGTTGGGCGGACTCAATGTCCGCCCGAGACCCGCGCTCCCCTGTCAGAGCTGTAGAACGGGGAACCGCCGATGTAAACACGGCGATTCTCCGTTCTGTGACAGGGGACATAACAGATCTACTGATCCCTGTCACTGGGATCAGTTAGATCTGTTATGTCTCGACCAGCCCCGGCCCCCCACAGTTAGAACACACCCAGGGAACATAGTTAACCAATTCACTGCCCCCTGCAGGTTAACCCCTTCACTGCCAATGACATTTATACAGTAATCAGTGGACATTTAAATTTCTGATCGCTGTATAAATGGTCCCAAAAAAGTGTCAAAAATGTCCGACATGTCCGCCGCAATATCACAGTCCTGATAAAAATCGCAGATCGCCGCCATTACTAGTAAAAAATAAATAAATAATAAAGACGCCATAAATCAATTCCCATAGTTTGTAGAAGCGATAACCTTTGCGCAAACCAATCAATAAACGCCGATTGCGATTTTTTTTACCAAAAATATGTACAAGAATATATCTCGGCCAAACCTGTTGAATCATTTTTTTTTTTATTATTTTTTTTTTTGTATTTGTATTTTAGCAAAAAGTAAAAAATATAGTTTTTTTTTTAAATCGTCGCTATTTGTTTGTTTATAGCAGCGATCAGAAATAACGCAGAGGTGATCAAATACCACCAAAAGAAAGCTCTATTTGTGGGAAAAAAAGGATATAAACTTTGTTTGGGTACAACGTCGCACGACCACGCAATTCTCATTCAAAATGTGACAGCGCCGAAAGCGAAAAATTGGTCTGGGCAGGAGGGGGGTTTAAGTGCCCAGTAAGCAAGAGGTTAAATAAACCAGGAAGAAAGCAAAGTTTGCTCTGCCCTGGGACTTTGAGAGCGATCAGCCAGAGGAAGCTGACACATGGAGCTTTGGGTTTTGGACTAAAGAAAAGGTTTGTAATAACTTTGTTTTGTGGGTGTCTGGGACAAGCCCTATACCACTCAGTAAGGAATGCTGATGTTTAGTTAGAGCCGGAGAGGCAAGGATTTATTTTGCTGTTTTGTTTATTTTTACTTGCAACCTTTTATCAATAAACCTAGCTGCAAGCCAGATTTTATGAAACTGCTGTCTGAACTGTCTTCATCCCAGGGAAGCTGATCCCCACAAGAGCTAATCCCTCACACGGGTTATAGACTTGTGTCCAGAAATGCCTGACCTTTGGGCACTTCCACCTCACCTGCAAAAGCACAAAAAAGATGTTCCAGAATACATTTTTGATAATCGTTCAGGGACTAGGCACCACCTAGAGTAAACTTTATTTATTTATTTTTTCCTATTACCTGTTGACACCTTTTTGGTCTGGAACCAGAAGTGAGTGTTTTCCGTTGCATAGCATAAACCATGAGAGGGTACAAGATATTGCGAATAACACTGTCCATCTGCATTTTACTATTTACAGTATCTCACAAAAGTGAGTACACCCCTCACATTTTTGTTAATATTTTATTCTATCTTTTCATGTGACAACACTGAAGAAATGACACTTTGCTACAATGTAAAGTAGTGAGTGTACAGCTTGTATAACAGTGTAAATATCTAAACTCTGGCAGCCTAAGTGAGTACACCCCTAAGTGAAAATGTCCAAATTGGGCCCAATTAGCCATTTTCCCTCCCCAGTGTCATGTGACTCGTTAGCGTTAAAAGGTCTCAGGGTGTGAATGGGGAGCAGGTGTGTTAAATTTGGTGTTATCAATCTCATTCTCTCATACTGGTAACTGGAAGTTCAACATGGCACCTCATGACAAGAACTCTCTGAGGATCTGAAAAAAAGAATTGTTGCTCTACATAAAGATGGCCTAGGCTATAAGAAGATTGCCAAGACCCTGAAACTGAGCTGCAGCACAGCGGCCAAGACTATACAGCGGTTTAACAGGACAGGTTCCAGTCAGAACAGGCCTTGCCATGGTCGACCAAAGAAGTTGAGTGCACATGCTCAGCATCATATCCAGAGGTTGTCTTTGGGAAATAGATGTATGAGTGCTGCCAGCAGTGCTGCAGAGGTTGAAGGGGTGGGGGGGTCAGCCTGTCAGTGCTCAGACCATGCGTCGCACACTGCATAACATTGGTCTGCATGGCTGTTGTCCCAGAAGGAAGCAATTTCTAAAGATGATGCACAAGAAAGCCTGCAAACAGTTTGCTGAAGACAAGCAGACTAAGGACATGGATTTCTAGAACCACTTCCTGTGGTCTGAGATAAACTTATTTGGTTCATATGGTGTCAAGCGTGTGTGGTGGCAACCAGGTGAGGAGGACAAAGACAAGTGTGTCTTGCCGACAGTCAAGCATGGTAGTGGGAGTGTCATGGTCTGGAGCTGCATGAGTGCTGCCGGCACTGGGGAGCTACAGTTCATTGAGGGAACCATGAATGCCAACGAGTACTGTGACATACTGAAGCAGAACATGATCCCCTCCCTTCGGAAACTGGGCCACTGGGCAGTATTCCAACATGATCCCAAACACACCTCCAAGACAACCACTGCCTTGCATAAGAATCTGAGGGTAAAAGTGATGGACTGGCCAAGCATGTCTCCAGACCTAAACCCTATTGTGCATCTGTGGGGCATCCTCAAACGGAAGGTGGAGGAGTGCAAGGTCTCTAACATCCACCAGCTCTGTGATGTCATCATAGAGGAGTAGAAGAGGACTCCAGTGGCAACCTGTGAAGCTCTGGTGAACTCCATGCCCAAAAGGGTTAAGGCAGTGCAGGAAAATAATGGTGGCCACACAAAATATTGACACTTTGGGCCCAATTTGGACATTTTCACTTAGGGGTGTACTCACTTTTGTTGCCAGCGGTTTACAGATTAATGGCTGTGTGTTGAGTTATTTTGAGGGGACAGCAAATTTACACTGTTATACAAGCTGCACACTCACTACTTTACATTGTAGCAAAGTGTCATTTCTTCAGTGTTGTCACACGAAAAGATAGAATAAAATATCTACAAAAATGTGAGGGGTTTACTCGCTTTTGCGAGGTACTGTATGTATCTAGTTTTCTAGCCATCTGACTAATTATCTATACACAGTTAATCAGTATTTGTACATAGACAGTTTTTTTTATACTTTGCTGTACCTCAGCATTGTTGATCTCCAATTGTCCATTTGCAGCCACTTTCTCATGGTGGATTTTCTAGTTTTTAAATGTTTTTATCAAAATTATAAAATATTTACAATAATAACAGGCTGCTCTTTCAAAATGTTAAAATAGGTTTTTGCATACCTAACAAAAATATTAACCCCCTTAGCGGTATTCCAGAGCGTGACTCTGGGTGGTTTTTTCATGCTAGGATCGGTATCCCCGAGTCACGCTCGGGGTAGATGTGCAGAGCATGCAGCGGGGTTCCTTACCTTCTCCTGGCGATCCAGCGATGATCTCCCATTGCTGTGATCGCCGTCGGGATCCCCGCAGCGCCGTCTGTCGCTCTGGTGATTTCCTGGGTCCGTTCCCTGCAGCAGCAATGGTACATGGGAGCGGAACTGGGAGGGAAATTCAAATGTTGCACAAACACAAGGCGTTTATAAGGAGGTGATACAATGTAATCTGAGAGGATTACACTGTATCACCTTAGTATCAGACACAGTGCCCTTTCAGTGCCCCTTGCCATTGTCATTTGTGACAAATAAAACCCTTGATGAAGGTTGATGTGGAGGGTGACGTGAAGTGTTAATAGTTCACTTTTATCAATTAACAAAATGGAAAGTAAATGAACAGACGAGAAATACAAATCAAATCACTTGCACACAGTTTTTAAAGGAACTCGAAAGGTAGGTTGTTCCAGACATCTTGGAGAACTAACTGCAGATCTTCTGTGGATGTAGGCCGCCTCAAGTCGTTCTCTCTTCATGTAATCCTAGACAGACTCAATGATGTTGAGATCAGGGCTTGTGGGGGCCAAACCATCACTTCTAGGACTCCTTGTTCTTCTTTACTCTGAAGATAGTTCTTAATGATATTGGTTGTATGTTTGGGGTCGTTGTACTTCTGCAGAATGAATTTGGGGCCAATCACACGCCTCCCTGATGGTATGGCATGATGGATACTTTTTAGAAAATTTAAGAATATATTTTGGGAGTTGTTCTACCCCCGGGGATTTATTTCTACTTCACCTTCACCCACTTCCCTGCCCTACTTTCCTCCTTTTCTTCCTCTTTCCTGGCCAACTCCTGTAACTTTTCTTCCTTATTTCTTTGGCTCTTTCCTTTTGTCATGGTACAGTACTGGTATGATTCTCATTCAAGAACCTTGCCTTTAACCACTTACCGCGCGCCGACCACAGTCTGAAGGCGACAGAGTGGCTCAATATCGCAAACCGCCATCATATGACGCGATATCTCTCACCGTAAGCGTGCGGCGCCGGAGGCGCACGCGCATGCTCACTGTGTTCGGGGGGGCAGAGAGCGGGTAGGGCGGACTCCATCGCCGCCGGCTACCCGCGATGCCCCCCCCCCACAGTGAAAGAACGGAGGTCCATGTAAGTAAACAGGGATCTCCGTTCTGTTAGAGGGGGAAGGGCTGTGATCAGAGGCTTCCTGTATATGGAAGCCGTGATCATCCCCTTTCCCCAGCCAGGGCAACCCACATACAGTTAGAACACACCCAGGGAACACAGTTAACCCTTAGAGCGCCCCTTCAGGTTAACCCCTTTACTGCCAATCGCATTTACACAGTATTCAGTGCATTTTTATAGCACTGATCGCTGTATAAATGCCAATGGTCCCAAAAAAGTGTCAAAATGGTCCGACACGTCCACTGAAATATCGCAGTACCGCTAAAAATCGCCGCCATTACTAATAAAAAAAAAACCCCAGAAATTAATTCTCATCATCCGTAAACGCGTCAACTTTTGCGCAAACCAACCAATAAACGCCAATTGTGATTTTTTTTTTACCAAAAATATGAGGAAGAATATAAATCAGCCAAAACCGATGGAAAAAAATGTTTTTTTTATATTTTTTTTGGATTTGTATTTTAGCAAAAAGTAAGAAATTTGTTTGTTTTTTTTGCAAAATTGTCGCTCTTCTTTTGTTTATAGCAGCGATCAGAAATGACGCAGAGGTGATCAAATACCACCAAAAGAAAGCTCTATTTGTGGCAAAAAAAATTTAGTTTGGGTACAACTTTGCACGACCGCACAATTGTCAGTTAAAGCGACGCAGTGCCAAATCGCAAAAATTGCTCTGGTCCTAAAGTGGGAAATTTTTCCAGGGCTGAAGTGGTTAACAACACCTAGGGGAAGTAAAAGAACACCTGTGCAGGCCAGTATACACGTGAGGGATATCTATGGGTGATCACCCAAATGGTCCCCCCCTGTTATGGCTACACCTCTTGAGTAAAGGGGTGGAGGTTCCTCAGTAATGCGTGACTGTACAAAAAGAATGATTGTGAATCAAAAGATACTGTAAGCGGACCCTCAATGCCATAAAAAGTTACGTTTATTAATATAATCACATAAAAATGTAACAAACCAGTGAAGCAATATTAAAATATTGACAACGTTGTCAAAGGCTGTTTAAAGTGACGTCACTGACCACATCACACCATTCATCACCACACACATGGCTCATGAGCACCATGAATGGCCCCCCACATAATAGACAAGAGTAATGGTCAAATTAGCATGCTAGCAATGTCCAGATGAGGGAATACGAGTAGATAAAACTTTTTGTGTTGATCAAGGCAGCATGGGAACTATGAACGGAATTGTAGTTCATGGATGTTAGTGAGTGTCTCTATGAGTACTCATGGGTGCAGGAGCGTCCTCCCTGCTTGATAACCCAATATTCACCACTCACTGATGGTATTAATTGGCTGGGCAAACAGCAACTGACTGGAACACCCTGTGTCAATCTTATAAATGACCAATGTTGTGGTAACAGTTGTATGCCCACCAATCCAATATTGACCGTGGGTGGTGTAAGGTCGTTTATCTCCCAACAGGGTCAGTCATTGCTGTACCTCGACATCCGGGAATGGATCATCTGAACGGAGTGCCTCTGGGCCGCATAGGTCTGTTCACTCGTTACTCCGTGGATCCGTTCGTACGCTAACCCTCGTACGCTGCTGGTATCCATTCACTATTGTCAGACAACGATGTGGTCTCCCTGTGGCTACGTTTTTGGATAAGGTGCAGGAACCTTTTCTTGTGTTTTCAGTAGGTACAACAGCCTGTTCAAATGAATGGGCTGCTGTCCCAAGTAAATATACCGGAAACGACATAGATGTGAACCAGGTCTTTTGGAGGCAATACATGATTAATTTTTTCATTCAACCTGCTGATTGAGCCAATTTCCATATCCACACATTTGAAGTGGATGGGGGAATCATCCCGCTGCGCTATTATATTCTGTATAGTGGCAACACTGATCACTGTATACTGCTGGTGGGGAAAGCTCCTCACCAGCAGAATACAATGCTCAGTGTTGCCACTATAGCCAGCAGCACCAATCGTCCAGAAAATGCCTGACAGGTTGGTTGTATAAAAGTCGATCAATAGATTGACTTGTGTACAAGCAGCTAGCCCATACATGGATAGAAATTTGACTGGCTCCTGCTGAACTGGCCACATCTCGATCCATGTACTGTATGGTCAGCTTTAGTGGTCTGTGCTTATACAAATACTTAGGCAGGTGATGGAGATAAAAAAAAAAAAAAACTGGCCAGACACTTCTGCAGCATAACTACTACAAGAAAACAACATTGTTAACTATTAAACCATTATTATAACAACTAAACTATTATACACAGTTAAAATCCCAAGCCTATTGGGCCTATCCCTAAGACTATTTTAGTCAAGAGTAAAATAAGTTTTACATATCTAAAGTCAACAAAAGGTCAAGAACGAATTTATATTTATTTCACATATCGATGAATATATTTTTCAAAGGAAGGATTTATAGCTTACATTACATTTTATAACTAATTTATAGTTCTCCTAAATATGGCAGAACAAATTGTTCAATGGAAAGGTGTAAAGCACAGGTGTCCAACCTGTGACACAGTGACCAAATTCGGCTTCTTTAAACTTTTTGCGTGACCCTCGAGGCCCCTGCAAACACAAATCTGTGTTTCCCTATTACCCTGTTGATGCAATTATTTCTAGCAGTCTCATGTAATATGTCTCCAGTCTCTGACTGCCTTCTGAAGCATGTCCCTGATTTCCAACAACTCCTATAACCTGTTCACAGTCTCTAATTAATATTCGCTATTGTCTTCCTGATTTTCCTCCCAGCCAAGCGGGAAGCGGGTCCTGAGACCCGATTGGCCAAGAGGAGAAGCGATCGTATTGGCTGCCGACTGGGGGCGGAGCATGTGAGAAGTTCGACTTCTCTGTGATCCTGTCGACAGTCCGCACATTGATCCTCTCCCCTGCTCACTGCCTCGCCTCTCCTGTGCCCCGATCGCTCCACACACTCCTCAGAGCCTGCCACATCTACCGACTAGTCACCCCCCTAGATATACAGCGGCATTGACCCAATGTAAGAGGGGTGATGGAGCGGCCTCGGACTTCTTCAGTGAACGCCATGAGGGGCAGACAAATAGAAGGAGAAGGAAGCAGGAGCTTCCAAGCAGAAGGGTGCCAAAACATCAGGTACAGGGGGCAATAGGGACATGCTGTACTATGGGGGGGGGGGGTGCAGGTGATCCGACCGACTGTCTGATTGACTGCGGGGAGTGGCTTTGGGTGGATTTTTTGATGCCCCTCCCCCCAAAATGGAGCACCAGCTGCCATTGTTCGTATTATGTTCACAGTCTCTGACTATCTCCTGTATTATGTCCACAGTCCCTAACAATCTCTTGTATTATGTCCATAGTCTTTGACTACGTTTGTATATTGTGTGTCTGATTTCTCTGACACTAAATATTCATGGAATTTTATGTGTAGCACTTGAGGCCACCCATATCCAGAAAGTTGACCACCACTGATGTAAAGCTTACAGCTTTTTTGAGAATCTGCAGGAGACAATGTCAGAGACTGGGTGAGCATAACAGCTGCAGATCCTTCTTATTTTTTTAAATACACTAGGGACTGGGTTGCTCCTTTTTTTTTGTTAGCCCAAGTGAGCCGTGGCTTTAGGCATCCTTTAAGAGAATCCTGCATGCATCAAGTTCTGGACCCCAGATCTTCCCCATGTTTGGGCGACAAAGGTAGCTCTAAGGCTGGGTTCACACTAGTCCGATTCTCGGACCGACATGAAGAGCACAAGTTGCATTACGTCACAAAAACAATGATTCCCTATGAGAGCCGTCCACCGGAGCAGATTTAATAAAATATTTTAAAAAGCTGTGTGGTGGTTTTTTTGTGTACATATTTCTTCCCAGGTAAATGGGTAGGGGTATGATGTACCCCATACTCATTTACATAGGGTGGGGGGCCGGCATCTGGGGGCCCCCTTGTTAAAGGGGGCTTCCAGATTCCGATGAGTCCCCGCCCGCAGACCCCGACAACCACCGGCCAGGGTTGTCGGGAAGAGGCCCTTGTCCTCATCAACATGGGGACAAGGTGCTTTGGGGTGGAGGGTGCAGAGCCCCCCCTGCCCCAAAGCACCCATACTCCCCATGTTGAGGGCACGCGGCCTGGTATGGTCCAGGAGGGAGGGGGCCGTTCGCTCGTCCCCACCCCCTTTCCTGGCCTGCAGGGTTGCGTGCTCGGATAAGGGTCTGGTATGGATTTTGGGGGGACTCCCACGCCATTTTTTCGGTGTGGGGTTCCCCTTAAAACCTGTACCAGACCAAAGGGCCTGGTATGCTCCTGGAGGGGGACCCCATGCCAGTTTTTTTTTTTTTAAATTTGGCGTGGAGTTCCCCTTCAAGATCCCCAGAGCACAAAGTGCCTGGCATTGTCGGGATCAAAGTCGGATCCCTGTTCACAGACAAACGGTCCGACTTTGACCCTATGTAGGACCGCAAATCGTACAGCAAAGTAGGATCAAAGTCGGGCCGTTTTTTGTCGGATAGTGTGAACCCAGCCTAAGTAATAAAAATGCTCATTTGTTATCAACTCCAAAAAATATTTTGTGTACTTCCCAATATTTAGAGATTAGACTGAACAGACCTGCATTTAACATGAAAGCTTTACTGCTAGCTTTGATCCTTCTTAGGAATAGGCAAGAATATTCCTTTGCAGAGACCTTTATATAGCTAAGCATACAGATGGTTTTTCTGCAGATACAACATGCCTTTACACAGCTTTACAAAAATAACACAGTGTGACATATGAGGGTATTTTTTCCCTGCGTATTCTTCCAAATGTTTCCCTAGTGTTTTTTTTTTTTTTTCAAATAGAGCAACACCAGTTCACTATACATTTTATTAAAAAATATTATATTAATGAAAAAATATTGTTTTAGCGTTGCCTTTTTTTTTCTTCTTGATGATTATGTAGGCGGTTTTATCCAGTTAATTACCTCTTCTTCTGCAGTCACATGTTCTCTTCAAACTACAGATGCTCGTGACTGTTTATGCTTAATTGTAAGAAATGTTGATTTTAATTAGACATATGCCATCAGACAAATACCTGTGTAGAAAAGTTAAATGTTCTAAGTATCATTATCCATTAACTTTGTAAAGCTATCTGCTGGATTGCTAACAATCAATTTTCTTTCGAAGTAAACCCTTTTGTTTCTATGGCAGTAAGCATGTGACTCAGGTGCTTTGTTATAATATTCCAGTCGATCAATTAATTTCTTTAGGTTAGTGGGGTGATATTTCTCTGTATTTTGTTTTTCTATGTTGTTTATTGAATTAATTTATTGAATTAACTAAATGGATGTTAGGAGCTCATAGGGGATATTGTACTGGTTGGTATTCGCTCCCATGGAGGTCACCTCAATGTCATTTTAGAAGTCCTATAATTGTCCTGTATGCAAATCTTGGTTTAATAAATGATTGTTTGTTTGTTGACCTATGATGCTGAGTAAATGTTTAATGTTAGCAGCTGTTTTGATCAGTTTGTATCACCTCAATAGGTCTCTGCCTTGAAATATAATATTTGAAATATTCTAGACCACTCTCTGGGGTCAGTTGATCTTCCCCATACTTGGGTGACAAAGGTAGCTACTAAAGTGATACTAAAGTCTTTTTTTTTTCATAAAAATAACAAACATGTTATACTTACCTGCTCTGTGCAGTGGTTCTGCACAAAGCAGCCTGGATCCTCCTCTTGTTCTCGGGTCCCATGCCGGCGCTCTTGGCTCCTCTTTCCTGCCGAGTGCCCCACAGCAAGCAATGCTATGGGGGCACCCAAGCCAAGTCGCTGCTCTTTGTGTCCATTCAGACACGGAGCCGCAACTTGGCCCCACCCCTCTCTCTCCTGATTAGCTCACTGACTTTGAATGACAGCAGCACGAGCCAATGGCGTCCATTGATGTGTCTCATCCAATCAGAAGGGATAGTCCCGGACAGCCGAGTCTCTCGTGCAACGTCGCTGGATCAAGATGGGCTCAGGTAAGTACATTAAGATAAAAAACGTTTTGCCTTTAGAACCACTTCATAAAAAGTAAAAATAAGAGGGAAGAAATGACTTTGATGGTTAGGGAAACCTATATCTAAAATATTAAAACTAAAGCTGAAAAACGAGCAGGCTTCATTTGATATGCATTTACTTTACTGCCAAGTGATTAATATATTGCAGCGTATCAGTCATTTAATTTTTGGTTTGTTTTCCTTTACTTTCACCTGGTGATCTTGCCATACCTCCTGTCCTAGAATGATAACGCTCACCCACTGTACTGTATCTATGGAGGTGCAGTGTTGTCACACTAGGACAGAACTACGGGAACACCTCATTCTCTCCTCTTTTTTATAAAACAAGGATAAGATGTTCTGGTAATCCAGACAGGCTTATAATACTGCAGAGTGTACAGGAAGTAGGGCAGTATTTTTGGCTTGATCAACAGGTATTATTATAAGAAAATTTTACCGTTAGGGTTTACATACTCTGTCTGGGGGAAAAGTCACTGGAAAAAGTAGTCAATGTTCCTAAAAGACCAATATAATTCAACATACAGGCGGTCCATGGGTTACAAAAAAGATAGGGACTGTAGGTTTGTTCTTAAGTTGAATTTGTTTGTAAGTCGGAACAAGTCCATTTTTTAAGTGTAGCTTCAGCCACTTGGAAACAAGAATTGGTAATAAAGCATCAATGGAGACACCCTTTTCCCATAATAACTCTTACAGGAGTGAATTTCCCTTCTTAGGGGGAGATTTCCTCTCACTTCCTGTGGTCTCCCTCCGTTTGTAAGTAGGAGTCGTTTGTAAGTCAGATGTTTGTAACTAGGGGACCGCCTGTATTGTATTTTATGTACTGTGGTTAAAAAATAGTAATATTAGTGACAGGGACTTTGAGACAAATGATGACACTATCAGGTGTGCTTTAACAGTCATCGTTTGTCATTTCCATTTTTCTAAATTGCTGCTTCTGCAACTGTTTAGCCACCAGTCAAGTTTAGCCACAATTTCCCCAAACTCCTGTCCCTGCCACTTTTGCTGGACTGCATGGTCTGCAGATAAAAATGCAAAGACAAGTTTCAATATAGGGATGTAAAATTGAAAAAAATTTAATAATATGCTAAATACTTTGATTACATGTACTAAACCCATGCATTTTTCTGGATAAAATATAAGGAAAACGAAAATGTATTTTTCAGTTATTGTAGTATTTTGGTTATATTTTGGGATAGTTAAAAACAACAGCTTGGTGGTTGCCGCATAATTTATTCCAGGTCCTTCAGGTCTGGTATGAATTAAACAAAAAAAATGCTCAGTCCCTCCCAAATTCTATTCCAGACCCTTTGAGTCTGGTATGGCTTTTAAGGGGGAACCTCATGCAAAAATCAAGAAAAAAGCCTTATCTGAGCATGCAGTCCCCCTGCCTGCAGACCCCAACAACGACCAAGCCAGACCAAGTACCCCCCTTGTTGAGGGCATGTCGCCTTTTATGCTTCAGGAGGGGGAAGCACAGGCTCATGACCCCCTCTTTCTTGGTCAAGCACACTGCATGCTTGGATACAGGTTTTGGTGTGTTCTTATGGAGGGAAACTCATGCTTTTGTTTTTTTTTTTATTTTTGCAAGGGGTTCCCCCTTAAAATTCATACAAGGCTCTCAGCTAATGGTCTGGTATAGATGATTTGAGGCCAAAGCAGCTATCGTTTTACTACTTTAAACACACATGTCAGTTTTGGTGCAGTATGTTGTATACATATACTGCACCACTTCACAGGCAGGGCCAGGGTATCTCCCAGGCATGTTATTTACAGTGGGGGGCAGCAAACAATCCACCTGCCGCCACCGCTCCCAGTCAGGTCACGGACAGCACCCCCCCAGTTGGTCGGCTGACGGGGTCACGGACGCCCCCCCCCGGGGTGGTTCAGTCAGTAGTCGGGGTCCCGCACTTACCCCATCTCACAGGCAGCGCTCCGGGTGGCAGGCAGCAACGGCTTCTCTCCGGGCTGTGGACGGCTGCTTCCTCACTTCCCCTGCATCTCCTCCCTCCTCCTCCTCCTGGTGGCCAATCTGATTGGCGGGAAGAGAATCAGTGTTACAATAGTGAGCCCACCCTTTTTTGAAGACTATTAGAGCCTCTGGCTCTAATCACGTGCTTCAAAAAAAAATACCTGATTGGAATCCATGTGCCCAGCGCCCTGCATGTAGATCATGGGGCCGGACGCATGGATGGGGGTGCGGCGCCCCTGCGCCCCTTATGGACGGGCCACCACTGGTTATTTACAGAATTTTGCATTTCTAATGTTTCACTAAAAACTAATAAAACTGCTGCTCCCAAAGAGATTTCTAAAAAAAAAAATAAAAAATAAGTGAATACATAACTGATGTTTATATTTGTCCTGCTTGGAATTTGCAATTTGATTTGAAATATCACTCAGATCAGAAATTCCAGCTGGCTGGCTTGGAGTGTTTGCACAAGAGAGCATTCCCACTGCCAGAACAGAAGAAGACCTGAAAAAGTATCTACACCTCATAGGTGCAAAGATAAATTGGTGTGCTGCCTTTTCAACTGCCCCGCCTATACAGGGCCATTGCAGAGTTCACATTATTCAGGGCTTCTGATACTAACTTAAGGACTGAGCAATATGCTTTGGAGGAAGAGGGCAGGATCAGTCTTTAGGCCTTGATCATGCAGACATAATAATTATTACACATCAGCTTGACAAAGATTCTGCCCAAAACTTGATTTGTGCAGAAAGTTTGGAGTTCAAGTGATTCCTTCTATCTGTGGAAATTGCAAAGCAGTAAACTGAATAAAATGGTGATTTTGATCAGCCACATAGAGATGGGATCAAAATTGTCTTGATCGAACCTTGTGGAAAAAAAACAAATGTTTTCTACAATATTGTACTGGGCTTTTCTTTTTTTCAATCTCCTCTATTGCCAGTTTGATAGCTCTTATTGATATTGCTTGGTTTTAGGTGCCACTTTCAAATCTGAAGCTTGATCCCTGAAAGTTGCCACATGCTTGGCCAGCTTGGGATCGTTGGATGTACAAATGAGTATGACCCGTGTGGATGGGGCACCTGAGGGCTCGTTCACACGTGTGTTGATTATGAAGAACAAAGCAATGCTCAATAATGCATGAGAATGCTTGTAAAATGCCTAAAAGGGAAGTGATGTAGAGGAAATAATCTGCTTTGAGGGATGGTTAGGTTGTGGTGTGATAGCAAACATTTTTGTGAATTCTCTGCAAGATGGATTTGTATACTTTGATCTCTTTGATACTTGGCTTGATCCAGCTCAACTTTGCTGAAACAAAATCTTTGCCACTGGCAATAATGCTTATTGCCTCTGCTCCTTCCTGGCACTGTCAGGATTACTGGATGCTTTTGCCCACACACAGAAACAAATGGTGCTACCACATGACTGCTCTGTACAAACAGGGAGTGGCTGGAGCCACTGTATCCTAGTTCTCTATTATTTCCCAGTGCATTCTGGGATAAAGGAACCTCCACTGCCTGTCCTTCAGCACCCAGCTAACACGTTATAAATACTTCACTAACATGCCATAAATGCTGTAGGTGTGGTTAAGGTGCAGTTATCATGCGTTACCTTTGAAATTAATGGAGGTGGCTGGAATGGTCGATGCCTCATGCAAGTGACATGCTGCTTAATTTTTAAACACAAAGCAACACAATGCTAACACTCCTGTGTGAACAGCACTGTGTGGTGGCCATTGTAATATTAATTGTTTTGACAGTAAAACCTGGAAGCTGATGGGTTTCTTTGCAGAGCTGCACCAGATTTTGCACGCTCCAGTTTTAGCAAATCTCCCCCCATAGGCTCAACGCTTATCAGCTCGTCCTCTGCCCTATAGCTACCGCTGATTGACTGAGACAAATTTGTGGAAAATGTGGACAACGGACTAAAAATAGGTAAGTTTACACATCTTTTTACACTCTCTAGTGGTCATCTGCAGTAACTCAAATTTTTGTGGGCAGATTTTGTAGCCCTCCTGCGGTGTTCCAAGGGACAGCCGGGTGCCCGTTTCCCGGTATAATTAGATGTGATCCAAAAAGATCTCTGCATGTCAAACTGAAATTGAATATTACAGATTCTTTTAAATTCTTTGTTAAACTCTCTATATGTGTGTATGCTCCTGGTAACCAACTATCCTCCCTGAAGAAGCCACGATAGGAAAAACATGTCGGAGAAGCTATTTGTAGCTACCTGTATTGTCTAGTTTGTTTTTAACACTATAATTAGATTTTATGTATCTAATAAAACTGTATGGATTTTAAAGTATGGGATTTTTTTTTATATATATACCCTCCTAGAGGTATTCAGTGTCCATTCGATGCTGCATCTGTCCCTCATTGACTCTAAGGCTGAGAACCGAGTGATCAAACACCACTGATCGTTTGGTGCTCAGAGCTCCTTGAGCAGAGAGCCGTGACTATCAGTCTGCTCTGCCCTTCTGTGCTCACTGATGCGGTGGGCTGTGAACGGGGCAGGAACGGCCCGCTGAGAAGCTGGGTGCCATTCCAGGAATGTGGGTAGTTCCCGACCCTATGGTCATGATCTTTCTTGAGCCTGGACTGGCTTTGTGACATCAGCCAACAGTGGGCTTCAGCCCGCTGTCTTCTGATAAACGAGTCACAGGAGTGCAGAGTGAACAGAAGTACAGCCAAACAAGCTTCTCCTTTAACTAATTGGATTGGTACCTTTGAAAGTCCCAAAAAAATGTCTTTATGTTGATTTGTTAATAACACTTGGTTGGGGACGATGGTACCTTGGTGTATGCTCAATGGGTTTTTTTTTAAATATCTTTTTACACAAGTTAGACACCATAAGTAGCGGGGGGCACATTTTTAAAACTAGTTCCTTTTAGGCTGGAATTATATTTTAAATCTCTGCAATAATTGCCTTTTTAATTCATATATTGCCAAGCATAGAACAGTATATAAGGCCTGCTCTCAACTTCTCCCCCATTTGTATATCTTACCCTCCTGCAAAATGTTGCCATTTTGTATTGGCAAATTTAGGCATCACAGGTGCAAAAAAAAAAAAACCACATCAGCATTGCCATATTTCTGGCTCGGCACTGTCATGAATGCACCCTTATAGCTCATATATTTAGCAACACATACATATAGAAAACTGGGAACAAAGCCACATAGTAGTAAGTTATTTTTAATGTTGAAGGGTTAGACACAGCAACTTCCCCCAGAGTGTAATTAATCCCTGGACAGTGGACAAAAGCAAAGCAACCCATTCAAAACTTAGGTTAGAGCTCAGGTAGTTCCAATAAATTTTTCAGTTTGGATTTTTTTTTTGCAGAATGTTATACTATTAATTGCCAATTTGCATATGTGTGCAGCTGCTGTTTTGGCTCCTATCTGAATCCGATAAGCTCGCTGGAGGTATAACAGAGCACTTGGCAGCTTTCCTATTTGAAAAGCAAGCCTTTCCTAACTACAGAACAGCTGATAAACCCTGATGGCGTGAATTACAATTACACTACTTTTCACACTAAATCTGGGTGATAGCTACTTGGAAAGAAGTTTCATCATCTCTTACCACAAACTGGAAAAAGAATTACATGGTCATGCTGTGCTTTTAAAGGCAGGTTGATTCACTTTTGTCTATTTAACACCTAATTCTATAATGTCCATAGGCATCTAGAGATCAGAATTCTGCATAATGAAAATCTCTGGATTGATTTTTTTTCTGTTTTTTTTTTTAAATCTACCTCACATTAAATGTATTAACAAGAAGAGATGGAAGTGTTAAAGTTGTCAGACACCTCACTTATTAAATAATTTGTGAGTATTTTCAGTTTTCATAAAAAGAGTCACAGGGTTTCCTTTTTTAATTAGTAATCAAAAATTGTAAATGCAACCTATATTCTGTGCATGAGACTGCAAAAAAAAAAAAGGAAAATTCTTATGACTGGCATTAAGTTATGTTCTGTAATCGTGTTTACAATAATAAAATTCAAACATATTGGTTCCGAGGAAGGCTGGAACTGCCTGCTGTACAAACACTCATTAGCCAAATAATACAAATAGGATGGAGAATGACATCGTTATCAAAGCATACTCAGACTGACAGCCACAAAAATGGGTAATACTTGCACCACAAGCCATAAGCATCATTGTTTTATTTGTATGTATGTGGTGTCTTTGTGTACACACATGAAGGCATATACATACAAATAAATACATATGTAGCTGAGATTATTATTTATCTAAAAATAATTTATTATCCTTTATATCAAAAGAATACAATACATTAATCAAATATTTTAAACACTTCTGTATTTTATAGGTACTAGTTAAATAAAATGAAGACATTGTTAACTCTAAATTTGTTGATCTTTTTATACATTATCCATATATGAAAAATTAGAAAAATGTATAAATAGAGGGAACATTAATAAAATATCACACCTTGACTGATTCACAATAAATAGCTCTGACAACTTTCATAGTCGCACTGTATAAATGGAAACAAAATTTTCTTCTGCTTACTTTTTATAGTTATACTGATTTTCATTTATATAACAAAAAGCAGAACTCATTCTTAAAAACAAATATATTAGAAGCAAATGATTTAAGAAAAATATGGCTCTAATTTTTATTTATTCCTTCTATTGTCTGAGGCTAGTTAATGGGAGAAGTGGCCTATCTTTTGGGTTATATTACCCTATTGTTTATTTTCCTTTATGTATTTATACTATTTACAAATATTACAGTCTATATTTCTATAGATTTTTTTTTTTATTTTTCTCTATGTCGTGCATATAAAAGGTCCAACAAGACCAGAAGACAAGTTACCCTAAACAATAGAGCTTTTCGTTGTTTTTTTTTTGTTTTTTTTTTTAAATATGCGGTCATATTAGAAGCAAATGATTTAAGAAAAATATGGCTCTAATTTTTATTTATTCCTTCTATTGTCTATGAGGCTAGTTAATGGGAGAAGTGGCCTATCTTTTGGGTTATATTACCCTATTGTTTATTTTCCTTTATGTATTTATTCTATTTACAAATATTACAGCCTATATTTCTATAGATTTTTTTTTTTTTAATTTTTCTCTATGCAGTGCATATAAAAGGTCCAACAAGACCAGAAGACAAGTTACCCTAAACAATAGAGCTTTTCGTTGTTTTTTTTTGTTGTTTTTTTTTTAATATACGATCATATGTACATTGTGACTTTTGGAGGCAATGTGATCATCTTCAAAGGAGAAATGTGTGAAATAATGTTATATTTTTATTACTGCTATTTTTGTTGTTGTTACAGTTCATTTTAAATTACATTATTCTGTGACATTAGAGTTTATATAGACCTAATTAATCTCATCCCAAAACTAATTAATGCATTAACATAAGTGCTTGTATGTCAACTATTATCTCTATTGTTATTATAATTGCATGCATCTTACTCAATACCAGCAAATGCAATAATTATGGATAAATATGTTTTATTTTTATTTTATGGTCATTTCTAATGTTGCTGTACTCTGATAGGCTATTTGTTGATTGAAATATATTAAAAATAAGGAAAAAAATGGAACAAAAGCAGTGTTCTGTTTAAGAGGATAAAACAATTGCTTCTATTCTTTAAACAACATACATTTAATATCTTACACTGACCTAAATTAAAGTATGGGGAATAGATTTCCTTTTTCCCACTTTCACTGCAGTGGGCTTGTTTATTAGATGTGCTACCTCCTACATGATAAGCATGGACTAGCCAGTGAATGACCCCCTGCAGTGCTGCATTTGGTAGAAAGAAAATCCTCACTGCTTTATTGGATCCCAGGGGATCTGAAGAACAGAACAAGATATTGAGAAAAATAATCATGCTTTAACAAGGTAATGATGGAAGGTTAAGACTTCAAGGCTTAGTGATGTGTTGTAAATTATCCCAGCATCTCCTTTCATCAATTATTGGAAAATAAACCAATGCCTTATACTTTAATAAAAAAAAAAAATAAAAAAAAAACAATATTATATTAAAAAAATACTTTTATGATGCATCCTTTAAAAATAACTACAATATTTTAATCCAGTGTCTAATTTTTCTGCATTGTTCACTCAAGATGTCCAAATGCGTCTCAAATTGATGCTACAAAGGTGTTAACAAAAGAAGATCAAAACATCTGGTATTAGAATTGATTAGAATTTAATCTACCTGATGTTCTAAATTTACAGATTAAGAAATAATAATAAAAACAAGTGACTGTTTAAATTTTACTTACAACTATAGGTTTTCTCTTACTTAATACATTTAAAAAGATTAAATATAGTTAATTACATGCAATGGTTGTGTAATTATTTTAAAGAAGATAAAAACAAATTGGAGTTTTGCCAGAAGCAACCAATACAATTTTCACTTTTAATTTTATGAAACAATGATTTCATGGCCAACGTCTTTTGTGCTTGTCTTCTTTTCTCTAAATGGAAAAACACCAATATATTTTATAATGCAAAGAGAAAATCAGTTTTTGGTGATGGGTCTTGAAATAGAATTGTTGCAAAATGTACAAACACATTTTTATTATAAATGCTTAAAATACTTAAAAACATTAAGAAAAATTATATATATATCCTATAATTTTTTTTACAACAGAAAATATATCTCCTATATTAATAGTACTGTTGTCCAAAACCAAGAATCCATGATGACCATCGCATAACATATATTTCAGTTAAGACTGACATCAACTATAAAAGGCTGTAAGCCATTTAGGTGTTACCTTCATTTACAGGCCGAGACTGCTGTATTATTTCAACACATATCAGTCCAATAGTGTGCACTGCAGTTAAATGGTGCACTAATACTGATGCCATATAGGGTTTTTTTTATTAAAACTGAAGGATGCAAAATCTGGTGCAGCTCTGCATAGAAACCAATCAGCTTCCATTTTTTTTTAATTTGTCAATGCATAATTGAACAAGCTGAAGTTAGGAGCTGATTGGCTGCCATGCACAGCTGTACCAGATTTTGAACTCTCCAATTTTAGTAAATCCCCCCCAGAGCTTGCATGTTTTACATTTCATAGCTACTATTATTATTATTTATTATTATACAGGATTTATATAGCGCCGACAGTTTGTGCAGCGCTTTACAATATTGGAGCAGAGAGTACAATTACACTACAATTCAATACAGGTGGAATCAGAGGGCCCTGCTCGTTAGAGCTTACAATCTAGGAGGGAGAGTCAAGTGGTACGAAAGGGTAATAACTGTGGGGGATGAACTGATGGAGAAAATAAAAGTGTAGTTGTTAGGTGGAGGCAGGATAGGCTTCCGGGAAGAGAAAAGTTTTCAGGGATCGCCTGAAGGTGGATAGATTTGGGGACAGTCTGACAGATTGGGGTAGGGAATTCCAGAGGATGGGAGAGACTCGGGAGAAGTATTGGAGGCGAATATAAGAGGAGGCGATGAGGGAGTTGGAGAGCAGGAGGTCTTGGGAGGAACGAAGAGGACGATTAGGTTGGTATTTTGAGACTAGGCTGGTGATGTAGCTGGGAGCAGAGTTGTGGATGGCTTTGTAACTTATTGTTAGTATTTTGAATTTAATTTGTTGGGCGAGTGGCAGCCAATGGAGGGATATGCAGAGAGGGGTGGCAGATGCTGAGCGGTTTGTAAGGTGGATGAGTCTGGCAGCGGCATTCATGATGGACTGGAGGGGGGATAGTCTATTTAAAGGTAGGCCAGTGAGGAGGGAGTTGCAGTAGCCGAGGTGAGAGATGACCAGGGAGTGAATCAGGAGCTTTGTGGTTTCATTGGTTAGGAAAGGACGTATTTTAGAGATGTTGCGGAGATTGAGGTGGCAAACCATAGAAAGTGATTGGATGTGGGGCCAAAAGGAGAGTTCAGAGTCCAGGATAACACCAAGCACCCTGACATGTGGGGACGGGTAGATGGCTGTGCCATTGCTCTTGACAAAGAAGTCAGGGGAAAAGGCACGTGGGGGGAGAAAATATTAGGAGTTCAGCATTTTTAAGCCAGAAGCTTAAAATTTCATGAAAGGGGCTATAAAGTCAGAAGGTTTTTTTTAATCTTAATGCTTTCTATGCATTAAGATAAAAAGCCTTCTGTATGCAGCAGTCGCCCCGGCACCCCCTAATACTTACCTGAGCCCCATGTCTATCCAGCGATGTCCTCGAGTGACTTGGCCATCAGGGACTCTCCTACTAATTGGCTGAGACACAGCAGTGGTGCAGCTCCTGCTGCTGTCAATCAAAGTCAGGTAGCCAAACAGGGGAGAGAGGGGGCGGGGCCGAACTCTGTGTCTGAATGGACACAGAAATGGAAAGAGAGCAACAATTTTGCAAAAAAAAAAAAACAATATTTCTTACTTTTTGCTAAAATACAAATCCAAAAAAAATATAAAAAAACAAATTTATTCATCGATTTTGGCCAATTTATAGTCTTCCTCATATTTGTGGTAAAAAAAAATTTGCAATAGGCTTTTATTGATTGGTTTGCGCAAAAGTTGCCGCGTTTATAAACCATGGGAATTAATTTCTGGCGTTTTTACAATTTTTTTTTCTACTAGCAACGGCGGCGATTTTTATCAGCCCTGGGATATTGCAATGGACATGTCGGACATTTTTGATACTTTTATGGGACTGATGACATTTATACAGCGATCAGAAATGTAAATATCCACTGATTCCTGTGTAAATGTCATTGGCAGTGAAGGGGTTAACACTAAGGGAGCAGTGAAGGGGTTAACTGTGTTCCCTAGGCGTGTTCTAACTGTGAGGGGGCTGAGCTGGCAGGGGCACCAGAGATCTAACTGATCCCGAGTACAGGGATCAGTAGATCTCTGACATGTCGTCTGTCAGAACGGGAAACCGCTGTGCTTACATTAACAGTTACCCGTTCCGGCTCTGTAACAGGGCATCTCGAGTCGCCGGCGGACATCGAGTCCGCCCGACCCGCGGCCCCACTCAGGGAGCGTGCGGCGGGGACGAGCGCACACCGCCGGCGGTGCGCGCTTGCCTCCTAGCTGCCGTGCACTAAAGTGACGACTATAAGCAGCGATTCGTGGGACAGAGCCATGCTGTCGCCGCCTATAGTCTTACAGCGGTCGGCAACTGGTTAAATAATGAACGCAAACTCGCCCATCCATCCATGTCTGCATGCTTTATTTTGTTGAAAAAGCAATTTGGAAAACACCCCCCCCCCCCCCAGCATTACTTGCAGCAGTCATCTTGTAGAAGGACAGATGATTCATGTAGCATTTACCTACTGGAATTCATCTGCACTTAGCTCAGGCATGCAGGCTGGAGGGTTTCCTTAGCTAAGAAATCCCCTTCTCCCCTTCTCCAGATGAAAAAAAAACATGCTCATAAAGACTCCTGGGATGTATGACATCATTTTGGCCTGAAGAAAAAAAGGTCTAAAACAAATAAATAAAATATATCTTCCTATCTATTCACTAAAGTTAGCAGCATAAGAATTAAAAATAAATAATGATGATCGAGAGAGTTTAGTTCCACTTTAAATAATATTATTATAATTGTTTGGTTTTGCACGTTGCCATGCAAAAATCAGTAAATACCGGACAATGTAACAATTACAATAACTGTAACAATAGCAGTACTGCAAGTTACAGATTCTCAGCAAGCTTGAGAAATCAGGCTATCACAGCATTAGCAAGAGTATTTAATAGGTCAGATAGTTTTGTCAATTGTTAGTGGAGTAGCGGGTGTAAAATCACAACAAATTTCATCATATTACATTTTAAACAGTGGGAAGACATCCAAGAAGACGTGGCCAAAAGAAATTCCGCGATGCAACCCAGAATAGGGTGGGAGAGATCGAGGAAATCTGTTAGTTAATATTCAATCACAACTTCACCCAAAATGTAGAAAATTCTGTCTAGGACACCAACAGGGAGATCACGGGCCCTTCAACTTTGTTGTGATAGACTGAGATTTCCTTTTCAGGTAAGTGACTTTCTCGCTAGGCTAAATAAGTTCTCTATGTATTTCTATGAAAAATCCTTTAGAAAGAAAATGATGGATTATTTCTGGCTCCATCTCCCTCCAATGCACACTACTGTATAGAATCCCATTGGACTAATGGTTGTGGTAGCTCAGCTTTAGGGCCCCTTCACACTGCTTTGTAGCAAAATTGCAGTAAAAACACATATGTGTTTTTACCATGATTTTGCTGTGGTTCAGATACATTTCCTGTGCGTACAGCACCAAAAATGCAAATTGCGGTTGTGTTTTTGGAGCAATTTTACCGCAGTTTTACCACAATTTTACCACAATTTGCATTCATTTCAATGGGAAGCTGCATTTTTAATACAGTTCTCAAAACAGCACCAAAGATGCAGCATGCAGGACTTTTCAAAATGCACTGCACCTGTAAAGCAGTGGTGCAATAAGTCCCATAGGATTTGGGCTCCGTTCACACCTAGGCAATTGGAATCGTGGGCGGAATCGTCACAATTCCACCCCTGATTTCAGAATTGCGGCAAAACACGTGACACGTTTGGGATACCATTATTTCTGAATGGAACCCTGAACGTGGTGCGATCTTGCCACAATTGTTGCCATTACGTGCAAAAATCATGGGAAAAATTGCAACGGTAAACGCTCCTGGCTCTATGCCAAGATGTGGTGCGTGAGCTTCTTTGGAGCGTTTTTGGAGTAGAGGGAGGCCCATTCAAATGAATGGTGAAATTCCAAAAATGCTCCACAAAAAAACAAAAACACAAAAAAAAAAAAAAAAGAAGCGTTGCAGCAGCTTTGTGCTACACTCAGTTGTGAATGGAGCCTTAAAGGGAAACATTTTTCCTATATTTTTCAAGGTAAAGGTAAAAAGGCAAGGTAAAACACAGGATAAATGGGCCAGTTGACACTAGGAATCACAAAAGAAATGGGCTTCGCGTTCCTGTGCTATTCACATGAAGTTCAGTGTGGTGCGATTTGAGCCTATTCATTTTGAATGGGCTCAAACTGCACAGCACAGCACAGCACTGAAAGTATAGTTGGAGGCTCGCTGCAGCCAGTTCGCATTGGGGCAGGAAACAAGCACATAACATGGGTTTCCTGCACCACGCTCTGGTGTAAACGGGGCCAATGGGTGCATTCACACTTGCGAGTGCACCCTGGCGGCAATTACCTGTGAGAACCCCAGCAGCGGGTTCTTGCGTTTAGTTGGAAGTGGACAGCCCCTTTGTTAGCTGGAATTTGGCTTCAATGTGTTTAGTGTATCTAAGTCTGCTAGTACATTCCCCTCCCCCAGGAATGACAATGCTGCTGTCCAAAGGTGTCCCTGTTGCTCTTTCATCCAGAGTGGGGGCGCTGTCATATAGGAGGTGTGTTAAGCCCCGTGCACATGGTGCAACGGTCGTATGAAAATGGTCGTACGACTGCTTTGTACGATCATTCGACTGTTAGTATGCGGGATTAGAACAGCCGACGTACGACAGTGGTACAACAGAAGTTGGATGAGCAAACTAGAAAACTTTTGTTGTACCAACGACCGTACGATTGTTGTATCGTATGTACAGAGAAGTTGGTCCAACAAGTTGTACTGTGCAAAACGCGCATGCTCAGAAGTCAGGAACGGCTGGAAGTGTCCGTTCATGTAAACCCACGTTTCTACTTCACAAATTACATGCATCTGAGCTATCTCTTTATACGTTCGTAACACGTCACTACGTTCGGCTTGGTTTTACGATCGCTTAGTGAATGTCAGTACGCGATATACTCCAGCCAACATACGATTTGGTCAGTTTGGTCGCACGACCGTCGCACCACGTGTACGAGGCTTTACTGGCCAGATCTCCGTGAAAACATAGGGAATTTTTTGGGGGTTTGGGGTTTAATACCACTTTAACTATTAACCACTTAAAGTCCGCCCCATAGCAGTTTTACTGCTACAGGGCTGCACCTGTGCACTGGATCACACATATATATATATATATGATCCGACTCTATCGTGTAGGAGCGCACATGCGCAGCGCTGGCGGCTCGCTTCCACTGTGATTGCACACAGCGGAAGCTGATCAATGCATGCACGGTACCCGATTCCCTCCGGCACCCGCCGATCGTTAGGCAGAGAGGCAGAACAGCAATCTGCCTATGTAAACAAGGCAGCTCGAGCTTCTGACAGGAGGGAAGGAATAAATTTTGTGTGTCACAAAAATTAGTGTTACTGGTCCGCTGCAATATTGCAGTCCTGCAATATGTCACTGATCGCCGCCATTACTAGTAAAAAAATAATATATCCCATAGATTGTAGACGCAATAACTTTTGTGCAAACTAATCAATATACACTTATTGCATTTTTTTTTAACAAAAATATGTAGCAAAATACATATTAACCTAAATTTATGAAGAAGAAATTAGATTTTTTTTACATTTTTATGGTATATATTTTATAGCAGAAAGTAAAAAATATTGTTTTATTTCAAAATCGTCAGTCTTTTTTTTTGTTTATAGAGCAAAAAATAAAAACCGCAGAGGTGATAAAATACCACCAAAGAAAGCTCTATTTGTGGGAAAAAAGGACATCAATTTTATTTGGGCACATCGTTGCACGACCGCGCAATTGTCAGTTAAAATAACGCAGTGCCGTGTCCCAAAAAATGGCCTGGTCATGAAGGGGGGTAAATCTTCCAGAGGTCAAGTGGTTAAAGCCCATCTCTGGGCAAATGTTATCCCTTCCCCATCTTTCCATCCCTTAGCTGCACTTTGCAAGCATAGTTGCTCCAGAGCTTAGTAAATGAGCAGAAGCTCTGCTGACTTCCATCATCCAATCATGTGCAAGCAAAATTGCTTTTTTTTTTTTTTTTTCCTTGCACGTGATTGTGTATTCTTTGCAAAGTAAAGCTTTACTTTATTTACTAAGCTCTGGAGTAACTCTCTTCTTTTTCTCCATCTAAAAATATGGGCAATTGTTCAATATTTATGAGTGTTTTAAGGTAAGGACTTCATACTGTCCCTCGTTCTCACTACCCCTTTCCCTTCACTTTCCATCCCATCCCTTACCTCTTCACCCCCACCCATTTCCCTCTGTTCCCCTCTCTTTCCTTTTTCCCCCTTCCTCTCCTTCTCGCCCTTTCTTTTCCTTTTTTCCCTCTTCCTCTTTTATATCCTTTCCCCCTGTCTCCTTCTTCAGTATCCTCCCTCCCTTCCCCCCCTCCCCTTCCCCTCCTTCACCCCTTCCTCTCTCCCCTTTCTCCTTTCCCGTTCCCCCTTTTTCCTTTCTCTCCCCTTGTCTCCCTTTACCCACCCCCACTTCTCCATTCCCTACCCTACCTTTCACTTCCCTTTCCCCATCACTCTTGCTCCCTGTCATACTTCAGGAATGGAATTTTGTGAGTATTTATAACTTGTTAACGGGTATAAAAATCTACCTCTTTTTCTTCTCTCAATGAGGTCTCGAATCATT
>BLSH010500889.1:1090963-1104683 GCA_018402905.1 Glandirana rugosa | reverse complement strand
GATTATTTTGTTAGGATATATAATTTTGGGTTGAAGTCCAGTTCCTTGGGGGGTAGAGACCGCATACATGGGGTTAGAGGGTAGGTGCAGGGGACCTGGTGGGTCTAGGGGTACAAGGGTAATATGTGTAGAAAAAAGGACCACAGAAGACCGGCCAGTGTACTGTAAGGTCCCAGAAGAAGAAGGGGGAAACCACTGATGTTACTTCCTCGTCACTCATACGTCCCCTGTCGCTGTCCCTGTTCCACACATAACGTTAAATTTGATAAAATTAAAAGAAAATTATAGAAAAGACGAAAAATTAAAATTGACTGGTCCCATTAAAAATAAAAAGTAAAAGATACCTAGTCCCTAAATGTCATCCATGATACTGACAAAAACCCATCACTCCCCCCCCCCCCCCAATTATGTGAATAGGATTTTTATTCTAGAGGAAACGATTATTAACCCCCCCCCCCCCCTCACTACCCAAAAACAGTCATAGTACCTACTGTAAATCCCTGATCCATAGAAAATGAAAAATAAAAATTACCCTGGTCAGTTAAAATTAAAAAGCAGAAAAGATATTAAAAGAAAATTAAAATAGTTTAAATTGCAATACACACCTTGTCCCTGTCGCTGTCCCCTGCATACTCACTGCTCCTTCATTGTAGTCACCAAAGGGGGAAGAAGAAGACCCTGGAATGTCATGTGACCGGCCAGAAGACACCAGGAAAAAAGATGTGTATAATGGGAACATGGGGATCTGGGTGGTCCAGGGGACGTGGATGGGAGATTGGGGTACATACGCCAGAGATGGGGGGTTCCTTGACCTGAAGTTGGGTTTTAATATATAGGATTGTTTTATTAGGACAAAAGTGAATACAGTTTCATTGAGCTAAGCGAATAGGTACTCCTTTAGTAAAACAACCCTAATTCGGTGGTGTCTTAAGGACTTGGGTTCACAAAGTAGAGTTTCCTGAAATTATGACATCAGAGCAACATCAGTGTAATATTCCTTACTATATCTTAATACTTACCTAGAAGTCATAGATTATGCTGTGCCCCCATCTGCTACAGCGCAGCAGTTTGTATGGAAGTAGACTGAGATATGGTATTCTTACTGAAAGGCATTAAGAGTCAATGGGACCACCTCTGAAGAAACCTCAAATGAACTTGTACTTAAATCACGTTTCCCTAGTAACATGGATGACAACTTATATTGAAACCATCATTATTTCTTCAATTTCTAGCTATTCCTTGAGCATGTTTTCCTTAATGGAACACTTTATTACAATGGAAAGTCAACAGTGATGTACTTCTACTTTCAGATGTATTCTTGCAGCAGCTGGAACATTTAGAGAAGGAAAGATCATACAATTCAGACAACTTTTCCTTAAAAAAAATAAGCCATATTCAGACAGACCCAGCCATTCAGTGGCTCTTCCTGAATATAAAACCTTGCCTTTTGCAGTACCCGCATAATCCACTGGTGTGGCTGTTTTCAGGTACTGGAGCAGCTAGTAGGTAAGTACCACAAAGTGTAGAAACTTGCTAGGTCCGTGACAGGTGAGAGATTAAAAAGTTTAGGCTTATAACCCAAATTTTGATCCACCTTAAAGGTAAAGGTGTTATCTCCTTTTTCAAAATCTTGAGCTTGCCCAAGCACTACTGCACTCATTCTGCAGAATCTACCATCACTAATTTAAATGTCACCATATCAGTTTGCACTGTGATTCCCACCCAAGTTAAGGTCAGCCAACCCAAAATTAGATAATAGGTATATCTAACGCCAACATTTTTAAAAAAATTTGGATAAAGTAGAAAAGGGGTAAAACTTTTTTTCTTTGTCATCTCTGTCACGTTTCTCTTTACTTCCCTATCTTTCCAATGTCTATCTCATAGGTGTGCACAGCCTATTTCATTAGGGTGTGCATCCCAAAGCTCAAACACACATGTCTGATTTCTGATGTCAGTAGGGCAGAAATTGGTGTCAGTAGTATTTTTTTATTTTATTTTTTCTATTATTACTTTCCAATTTTATTTTTTTTACTTTTTTTTTTACAATAATTTTGTATTTTTTAATAATTTTTTTAGGAGCCCCATTGGGCTAAACAGACCCCTGATGTCTGATGTCTAACCTTTTAGACAGAGAAAGGGACCGAGGACAGAGATTCCCCAGTCCCTTTCTCTGCAGCCAAACAGCAGGAGGAATCTGCGTAGCACGGGGGGGATTAGGGCGTGCCCAGGCACACCTGACACACCTTGTGCGCACACCTATGATCTATCTATTTGAAGATTACCTTTTCATGTTCACATGGCAACCTAAAATTTTGCATTTACCATCACTTTTAGGCCCCTTTCCGTGTGCGGGGTCTGTTTTTGCTCAGAGGGGATTGCTCCGTTGATTCCCGCTGAGTCGACGGATGACAGATCCATCTCCGCTCACTGAGCAGAGATGGAACTGTCAGAGCGCCACTCTCATCTATAGAGATCGGATGAAAATGGACCACCTGTTCATTTTCATCTGATCCACTCCGATCCGATTCTACAGATGGATGGAAAATAGGGTTTCCATCCATCTGGATTTCATGGACAGGATTGGATCGGAGAGCAGCGGGTGTCAGCGGACATGTCTCCGCTGACATCCGCCGCTCCATAGGGCTGAATGGAGCATCAGATCAGGTCCGCCTGCAAAACGGACAGGCGGATCTGAACGGAAAGCCCATGTGAATGGGGCCTTAGTCCTGGTGCCACTGGTAATCAGGACAGAGAGAGAATACCCTTAGCGGGGACACAGACAGCAATTAATATGTGACAGTGGTTCTAACCTCACACCATTCTACCCAAATATAAATAAAAAAGGTTTGCCTTTAGTTTTACTTTAAATCTCAACTCTAGACCAAACTGTGTGTTTTATTTTAGATATACCGGAGAAGGGTTAGAGCCTTCTTCATCCTGTTATTACAGTCTGGTCCTTTTGGGGTGATCTTCTCTTACTTTTGTAGGGATCTGCTGCCTTCTACTGTCAGCTGCTAGTATCACACTGTAATGTAAAATTATGAATGTCACTTCCTAACTCAGGAGTTAGTTGGCAAAAGGTCCTGGAAGGAGGAAGTTTTGAGAGAGAGGGTCTTCTCCACATGTGCTTTCTATGCTACTAATACCAAACTCTTATTTACCTACAGGTTTAGCGCAATATCCTGTTTGGGGCAGGGCCATTTCTCATAATTCCCCCAAAAGAGAACTACACTTTCTTTCAGAACAAGATATAAGGGGAACTCTCTGCAATGGGGGAAATAGACAAAAAGAACCCCACATTCTAAGAAGATTAAGGGGGGTTAAACCTGTCAGCACCTTCTGAACCTCTATGGCAGTGTATGCCACTACTCCCAACAAGGCGAGCACTCTTTATTTCTAAAAAGTCACCAGGAGGACATTCCCACTTCCACTAATGAGGAGGCACTCTTTATCCCATTGTCATCAATGAGGGGGCACTCTTCATCCTTCTGACACTACCGAAAATACACTCTTAATCCCACTAACACCAACAAGAGGGCACTTCTCATCCCATTAACATCAACAAAAGGGGAATACATCATCCTTCAAACAAGGTGAGACATTCTTTGCCCAAATTCCACCAATGAGCGGGGCATTACTCATCCCTCTAAAAAAAAGGGGGTAATTTTTCATTCCACTGTCACCGACAACCAGACACAACACACTATAGGTGTCACTACATTATCAGCCCATTACAGTTCAGCCTGAACTAATATCTCTGTACTTACATCATTACAAACTATACATAGAAACAAAGCTTTCAAGACATGGACACACATTTACTAGCTTAGTTACATTAAGTTGAACTCTTTTCCATGAAAATTACTTTAAGGCCTACTCTGGCCTTCTATACCTTCAGGCTGTTTTCTTACTACGTTACTATAGCAATGCTAGAAACTTAACACTCGAGGAGGAAAATGAAATGTGGCAGTCCTCAATGTCATTCCAGATGTCATTATACCTGACAGTAAACTCTTTCACAACCTGACTTTGTTATTTTTAAAATTGTAATGTATCCATTTATAACAAATACTCTTTTTTATGTGTGTGTTGGACAGTTGGATTACATACTGGCTTTGCATGGCTGGGAAGAGAAACAACCTAGTGCAGTTGATTCTTGCTAATGGAGTCTGCAAGACATTGAGTGACAGTTTTTGGGATGTATGGGAAGCGGGTATGGGAGATGCTTACACCAAGCTCCAACCTGCTTTAAGTGTATTGTAGCAGAAACACTAAGGCATTGCACCAAATCTCCTGATGCTCTTCACATTCTGAAAATCCTAGTTGTTTGGCTGGTGTACTGATCCTCTGGTTTCAATACTTTTAGTTAAAGAGGGACTTCAGGTGCTTATCAGTCCATGGAGTCCAGCACTGTCATCCTGCAGACAATTCTTCTCCCCACTGCAGGTCCACTTGGGAGCAAGTGAGTGAGACTAGTCCTGCAGCCTTCTGGGATATGTGGCATGTCCCAGGAGGCTGTGGATTGGGAAGGGGTGGGACAGGTGACTTCATAGTAACCAGGGTGAGAATTGAGGAAGTGGGGGTGAGTACCTGTCAAAAAAGTACCTGGTTCTCCCAATACAAAAAAAAAATGTATGTGTTGGGTGGGAGTGGGAGGATGAGCGGTACTTTCACTTTTAAGGGAAGGTCCACTTTAATTATACACCAAAATCAAGAAGTTTTCTAACTTTTCCAGGGTAGTGACTCAGAAAGCATTGAAACTAGAGGATCAGTATAACAGACTGGCTAGAAGAAGGGTAGAAATGACAGCCCCAATATTTCACATAGGAAAAGTTTCTTTAAATCTAACATAAGGCTTAACATGTTAACACCTGGTGATCCTGCCATGAAGGTTCCTTGTTAAGCCACTTCCTGTTACAGGGTAATACCTGTCTCCCAATTGTGTTCCTGCATTGTCACTCTATTACATGCATCCTTGGTAAAGGTTACAAGCAGCCCTGCCACATAGATTGCATAGGCATGGTCTACTGTTGTCACCAGCAGTGGGCCAGTAGGAAGGGGTTGAAAGAGGAGATCAGCAGCACCGAGATGCAGATTTATTGCCCGCTTTCATTTTTGCAGTGAGCATATGCACAATATAACGCGCATTTTATAACACAATGCATTATAATGCACTACTGTGCATTACTGAGCATTGTGCCACATTGCAATGCAGATCCTTTGGGGTGCCCTTCAAATGGCATTGCAACACAAAGCAGCATCCCATGTAATGTGCATTGCTACAAGTTGTGGTAACGCATGCATTACCCCAACACAAAGATGTCAAAGGGTCCTTAAAATAGAAAATAGGATTTTCTGAAAATAAGAACATTGTTTATGATATACAGTGATCATTATTTTAACTAACAGATTTGGGTTTACATTTACTTTAATGGCCGACAGCTGTCTTATGTCTATGGAAAGCGTTACTCTTCCAACCACTAATATCTCAGCAATCTCTCTCCTATTAGGTTGCAAATGAGAGCCCCTTACTCCCCTATTAATATTATAAAAGTATGTATTGTGATTTGTTCATTATGCGCTGTAAACAAACGCTGCGCTCCAGCCCGGCACCTTACTGGTATTATTCAAATTGTTATAAAATGCAGTTGGCACACCCACATACTCAGTAATCCTTTAGGCTTGTCCATATGATACATTTATTGTGTGATCCATGTTACAATGGGGATATTTTCCCTGATTATCATTATGTGCTTTGACAGGCTGTAATTATAACAGATGGCTTATTACAATAGGGCACTTTAGACATCAAATTCCTTGCATGATTCTCCTTCATCGTGTTCATTCACATAACAGAGCTTGCAAGGGCTGTCTGAAAATCACACCTACGGTTTTAATTACCAAAAGTATTAGTTTTCTTAGCGCATAGAATTGTTTTGTTCTTTTTCTCTGGAGAAAGATGGAAATTAAAGAAGACCTCCGGTCTACTGGAAAAAAACAGAATAATATTTTGTAACGAGGAGCTCTTTTAAAATACTAAATACAACCATTTAGAACTTTTATCCCTTTCTTTGCAATGTTTGAAATCTTGAATTTTGTATCTGTACCTGTCTACTACATTATGAATACAGCACACATTACATACAGGGGAATAGCGGAAACTCCCAGTGCATCACAGGGCTCAACTTTTGCACTTTATATTTCAAACTAGCTCATCCCATAGTGGCACTTGGCCTATCCTTAAGGTGGTTATAAAGCCTAAACATTGTTTACCCTTTTGCATTCCTTGTATTAAGGTAAAAATATTTAGTCTTTGGTACCCCCTTCCCACCCCACACTTTTACTTACCTGAGCACTCATTTGATCCAGCGTGGTGCCCATCTTCAGCTCGTCTCTCCCCTCACTTCCTGTTTTCTCAGGCTTTTCTGAGTCGAATGGCTCCTGCTGTTGTCAATCAAAGCCAGTAATGAGGGAGCAGGGGGTGAGGCCAGTTCCCACTGTCTGTGTTAATAGGAGAGAGCCTGCAGGAGTGCTACCATAGAAAGTGACTTTCTATGGGGGCATTCGTGGAGGGAGAGGAGCCAAGAGCACTGTCTGGGGGCCTGAGAAGAGGTTTGGGGCCACTCTGCAACTCCATTGCACAAAGCGGGTAAATATACACCTGTTTGTTATTTTAAAAAGGGGATTTACAATCACTTTAACCACTTGTCGTTATACGGCGGCAGGTTGGCTCTCCTGCACGAATTGCCATAGCTGTATGGCGGTCCGTGCAAGCCCACAGGTCCTGCGGATTTGCGATCGCCTTGTACAGAGGCAGAATGGGGATCTCCCTATGTAAATAAGGCAGATCCCCATTCTGACAGATGACATGGCAGAGATTTTCTGTTCCCAGTCATCGGGAACAGCGATCTCTGTCATGTCCCTGCCAGCCCAACCCCCTACAGTTAGAACACACCCAGGGAACACAGTTAACCCCTTGATCGCCCCCTAGTGTTAACCCCTTCCCTGCCAGTGTCATTTACACATTGATCAGGGCATTTTTATAGCACTGATCAATGTAATAATGTCACTGGTCCCCAAAAAAGTGTCACTTGGGTTTAGACTTGTCCACCGAAATGTCGCAGCCCCACTAAAAATCGCAGATTCCCACCATTACCAGTAAAAAAAAAATAAATGAATAAATAAAAGTCCATAAATCTATCCCGTAGTTTGTAGACGCGATAACTTTTGCGCAAACCAATCAATACACACTTATTGTGATTTTTTTTACCACAAATATGTAGAAGAATATATATCGGCCTAAACACGGGAATAAATTCATTTTTTTATATTTTTTTATTGGATATATATTATGGCAGAAAGTAAAAAAAAATGTTTTTGTTTCAAAATTGTTGCGTTTTTTGTTTATAGCGCAAAAAATAAAAACTGCAAAGGTGATCAAATACCACCAAAAGAAAGTTCTATTTGTGGGGAAAAAGGACATCAATTTTGTTTGGGTACAACGTTGCACGCCCACATGATTGTCAGGAAGTGGGTAAATCCTTACGGTCCTTAAGTGGTTAAAGAGGACAAGACACGCAAGGTCTAATCGCCATTATTGCCTGTGGGTTCCCTGCAGCTGATCTTTATTCCCATTACTGACTTACAATGTCAGTCATGTTACCTTTTGCACTTTGTCTCTAAGTGGAGTTGACATCTTGGTGCCAGCAGGACTTTGCATACTTATGTCAAAGTTGCCCCCCTGATGCTGATCAGATGACTGGTGGGGCAACAATCAATAAGCAGCAGGGAAGGCTGAAGCACAGATTCACAGAATGAATGAAGCAGAAGGAGAACAGTGAGCAGCACAGGAAAACTCATAACAAATCTACTGAGACTAGCAGTCAAAGAAAGCAGCGCCTTAGTTGATCTTACGCTGTAGATATAGAGCTACAAGGCCATGGGAACAGGAAAGCCTAGACACAGGAAGTGCACTGCTATTACTCAGAGAGAATTTAAGACAAAAGGTACATTTATCAGCGCACAATTACATTTGTAGGGATCCTCTATTAGACAGAAAAACTTAATTTTGATTTCAGGTGAACTTTAAAATATATGTAAAGTCAAAACCTGTTTTTCTTTAAAAAGAGTAGAGAATGGATAAAACCTCTATAAACCCCAACAATCCTAACAGTGGTTTCAACACTTGCCTACTTTATCCAAAAGTAATATAAAGTTTTAGCTTTAAAGGTATCTTAAAGTGGTAGTAAACTTTCTCTAGTTATTTTTACCTACAGGTAAGCTTATAATAAAGCTTAACTGTAGGTGAAATGAATGTCTCCTAAATGTGCACTGTTTAGGAGATATTCTAGCAAGCAGCAGCCAGTGATATCTTTGGTGCATGCGGACTAGCATAAGAAGATTTTTTTCTCATTTACCTGTGTTGTTTATGCTGGGACTGCACCAGTTTCTCAAAATGGAGTTTTATTAATTAAGCACACAGGTTGTTTATCTATTTATGCACGCTCACTGATGCAAGGCTTTATTTTTCCTACAGTCAACTGGACCTTTTCTTATTAGCAGCTTATTAGCACTCCGCGATTGTGTGTGGACACTTTATTATAATTTTTACCACTTACTTAGTGTTTAGCACTTGTATTACCACACCTGTATACCATCTCAGATCACAGCGCAACACCACCACACACTACATATGCTTGCCATTCCATCAGAGATCCATGGCATGCCATGCCAGGGACTCCCACGCACATGTGCCGAAGTGATGTCTTTGCGGTACGGCCAGGGCCCCGCAAACCTGGGAAGACTGGGTGAAGATGGAATCCCTGTCAGCGATGACAGGGCACTGCTGAGGGGATCTAAAGGTAAGTCTGACATAATGTGCGAGTATGCATTGCATACTAGGACGTTATGGCTTAAACCTGCAGGGGGGACCCTTTTTTAACTTTAATACTGCTTTTGACAATATAGTATAGCTTTTGTGGTTAAAAACTGATTGAACGCAGCCAATCTGGAAAGTTTACACCAACCTAAGGCTGGTCATGCATAGAAATTTGAGTTATGTCAACTTCTTACAACCAGCACTGGTGCTCAATCACAAGCTTGCCTGTTCACAACTTTACAATCCAAGAAAAATGGACCACACATCGCACATCCAGATTTAGAGATGTTTTATTAGATGAACAGATCATAGATCGTGGCATAACATGAGGCACCTTGGCACATTTTGCTAAACTCTAGTGTAGCGGTGTCCTGATCCCTAGAGGCCTAATGGTGACCTCCAGAGTTAGGGAAAGCTGACATCCTTCTTTACAGTATGGGTTGCTAGGCATGGTGGGTGTAAGTTGGAAACATGGGCACCATGACCGTTGTGAATGCAAGAAAAACAGATTTATTGTCTCTTAAACTGAACTTGTGGAGAGAGCGTTAGGGCCAGGACACCCTTAGGCAGATGCAATAGCAATTGGCAGACTCTGAGACAAAAATAATTGGCAGATAGCTGTACAGGTAGAGGGCCTTTAAGCTGGTTGCAGCAACTGTATTTGTAGAACTGCTGTCTCTTATGGCAACTGAAATTTCAACAGGCAATAGAGCTCCATATACGTAACTCACAGTAACCTGTTCTAGATCTTCTGGCACATCTTACAGTACCCTACTGTAGATCTTCACTCACTGAGCTCCCGGTCTCTCACTAGACTTCAAGACCACAGTCATCACTGGATCCCCTGAGCTCTTCTACAGCTAACTCGCTGTATAATCCTCAAGCGTTACCCCTGCTAACTCCCTGGGTCCCTGGCTTGGCACTCTGCTGAAGCTTTCCCACTTGTTCACCATCCCCATCTAGTGAATAAGGCTGCTCTGGAACTTCTTCAGACTTCCATGAACTGGCCTCTGATAACAGGAGTAGTTGTCCCTTAGTGGCGACTGAGTCCCCTTTATCTCTGACCTTGTTCCTCACTTGCCTCTGGTAACAGGAGTGGTCGTCCCAAGTGGCAACTCTTTCTCCCTTACTGCTGGCAACAGTTCGGCTCCCCGTCCGGTGGAACCTCTGCAAATTGTTTGGACTTCCAGCCAAAAGCCCCAACCGCACACTGCTTCTCTCAAACCTGGATAGGCCTCAGACGGCCTAGCCGCCAGGTGCTCCCGGGATAGGCCTCAGGCTTCTGGCCTAGCAACCTGGAGCCTTGCAACACACGTCCACCCAGACAGCCGTCCGGGTGGCGCAGAATAGCCATAAATATATACAAGTACTTGTGTGGCCTAAATGCATTTTCAAAGCAAATATTACCTTTTAAATCTCATGTTTGTGGTGGGCAGCCAGAGAAGGTAACACAACTGATAAAGTATCTGTGACAGAAAACAGTCATCTTATAACAGAATGCAGAGAAAGATAGATGGAATGCAAAGGTGTCTCCATTAGCAGGGTATTCGAAAGACTCCTAATGATCATTGGGAGTAGAATCATAAACTATTGATGAGCAATACACAACTGTTAGTCTGGTTTTGAACTAAAAATGGATTTGTATACATCTCTAGCTCTCAAATCTGGTTCATATTCCATAAGTCCGGTGGTAATGGAACTACTGTCATAAACAAAGTGGATACACTAGTGGATGGGAAAATGTCAATCAGTTAGACATCAAACATGCCTATATTCAATGTCCAAGTTGCTAATAAAACACATTAGATCTTCTAAGCAAAACATGCATAATATCTTATCATATTTGGTCTCTAGCAAACCATATTTTCCTTCTGTTAAATACCATGTTGGTTGTTATATTGTGAGATCTTGCCATATATAAATATGAAAGTTGACATTATGAATCTGTGTCTGTTGAGCATAATAAAATACTCTCAACCTCCAATAGCCCACTCCTGGGACCCTTTGATTGAGTGAATTTGGCTATGTGACACCTTCTAAATGGACAATAAAAATA
This sequence comes from Glandirana rugosa, assembly GCA_018402905.1. Classification (NCBI taxonomy): domain Eukaryota; kingdom Metazoa; phylum Chordata; class Amphibia; order Anura; family Ranidae; genus Glandirana; species Glandirana rugosa. Next base: position 1,093,749 of record BLSH010500889.1, on the reverse strand, counting down.
TGGCTGTATTGCAGCTCGGGGCTCTTGTTTGATAAAGTTTGTTAAAAGGATCAGTGACATATATCAGATTGGACTCTGTATTAAACCAAAGACCAGGCAAACTTGATGTAAGAATGTCTTATTGTCTTTTTTTTCTTTTCATTAAAACAATGTTCAAAAATCCATGGAGATAAAGGAAATTCTTCCCCTTCAAATGTAGGTGATGGTTGCCACCATCCCTAATATTTCAAATATATCAAATACACATTATTTTAAAACCTTTTGGGCTTTTTGTCAGCAACCAAACATATATACATACAACTTTGTATAAAATATAATTTTTATTGATTACATTAGGTAAAATGATTTTTAAATGGAAATTTTACCTAATGCAATCAATAAAAATTATATTTTATACAAAGTTTCTATGTATGTATATTTAGTTGCCAACAAAATCCCAAAAAGATTTTAAAATGATGTGTATTTGTTTAAAAATCCATAAGCTGAAACATTTAATGTGCTAAATATAAATTAAAGACCTGAACACAGATCAGAGAAAGGGGCCGATTACCATGTGATCCACTGTCAGCCAATGATAGCTGATCACGTGATGTAAACAGAAGATCGTAATGTAAAAAGAAACGATTACTGGCTTCAGTCAGAGGGGCATCAGTCCCGCACATGGACACCCACTGCTACTAAGTAGTGCCACCTGCCAGTGCCCACCAATGCAACCTACCAGTGCATATCAGTGTTACATAGTTACATAGTAGGTAAGGTTGAATAAAGACAATAGCCCATCCAGTTCAACCTGTGTAGGTGTACGTATGATAGTGTCTGTAATTATTTCCGATATCCCTGTATGTTGTGTTCTTTAAGATGCACATCCAAGAGTCTTTTAAAAATATCCATACTCCCCGCTACCACCACCAATTGTGGAAGAGAGTTCTACAGCTGTGTTGCCTATCAGTGCCCACCAGTGCCACCTATCAATGCCCACCAGTGACACCTATCAGTGCAGCCTTATCAGTTCCCATCAGTGAAGCCTATCAGTGCCCATCAGTGCAGCCTCATCAGCGCACATCAATGAAGGAGAAAAAATACATGTTTGCAAAATTTTATAATGAGCTATGTTTGTTTTTTTTTCAAAATTTTCATTTTTCTTTCGTTTTTAGCAAAAAATATAAAACCCAGCAGTGATTAAAAACCATCAAAGGAAAGCTCTATTTGTGTGGAAAAAAATGACAAAAATCTAATTTTGGTACAGTGTTGCATGACTGCGCAATTGTCATTCAAAATGTGACAGCCCTGAAAGCTGAAAATTGGCCTGGGCAGGAAGGCGGTTTAAGTGCCCAGTAAGCAAGTGGTTAAACATGAATTGAGTAGAATTTTTCAGTTTGTGCTGTTCAGATACAGTTAAGTTCCCCTTTAATGGTGTTTATAGAACCTGTGATGTAGGTTGTATTGATCCTTATAGAAGCTAGTTAAAGTAGCAAGAGGCTTGCAGCACTGTGGCTTAGTGGTTAGCACTTCTGCATTTCAGCATTAGGGTCATCGCTTGGAGTCCCAACTACGACACTACCTGCATGAAGTTTGCATGTCCTTTCTGTGCTTGTGTGGGTTTTCTTTGGGTACTCCGGTTTCCTCCCACATTGCAAAGACACATGCTGGTAGGTTAATTGGCTCCTGTCTAAATTAGTCCTAGTATGCGTATGTATGAATGTGTGGTAAGGACCTTAGATTGTCCACTCCTTGGGGGTAGGGAATGATGTGAATGCACAAAAGCTGTGCATATGTTGTCAGTGCTATATAAATACCTGTAATAAATAAGTATGACCAGCAGAAGAGTGTCCTTGAGAGCTTACAATCTCTAGTGGTGAGAGAGGTTACAGCATCGGTGGCACAGACATAAGCAGCGGCTGAGCTCTTGGGCTGCTCCCAGGCACCTGGCTGCATTAGTAGCTGGGTGAGTTGGGCAGCGGATGCTCTGATTAGCATGCAGCTCAGTGCACGGTGTGTACCTCCTTCTCACTGCTCCAATCTGTCACAGCTCAGCCAGAGGACGCTGCGCCTCAGACGCTGCTCCTCAAATGAGACGGATAATTAGCTGCCCCGTACGGATGCCGAACTCTTCTCACCCCTGATTGCTATCACCTCCTTGCTCCTGGCAGTTTTGACACCTCATAATCAGCCTGCTGCTTTTCCCTTTCTTTCCCTGTTTCTCTCTGTTTTTTTTTTTCTTCTCAACCCTGTTCCTATTTTGTTTCCTATAAGTCATTTTTTATCTTTTCTTTCCAGGCGGTAAATCTATTTCAATATGGAAATGATGCATTATTTCTTAGAGCCACTTATAAAACTTACATTATGTATCGCTCCATCCCGCCTTATGTTCATCGTCTTTGTTTTCAGGGAATGGCACCTATGACTTTGCTATATACTCGTTAACTAGAGCGGAGAATACAGGAATACTTAACCTTGCAGTTCAAGTTTGCAGATGAGCATCTTGCCGGGGAAAAGCTTTTGTCGATAGAGTTGTCCTATGTTGGCACAAAGAAAAGATGTAGTCTAAATAAAATACATCAAGACAAGAGTTCAAGTTTGATTTGAGTGTTGTAAAAAAAGGAGTTGATATAGGCCCTAATCACTTGGGTACTCTGTCTGTCTATTTTTGACCCATGGGGGTTGATTTACTAAAAGCGGAGAATGCAAAATCTGGTGCAGCTCTGCAAACCAATATTTACCTGATGTCCAGTGGTGGCTGGAGCTCAATATTTTTTTTTTTTTGGGGGGGGGGGGGGGCAAACCAA
>BLSH010500889.1:1066402-1077465 GCA_018402905.1 Glandirana rugosa | reverse complement strand
GACTGGTCACATGTCCCCCCCCCCCCCCCCCCCCGGCTTGCCACAGTGCTCTGTCCAGCTGCTGCTGAGTGACAGCAGGAGCAGGACAGAGCTGTAGACACTGGGCAGGCTAGCGCATCAAGCTCTCTCCTGTCTAGCCAGCCACAGTGCCCTGCAGGGTGCTGGGCAGGCTAGTTTTGGCCGTCAGCACAGGGTCACAGTCAGTAGTATGTAGGGCAGTGTACGGGGTCAGTTGTATGTAGAGAAGTGTACAGAGGTCAGTAGGATGTAGGGCAGTGTACAGAGGTCAGTAGGATGTAGGGCAGTGTACAGGGGTCAGTAGTATGTAGAACAGTGTACAGAGTACCGTATAGTGTAGGGCAGCGTACAGGGGTCAGTAGTATGTAGGGCAGTGTACACTGGTCAGTAGGATGTGGGCGGCACAGTGGTTTAGTGAATAGCACTTCCGCCTAGCAGCAAAAGGGTCGCTGGTTCAAATTCCAACCACGACACTACCTGCCTGGAGTTTGCATGTTCTCCCTGTGCCAGCGTGGGTTTCCTCCGGGTACTCCGGTTTCCTCCCACACTCCAAAGACATGCTGGTAGGTTAATTGGATCCTGTTTAAATGGGCCCTAGTATGTGTATGTATGAATGTGAGTTAGGGACCTTAGATTGTAAGCTTCTTGAGGGTAGGGACTGATGTGAATGTACAATATATATATGTAAAGCACTGCATATATTGACGGTGCTATATAAGTACCTGAAATAAATAAATAAATAAATAAATAAATGTAAGGCAGTGTACAGGGGTCAGTAGTAGAGTAGGTCAGTGTACATGGGTCACTAGTATGTAGAGCAGTGTACAGTGGTCAGTAGTAAGTAGGGCAGTGTACAGAGGTCAGTAGGATGTAGGACAGTGTGCAGAGGTCAGTAGTATGTAGAGAAGTGTACAGAGGTCAGTAGTATGTAGGGCAGTGTACAGAGGTCAGTAGTAAGTAGAGCACTGTACAGAGGTCAGCCGTATGTAGAGCAGTGTACAGAGGTCAGTAGTATGTAGAGCACGGTGCAGAGGTCAGTAGAATTTAGGGCAGTGTACAGGGGTCAGTAGTATGTAGAGCAGTGTACAGAGGTCAGTAGGATGTAGAGCAGTGTGCAGAGGTCAGTAGTATGTAGGGCAGTGTACAGAGGTCAGTAGTATGTAGGGCAGTGTACAGAAGTCAGTAGTATGTAGGGCAGTGTACAGAGGTCAGTAGGATGTAGGCCAGTGTACAGAGGTCAGTAGTATGTAGAGCAGTGTACAGAGGTCAGTAGTATGTAGAGCTGTGTACAGCGGTCAGTAGGATGTAGGCATCGCAGGGCAGAGGACTGGAAAACAGCAGGGCAATGGAAAAGGGTCAGTAGGCCAGAGGACTGGGATCAACAGGGCAGAGGCCAGAGGTCACCAGGGTGAAGTACAGGGGGGAGTCAGGAACATGCATGGTACAGTAGAGGGGGGTTCAGGAAAGTACAGGGCACAGTGCAGGGTGCAGGGTGTGGGGAGGGGCTCAGAACAGGAGGGGTAAGTGCTACATGAAAAAGGAGATCTTCTCCTCTCTCAGCTAACAGCACACTTCTGTGCTAACTACAGCCAAACTTAGCTTAGCAGCCATCATACCTCCCACAGAGCTTTTCTCTGCACACTCACTCTTCTGCTCAGCTCACACAGGCAGATCACATCAATACACCATCCAAAGACCCCAAAGAATGCAGGCACAATATCCAATGCCAGGAGCATGGGCCGGCCTCCCATTCAAACTGCATATACATGGAAGAGGCTGGCTCAGTGGTGTTCCTGCAGTCCCATTTGAGAGAGCCTGACAGTGTATTCGGTGAGTTAGTGGGAGAAGATTCCTCCCGATCTTGCAGCCAATCAGGTGGGCACATCTCCCTTTCCCCGGCAACACTGTGAATGGCAGAGATGAACCTCCTGGTGTGTAAACATGCGGGCAGGCGGGGCACCCGAGGGGCAGCAAAGTCAGCAATGGGAAGCCTCATCCCAGCAGCGGACAATGTTTGCAGACTGGGCTGGCCAGCTGGGAAACATGAACCGCATGGTTGGAATTTAAGCAGGGCGGGGCGGTGAAGTGCCTGGCTGGGTAAATAGAAGGAGAGGCGGCTGGGGTTTAATTTGCCGCCCCTCTCAAAGTGCTGCCTGGGACCCATGGCCATGGTGTATATCTATAGGGCAGCTCTTTTGCATAAGGTTTATTACTAGCTACTAATGCATTATGTATCTCCAGATTATGGAATGTTCAAATGTACTTGTATTTGTTCAATAAAATATACATATATATTCCATACAATATCTGTCTGCATTGACATCCCTCATTTAAAGCCCCATTTTCTTCTCCACTGCTTTTATTTGAGAAAAAATAACCTGTATTGCAAGCTGGAAAAGTGCGAGTTCCATCGTGAACAGGTTACATTTTTGGGTTATGTAATTTCTACTGCCAAATTTTCGCTTCACTCAGAGAAACTATCTGCAGTCTTACAGTGGCCTCGACCCATAGGTCTACATCCTCTACAAAGTTTTCTTGACTTTGCCAATTATTATCGGAAATGTTTTCGTAATTTCTCTTCTCTGGTCAAACCCCAGACTTATATGACCAGGAAGAACGGCAAGAAAGCCTCATGACCGCTGTTTTGTCCCCGAGAATCTCCACACTGATTTGCTCCAGCCCTACCATTCTCCTAAGGCAGCTGGGCACCCAGGGAAGTATCAACTGATATGGTCTATGTCTCGGAAATTCTGGTGGTCAAGTCTTTCTGCTCATGTAACCACCTTCACAGTGGGCCTCCTACAACACATACCCAGTGGAGAGAGGCCTTGGACCCACTTGTCTAGAGATGTTATTATGGATTTACCCAACTCCCAGGGCAACACAGTTATTCTTATGGTGGTTGACCATTTTTTGAAAATGTCTCATTGTATTCTGCTATAGAAGTTGCCTATGTCCAAAGAACTTGGATCAATTTTCACTCTGGAGGTCTTTCGGTTACATGGGTTACCTAAGTTTATCATCTCGGACAGGGGTAGCCAATTTGTGTCCAGGTTTTGGTGAACCTTTTGTGCACAGTTGGGAATTCAGCTTTCCTTCTCCTCGCTATATCACCTGCAGTCCAATGGAGCCACAGAATGGGCCAACCAAGCCTTGCAGCAGTTCCTATGTTGCTATATTTCTGACCACCATAACAACTGATGAGACTCCTTGGGCGGAGTCTGCTCACAATAGCACCATTAATGCTGCTTCCTGATTGTCTCCGTTTATGGAAAATTATGGGTTCCAGCCATCTATGTTGCCTGACACATTTGTTCCACAAGGAATTCCTGCATTAGAGGAACATCTTTGTGAACTCCGTTCCACTTGGGTGCAGGTCCAAGAATTCTTGCAACGCGCCAGAGAGTGGTACAGACTCCATTGCTGACCGCCAACGTCTACCTGCACCCACCTACCAAGTTGGGGAGAGGGTCTGGTTGTCTTTTTGTAACCTCCGACTCCATCTTCCCTCACTAAAACTGGCACCATAGTATATTGGGCCTTTACGCATTCTCTGTAAGATCAACCCAGTGGCCTATGCATTAGATCTTCCTTCCAACATGCATATTTCTAATGTATTCCATGTTGCCTTATTAAAACCTTTGGTGTGCAACTACTATACCCCCTCGGTCCCACGTCCTTGCCCAGTTCAGGTTGGCAACCATGAGGAGTATGAGATACAATATATCATTGACTCCCCTAGGTTTTGTGGGTGCATTCAGTACCTTGTTCATTGGAGGGGTTACAGTCCGGAGGAATGCTCTTGGGTCTCATCCTCGGACGTACATGCTCCTGCTCTCCTCCGTGCTTTCCATAGACGTTTTCCCCTCAAGCCTGGTGCTCCTCCGAGCGGTCATTGAGGAGGGGGTGCTGTCAGGGCTGGGCTTCTAACAGCTCTCTTCTTAGCGCTCAAGTCTGCTCAGCTGTCAATTAATTACCAGCCACTCATTGTTTCCACAGTGACTCACCTGGTTATCATTACCTGCCTCATTAATCCAGCCTACAGCCAACCCCTTTTTTATTTCTTTGCCTGGCTAATGTTTCTTCTAGTTCCTGATCCTGTTCTTTGGCCTCTGACAACTCTGACTCCTGGATTCCTGATTCTGGCTCGTCTAATTACTGGTTTTGGCTTCTAACCCTGGCTTCTGTTTTTGACTATGTTCCTGATCTGTATTATTTTTATTATTACATTAAAGGTGTGATTTTAGTGATTCAGATATTACTGAGTAGTTATAAATTGCTGCTGATAGCTGATGTGCACACAGCCACCCTGCACACACCACACCAGGGGACGCTTCGGGAAGCCTGTCAGATTCCTGGTCGTTTTCAAAAAAAAAAAAAAATTTCTATAGTTCCGTGCAAATCGACCTTTATGGATACTCTAGCACTATCAAGGTGGGCTTCGGCGACTGCAGTGGTGCCCTTGGAGACTCAGTGGTGACTATGTGGGCTGGTGTGCTATCAGCAGCAATTTATAACTACTCAGTAATATCTGAATCGCAATTTTGACCCCTTTTAATACATTCATAGAATGCCAGGGTTGTATTCCTTTGCACAATGACTTTCAAGAATTGATTCTTTCTACTAAACAAAGTCCCTGAGGAAGGGTGTATCCCGAAACGCGTCGGACTTCGGAGAATCAGTATACCTCAGTTGTCATATGTATTGTATGATACCTGTACTTTGTATAAAATTGTATTGCTTATAAGGCATTTATGTATAGGACTTCGGAGAATCAGTATACTTCGGCTGTCATATGTATTGTATGATACTTGTATTATATACAATTGAATTGTACTGAGTGCATTTATGCACAAATCCCCCCTTTTTTAAGAAAATATATCAATAAAATTGGTTAAACTCCTTTTAAATTGTATGAGTCAGTTTGCCTGCTAAAATCCCAAGCTCAAAAAGAGGGAACTTTTTCTTACAAATACTTATATGATGTAGTTCAACCTTTATTTTTTGTGCTTGTGGGTTGCCTCTATTCTTCCTATCTGAGGACCCCTCATACAGGTTAACAGTATTTGCAAAAAATGTTTTAGGGCCAATTCACAACTCACACACATGCAACATAAGTTTGAATGAGCCCTTAATGATGTATACAAATTCAACTATAATAACCTGTTGGAAAACCAGAATACATACAATTATGATGCCTACAACATTAAAATACAGACCACTGCAGCAGTCCAACACCCCCACTGTCAGAGCTATACCTCCCCAATCAGCAAGGCTTACATCTCCTGTTGATTTGAGAGCCCCAACTGACAGCTTCTGAGCTCAAGTGTTTTGTAGACAAGCACCCACACAATTTTGTGGTTTTAACTATTACTTTAAACACTGGACAGTTACCATTAATAGCAAATAGTATACATTAAATAAGTACAGAGTATCAGCCAGATTCTTAAGCGAAACATGTTCCTGGTGTCCCAGAGTCCTGGAGTTTATTCTTTGTCCTGTGCCAGATGCTCTGCCTCTTCTACCCTTGCCCTCATCTCTGCTACTCTGGTGTCTGATCTCCTGGTTATCAACTGGCTTTATTCATGCCTTATGACTATGCCAGTCTGCCAGAAGCCCCAAACTGCTTTTTATCCCAACTACGCATCTGTCTTATGACTTGAGCTGGCCAAACACTAGTAGATTTTCTACTTCCAAACAAAATTTTGTTTGTTTTTAACATTCAATTTTGGAGTGAATGGACTCTACTGAGTGAACACAAACACTGTTAGAAAAAAATTCTACACTGCTTCTTCAAATTTTCTTGTCACTGTGGTCGAAAACGAACATCATTGTAACCTTAATAATTAGAAATTGAATAAATAGTGTTGAAATGAAACATTTAGAACAGAATTCTACTAGTCTACGGTCAGTTTCAGTACCTTGCTTTCAATTTGTGCTTGCTGTCTATCCCCTCTATCTCCAAGCCTGGAATGGGACAATAGGATCTGGTTGAAAGACCTGGAACCTGTACCTTTAAAATAAGTCAGCAGTCACTATTACCATTTCTTATTCCTTGCTGATTCTTTTATAACTGTGAAGGTAAAAAAAATATAATACATACCTCTGGTAGTTCAAATTTTCCTTCTGGTCAGTGGGAAAATGTTCTTATAAACTGATGTTAGAATTGGAGATTATATATTCAGATATTTTCCATATAACTCCCTCTATTAAATATCTGTATCTGTTTATTTCACATTCTCCTTTTATTTTAATTGTACTTCAATGTCTATACCTCTTCTACTGCTAGTTCATTTAACAATTCATTTGAACCCTCTTATCCTGTAAAGAACTTTTTTTTGTTAATTTTCCATTCACAAAATGAAAATCAATGCAAAGAATGTAAGCAAGCACAAATACATAGATACATACATTCTCCTTAAAAGTAAACCTTCACATCAATATAAACTTTTAGAAACAAGTGCAGATGCAGACAACATTCCTGCTATTAGGAAAAGGCTCTTCTCTGCATCTCTTGAATTTAGTTTCACTTTGTTACGTTGGCCTGTCTTTCCCTATCAACTGCCGGTCCATTGTCCAATGAGATAAGCCCTACCAACTGCCGGTTCATTGTCCAATGAGAGTCCTTCTGTAGCCAATATAGGCAGCGTCTTTGAAAAAGCAAGTGAAAGCTGTCAAGACAAGATTCTGTCTTAAAAAACAAAAAAAAACAAAAGCAGCTCATGCTGCTATAGAACCTTTGTCAAAGGGCTTATGGTCACATCAAACTGGTTTTGCATTCCAATGGGAATGTGAACCTACTGGAAGCAGGTCCAATGCAGAACAAATTGGAAGTCAACTGCAGGTCAAAAGCACCTGCCAATGAATTCTGAAAGATCTTCGATCTGTCCCAAAATTATGTCATCGTCACAAGCCCAAAGCTCTTTGACTAAGACCCATACTCACCCAGCCAGCATTTTATCCCATAGACTCACCCATTCACTGATGCTCCTCTACTCGGTTGAATGATGTCCAGTGTCCCTTATACTGGGCATCATTCTCAGGGTCTCAAGGCTTCACCATCCACACCCTTATCATAGACACATGGGAGAATGCTGCCCAGAATGGTGTCCATTGCTGCTCAATGCTTAATTTAGGATCTACCCACCCCTGGAAAAAAAGAGGGTAAAGAGGACCTGCTATAGGGCCAGTGCAAAGGTAGCTGAAAAAGTTATCTATATAATTTTTTTGGTGTTTTCTTTTTAAGGTACAATGGGGGTGGGGGATCCTGAGTCCACAGTTGGGCTTCAAGTTATCAGCTAATCCTTTATCACTATGAGGAAACGTGTGTAACCACAAAAATGTCAAACACCGTGCAGATAAAATCCAGAGCAAATATAATCTAGAACCTTAGTAATACAAGGCAAAGGCAATGTTACTAACCACTGTTTGGACACTTGTAGATGTAGAACTTTAGAGCACCAACGTACCTTTAGACATATTTTCAGCTAGAAAAAAAACACAGTGTAAAAGGAGAAGTAGGACCAAAGTTGTTTGGCTCTACTTCTCCTATGGATCACAGGAGTGCAGTTCTTTCTGCACTCCTGTGATCCATTTTCAGCTAACAGTGGGCTAAAGCCCCCTGTCAACTGATGTCACCCAGGAGGTCCAGGCTGGTGAAAGATTCCGACTGTAATCAGTATGTATGGATCGGCAGCTGGCTCAGCTTCTCAACTTTTCCACTGGGGGCGGAGCCGGGAGATGGCGATTGACCATCACAGCTCTTTGCTCTGAGCAGAGGGGAGAACTGAGCGATCAGCAGTGTTTGATAGCTCAGTTCCCAGTGCAGTGGTAGCAAGAGACAGAAGCAGCATTGGATCGATACTGCATACACCTTGGTGAGTATACTTTTTTTTTTTTTTATACCCCATACTTCTCTTTTAATGTCCTTCACCCCGGCTGTTGTGATGTCTGGTGGGCTTGGAGTCAACTAAACTTAAAATGATTAGAGACAATCCTGCGTGATGCTCTTTTTGACAAATGCTGGCATCCATTGCATTCACTTATGGTCTCAGTGCCCAACTGTTTTAGGAGGGAATGAAAAATCAGTTTAGGAGCACCCAAAGCACCTAATACTCTAGACTTGAAAGCAAAAAGAACTTTATTTCCTTGTAAGGAAATCTTAATTTGAACAATATGTTGTTCCACTTATATTGCTGTTTCTCTTATAGTTTAATGTGCATATATATATATATATATATATATATATACACTGTATATATAAATAAAATTAAAATAAATACAATTATATGCATCACACCCTTAAATTAGCCAAATATAGTAGTAGTAATAATTAAGGAATAATAACCTAAAAATCCCTGACAAAATGGAGAGTCTTGGAATCTGTCAGAGTGCTGTTTTCCTCTCTAATATAACAAGCAGTGACAGTATAATTATCTACAAGCAGCTGTCTGTGATTCCAGAGAGAGAATGGGGGTGCCACAGGCTGTGCGTGGCATTCCAACTAGACACTGACAAAATAATAAGCAGCTCAAGGTGTGGGATTGCTGTCACTTTCAGCATTTTAGATGCTGCATTCCACTTTCAAGATGCAAAGCGGGAGGGAAGAGGGTACAGCAGGAATGTTACTGTCCTCGGTTATATGCAAAACTTCCTTCATTAAACCAACCGCGTATTACATCATTTTTATTAACTACAAGAAGTGTTTGTATGTAATAACATTAATTGATAAGTTATACATATTCAGGAAATTGTCAGAAACAGAAAATATTTAAAATGAAAGGTATATGTGTGATATTTCTCAGCATGCACATGATGTTCTGTCCAATAAGACAGGATTTTACATCCATGCATGCAGCGTGTATGGTAACGCACACGCGTAGGTGTGAATGGGCTCATAGCGTTTCAGCGTTTGCAGCGCATAGATGTGAACCAGCTACATAGGAAAGAATGGGGCTTGTACTTGACATGTATTTTCATGCACAAAATTATTCGTCAAAACAGAGTATGAATAGGCCCTAAAGGTCACTTACAAAGGGCAGGAGCTACACAATAACGTTACTAGAATGTCAGCTAACCACTCTCTGTACAGGTGGTACAACTTTTATGCACATGGTTGTTAAAATCACTACAAATTTGTCAGTGCATGTAGCATTGCCATTTTCAGTTTTTGCAGTTCTTTATGCGGAGCTCCACCAAAAGGGGGAACCCCGCTTGTTTACACCCTCCCCTCCTCCACTGCCACATTTTTTTTTTGGGGGGGGGAGCGGGTACCTGGTTTTGACAGGTACCCGCTCCCACTTCTGGGTAAGAACGCTGATCTACGTTTATTTCTGCCCCTTCTCCTTCTGGGAGCAGAAGATGATGGAACCATTCAGAAAAATGCAGTGTGACTCGCGCATGCACATTAGGAAACCGACTGTGAAGCCTAAAGGGTTCACTACTGGTTTCCTTACATACAATGATGACGCCTGCACCCAAAGCCCATTGTCAAATCGGCTCTAGGTGCCGACATCATGGGATCCTTGGACAGGTAAGTGTCCTAATATTAAAAGTCAGCAGCTACAGTATTTGTAGCTGCTGACTGTTAACTTTTTTTTTCCCCAGACGGGAACTCCTCTTTAAAGAGGTTCTAAAGGCTGAAGGCTTTTTACCTTAATGCAATCCTGAGCCTCATCTCGATCAAGCAATGTGCAGGAGAGCACCACCTCTCCCTCTCCTCACTGGTTCACACAGCAGCAGAAGACATTGGCACCTGCTGCTGACAATCACTAGCAGTGAGCCAATAAGGAGAGGCTGGGCCGAGCTACGCTCTGTGTGTGGGAATGGACACACATAGCGGCATCTCAGGATTGAGCAAGAGGATTGCTATTGGGGGGCACTCAGCAGGGGGGAGGGGCCAGGACCACCAGTGCAGGTAAGTAAAAATTTCCTTTAGAATGACATCAAGTAAAAGACAAGTGGGCAAAAAGTAGACAAAATGTATACATTTTTTAAGTATTTTTAGTTTTTTTTTATTTGACAATTACATCTACAGGCTGTAGGGGTCTCTGTAGGTTGATAATATTTTTATTTTCTCAACAAAGTCTTAGATTGTACCGGATCACTGTGTTGTAGCGGACACAGTCATACTGTGATTGAAAACCACACAGATTGGTTCCCGATCATTAGTGGAGACAGAAGCAGTTAGTGGCAGCTGGGTTTGTAGAAATAAAATTCATTTTTATTAGAGCAGCAATAAAATGGCAAAGGAATAAAATCCAGAACTCTGAATTTTCAGTTCAGATCAGTGACTGAAACATGTACCTAGACCCCTGTAACCCTTTATTGCTTTTTGTAAATATTGTAATTCAGTCTTATTGACTCTTACTAGTCTGTGAGATCCTTACAGAGGTAGGAATTAGTGTTGAGCGAACCCGGACTGTAACGTTCGGGTCCGTACCGAACTTTAGGGTGTCCGTGGCACGGACCCGGACCCGGACATTTCAAAAATCGTTCGGGTTCGGTCCGGGGTTCTGCTATTTTACTCCACGTGTTGAGAAGCTGCAGGGCAGCCAATCAACAAGCGTTTCACTGGTTTGCCCTTAGAAGCCATCACAGCCATGCCTACTAATGGCATGGCTGTGATTGGCCGGTGCATCATGTGACCCAGCCTCTTTATAAGCTGGAGTCACCGTGCTGCAGTCACATGCTCCTTGGGTTAGTATAGGGAAAGGTAGCTGACGGCGTGAGGGACAGATTTTAGCCATTTTAAGACCTGATCCTGCATCCTGAGATAGATTACTTTACTACTGCTGTCTGTGCTGTTGCTCTGAGGACAGATAGCAGAAATTAGAGATTTCACATACCGCTGCTTTGAGTTGCAGATCAAGCTCTGCATAGAACAACGATCGCTACGATCGTGCTCTACGATCAGATTGTTGGGGGAATTTGAGATTTCAAATACCGCTGCTTAGAGTGTCTCAAATTAGACGTTTAGAGTTTGAGATTCGTCGCCATAAACTTTAGAGTTTAAGGGGGTTGTTAGACTAGCATCTCGTGCTAGC
>BLSH010500889.1:1045277-1061976 GCA_018402905.1 Glandirana rugosa | reverse complement strand
TAACCGATGGAGGTCTAAGACTCACGAGGTTAAAATCATTTAGAGGGGGTCACACAAATGTATGTGTTGGTACCACCTCACATAAGTTCCCGACTGAAACGAGGGTTACACCGGGACGTAGTGTCAGATCGTGACAGTTGTAAATGAAAACAAAATTATGGTAAACAGAAAAAAAGTTCTCGTTATTTTTACTTACATGTTTTTTAATGGATTTAATATAAAAACATTGCAAGAGAAGGTTTTGTAAGGATGATCTCAACTCGCTTGTGGACCTTCAAGCCCAAGACGACCAGGCAGGCTTGAAGCCCTGTTTCAGGCCCAGGCCCACGTGCGATCGTTCGGGTTCCGTCCGGACCCGGACCCGGACTTTGTCCCGAAGTTCGGACGGACCAGCAGAACCCGAACTTCCAGGTGTTCGCTCAACTCTAGTAGGAATGTTTTGGAAGAGAACGTTACAAAAATATAATTTAGGTAATTTTTTGTACATTCATTTTTATTGCTCTTGAAAAAAAGACAAATGGTATTAAAACAAAAGTAAATGTTGACAGTGCTAGACTGTGATGCAGGGCCACATTGGGAGCAAAGTCAGCCCTTGAATACACTCCACCATGGTTGTGTATGTAAACACACTGGGGGAGATTTACTAAAATTGGAGCACTCAGAATCTGGAGGTAGCCAATCAGCTTCTCACTTCAGCTTGTTCAATTAAGCTTTCACAATAAAACCTGAAAGCTGATTGGTTTCTATGCAGAGCTGCACCAGATTTTGCACGCTCCAGTTTTAGTGAATCTCCCCCGTTATGCCAAGACTGATGGGTGAAAACTATTAGACTATGCCCGGGGGGGTTTTAGCAGCAAAGAAAATATATCAAGAAAATATTGGAATAAAAAGGTAGATTTTATTGTACAAATGTTAAAATCACACAGGGATTTTTAAAATATGAGCTCTAGTTGCAAACATCCTCCATTTGGTCTATCGGCCATACCAACAATAATAAAAGCTGGTATACATTGTGTAAAGAATGAACATTACAGTATTGGATCCTGCCCTAAGAGATGCTCCAACGCGTTTCAACTATATGTGTCGTGGTCTTCTTCGGGGGGGGGGCTATATTGTCTACATTCAAAATCACATAATTTCAAATATCAATACAAATGCATAAATGTTGTCACAGCAATAGGTCCATATGGCCCTGCACAATCTATAATTACCTACAATGGATGGAAGACAGGGTTTGGAACCAAAGAATTCAAAGCTATCAAAGATCCTTTCCAAAACGTTCTGACCCTCCACACGTGTGCAGCCTCTATATTACCTCATATGTGTCCCTAGATTTTAAACTATTAATGGACTGGGGACACTACCATCTCATTATTATTATGGAACCCAAATGCAAACTGTGTGAGCTCTGCTGAGGTTAACCATAAACTAACAGGACATTTGGATACACCAGCCATCCTTACAAACTTCAGAGTTGTTGTTTTGCCAATCCAGACCTGAGATGGAAATCTATGTAACATAAATTCACAGCAGGTACACCGACCCATTGAAGTTGAAAATGTATTGACCTCCTTCTGCTTCATAATGAAAAACCTGCAGGAAAACCCCAGTCAAAACTTTTTCTATTTTTGGTTTTGAGCACAATGTGGAAAGTTTACAAATTCTGTCATGTTTTTACTGACGTCTGAATCTTCTAAAGCTATACAGATGGCAACCTAACCTGGGTTCCAAACAACCCTTACTCTAAAAAAAAAAAATCTATAATACAGGTGATACTCGAAAAATTAGAATATTGTGCAAAAGTTCATTTATTTTGGGCTAACATGGGCATGAGAGATCTAACTGATCCCAGTGACAGGGATCAGTAGATCTCTCATGCCCCACTGACAGGGCGGGGAACCGCCGTGTTTACATCGGCGGTTCCACGTTCTTTCTCTGTAGCCGCTCATCGCGGCTCACCGGCGGACATCGGGTCCGCCGGAGCCGCGGGCACACTCCCCAGGAGTGCGGCGCGCGCGCCCCCTGGTGGCCAAATGCGAATCACCGTTTATTTACGGCGATTCGCGCAGGGCTCCCCCACTGCCGCTGAAAAAAGACGGCGCGCGGTGGGGAACCGGTTAAATGGTCTCTCAGTCTGGTTCAGTAAGAATCACAATCATGCGAAAGACTGCTGACCTGACAGTTGTGCAGAAAACTATTCCTCTTGTCAAGCCGCTGCTGAACAACAAACAATGTCATAAGCGTCTTACCTGGGCTAAAGAAAAACAGACCTGTTCTGTAACTCAGTGGTCCAAAGTCCTATTTTCTGATGAGAGCAAATTTTGCATCTCATTTGGAAACCAAGGACCCAGAGTATGGAGGAAGAATGGAGAGGCACACACTGCAAGATGCTTGAAGTCCAGTGTGAAGTTTCCACAGTCTGTGTTGATTTGGGGAGCCACGTCATCTGCTGGTGTTGGTCCACTGTGCTTCATTAAGTCCAGGGTCAACGCAGCCGTCTACCAGGAGATTTTGGAGCACTTCATGCTTCCTTCAGCTGACAAGCTCTATGGGGATGCTGACTTCATTTTCCAGCAGGACTTGGCACTGCCCACACTGCCAAAAGCACCAAAACCTGGTTTAATGACCGTGGGATTACTGTGCTTGTTTGGCCAGCAAACTCGCCTGACCTGAACCCCATAGAGAATCTATGGGGCATTGCCAAGAGAAAGATGAGAGACATGAGACCCAACAATGCAGAAGAGCATCCTGATCTTCCATAACACCTCAGCAGTGCCACAGGCTGATAGCTTCCATGCCACATCGCATTGAGGCAGTAATTGCTGCAAAATGGGCCCAAACCAAGTACTGAGTACATATGCATGCTTATACTTTTCAGAGGTCTGATATTGTTCTATGTACAATCCTTGTTTTATTGATTGCATGTAATATTCTAATTTTCTGAGATTGTGGATTTGGGGTTTTCATGAGCTGTAAGCTATAATCATCACAATTATGACAAATAACGGCTTGAGCTATCTTGCTTTGCATGTAATGAGTCTATCTCATATATTAGTTTCACCTTTTAAGTTGCATTACTGAAATAAATGAACTTTTGCACAATATTCAAATTTTTCAAGTATCACCTGTACATTCTTTGCCCATCTTGGGGTAATTTCAACTATACTTATAATTCCTATCCCAGAAAGTGAGGACAAATCGCCCAAATGGGACATAAGGACTGAAAGTTTAGCAAAGTTTCTAGCCTTTCACACTCTCAAAAAAGCTTTAATGAGTAATGGCCTGAGCCTTCAACCAGTTCGTTGACTAGAATTTCCAGCAAAACATTAGAAACAAAACATTTTGCCAAAAACGAAAAGCTGTTGGGATGGGTTATCTCATTCGAAGCACAACTCCAGCTAAGCAAAAAAAAAAAAAAAAAAAAAAAAAAAAAAATGACTTTGCTGCAATATTCACCTTCAGTTTGTCCCAACTGCCATTCCTTTAGGACACTAGATGCATTAGATGTACCCAGTCTTGCAGGTTGAATGAAGGCCATCATTATTCAGTCTGCTTCCTTTGAGTCCAGGCTGACATAGATATGCCCCCCCCCCCAGAGTGGTGTCATCGCACAGCCTGTAACTCCTACACTAAATGGTGCTCACACCGATCGATAAGCCAAGTACAGTACAGTGTTCATACAGTATATATATGTGCTCTTTTAATTAAAGAAAAATGGGCCCAATTGAATATGTATCCCTATTGGAAGATGCACTATATTGCCAAAAGTATTGGGACACCTGCCTTTACACGCACAGAACTTTAATGGCATCTTAGTCTTAGTCTGTAGGGTTCAGTATTGAGTTGGCCCACCCTTTGCAGCTATAACAGCTTCAGCTCTTCTGGGAAGGCTGTCCACAAGGTTTAGGAGTGTCTATGAGAATGTTTAACCATTCTTTCAGAAGCGCATTTGTGAGGTCAGACACTGATGTTATCCGAAAAGGTCTGGCTCGCAGTCTCCGCTCTAATTCATCCCAAAGGGGTTCTATCGGGGTGAAGGCAGGACTCTGTGGCGGCCAGTCAAGTTCATCCATCCCAAACTCGCTCATCCATGTCTTTATGGATCTTACTATGTGCACTGGTTCAAATCATTTGCTGGAGGGGGGATTATGGTGTGGGTTGTTTTTCAGGGGTTGGGCTTGGCCCCTTAGTTCTATAAAGACATGGATGAGTTAGTTTGGGGCAACCTGACCGACCTCAACCTGATAAAACACCTTTGGGATGAATTCAAGCAGAGACTGCGAGCCAGGCCTTCTTGTCCACATCAGTGCCTGACTTCACAAATGTGCTTCTGGAAGAATAGTCAAACATTCCCATAGACACTCCTAAACCTTGTGGACAGCCTTCCCAGAAGAGTTGAAGCTGTTATAGCTGCAAAGGATGGGCAACTCAATATAGAACTCTATGGACTAAGACTGGGAAGCCCTTAAAGTTCATGTGCGTGTAAAGGCAGGCATCCCGAAACGTTTGGCAATATAGTGTATTACCTCCCCTCCTGTTTTGGCGATTTGGATTTTCCAGCAATATCAATCCTGGAGACAATGGTCACCGGGACAAAAGTACAGAGAGTGAATCTCCCCAGAGAGGGCGCAGGCAGCAATAAAAACCTGACAGTAGTTCTGGTCTCTCCCCACTCTATCCAGAACGAACTTTAGGTACACCATAAAGTGACTGTTGGAAGTCCCCTTCAGACTCACAGCTGGACATGAGCAGTGACACTACTAACACACATGCTGCTCTTTTACTTTAAAGTAGTATTAAACTCAAAAGCAAACATTTATTATATTACAGCTTACCAGTTATTAGATGTGATGGCTGCATTCGTTTTCTTTTTTAGGCTTTCTTTCTTCTATTTTCATCTGGTGATCCAGTCAGTAAGTCTGTTGTCTTTCAACAGAAAAGCTCTCTTGTCATTCCCAGAGATGAGACAGACCATTTAACACTGGCAGTGGTGCTTAAAATGGTCAGCTTTTATTTATGTAAAATCTTTATCCCAAAAGGAAAAAACTGTTTGCTGTAACTGATTACAAAGTATTAGCTGGAGCTCAGCTGCATTTTCTTAGTGTATTTAAATCTGCTGCTACATCTAACACAACACCCCTCCCCTCAGGCTGACAATGCTGCTGCCCAAAAGGTGCCACCTGTGATCCTTCATCCAGAGAGGGGGCACTCTAATACAGGAGGTGTATTACTGGCCATATCACCAGGTGGAAGCAGAGGGGGAAAAAGCCTAAAAAAAGAAAACAAATGCAGCCACCACATCTAATGATTGGAGAGGTGCAATACATTACATTTGCGGTTTGGGGTTTAATGCAGCTTTAACTACTAGGTGTTAAAATATGTGGGAGATTCAGACTGCTGCTCTCATACAAAGCTAGCACAGGCCCAGCTCTTTGGTGGTCCAAGACCCCCCACACCCGTTCCAAGCAGCATTGCGCAGGGATATTTTAACCCTTGCCACAACAGTTAACCACCTCCCGACCGCGCCATAGCCGAATGACGGCTACAGCGCGGCCCCGATGTCCGCCGGAGACCCGCGATCTCCTTACAGAGAGAAGGAACGGGGAACCGCCGAAGTTTCCCGTTCTGTCGGGGGGGGGGGGGGGGGGTTGGCATGCCAGATCTACTGATACCTATCACTGGGATCAGTTAGATCTGTTATGTCGCGGCCAGCCCCGCCCCCCCACAGTTAGAACACACCCAGGGAACATAGTTAACCCCTTCACTGCCCCCTGAAGGTTAACCCCTTCACGGTCAATGACATTTATACAGTAATCAGTGGATATTTAAATTTCTGATCACTGTATAAATGTCATTGGTCCCAAAAGAGTGTCAAAAACGTCCGACATGTCCGCCTCAATATCGCAGTCCCAATAAAAATCGCAGATCGCCGCCATTACCAGTAAAAAAAAAAAAAAAAAAAAAAAATGAAAACGCCATAAATCAATGTCCATAGTTTGTAGTAGCTATAACTTTTGCACAACCGAAGCAATATACGCCGATTGCGATTTTTTTTACCAAAAATATGAGGAAGAATATTAATCGGCCTAAACGGATGAATAAATTTGTTTTCTTATTTTTGGATATTTATTATAGCAAAAAATAAAAAATATTGTCCTTTTTTCAAAATTGAAATGACGCAGAGGTGATCAAATACCACCAAAAGAAAGCTCTATTTGTGGGAAAAAAAGGACACCAATTTTGTTTGGGTACAGCGTCGCATGACCGCGCAATTGTCATTCAAAGAGCGACAGCGCTGAAAACTGAAAATTGGTCCGGACAGGAGGGGGGTTTAAGTGCCCAGTAAGGAAGTGGTTAAAGTACAAAAGCTGCAAAATTATAACTGTGTATACAACCTGACTACATTACATTGCAGTAATAAAAAAGAAGGGTCAACCGCGCTTTAAATTTTCTGCATATACAGGTGCATCTCAAAAATTAGAATATCATCAAAAAGTCAAACTCATATATGAGATCGATTCATTACACACAGTGATATATTTCAAGCAATTCTCTCTTTTAATTTTGAGGATTATGGCTTATAGCTAGTGAAAACCCAAAATTGATTATCTCAGAAAATTACAATATTGTAAAAAAGTTCAATAGTGTAGACTCATGGTGTCAACCTCTAATCAGCTAATTAATGCAAAACACCTGTAAAGGTTTCCTGAGTCTCTAAATGTTCTCTCAGTCTGGTTCAGTAGGTTACACAATCTTGGGGAAGACTGCTGACTTGACAGTTGTCCAGAAGACAGTCATTGACACCCTCCACAAGGGGGGGGGGGGGGGGTCACAAAAGGTCATTGCTAAAGAAGCTGGCTGTTCACAGAGTTCTGTATCCAAGCATATTGATGGAAAGCTGAGTTAAAGGAAAAAATGTGGTAGAAAAAGATGCACAAGCAACAGGGATAGCTGCAGCATTGAGAGGATTGTGAAGCAAAGGCCATTCAAGAATTGGGGGGAGGTTCACAAGGAGTGGACTACGGATGGTGTCAGTGCTTCAAGAGCCACCCCACACAGACGTATCCAGGCCATGGGCTACAACTGTCCCATTCCTTGTGTCAGGCCACTCCTTAACCAGAGACCACGTCAGCAGCATCTTACCTGGGCGAAGAAGAAAAAGGACTGGACTGCTGCTCACTCTTTTCGTATGAAAGGAAATTTTACATTTCATTTGGAAATCAAGGTTCCAGAGTCTGGAGAAAGAGTGGAGAGAATCAGGGGAGGGTTGGCAGCCTTAGGCCTGGGGGGCAAGTCCAGTCAAGTAGCAAATTGCACCACCGAATCAGCTCACCATCCATGCCCACCTGGTTTTAGAATAGATATTGATGTTATGCAGCAAGACAAATATGATACAATGTGATTACACAGAGCGGGGATTTCCCGCTTACCTGGCACAGCCGCTGTCATATGAAGTCCCGCCTCCTGGACCTGTTCCTATGATAGACATCACGAGTGTGCTATCTATTATAGAAGCTGGTCCAGGAGGTAGGACTTTGTAAGTGGGAGATCCCCGCTGTGTAATCCGCCCCCCCCCCCAGGCAGCCCAATGGGCCCAGTGGGATCCATGGTGGGGCCAGCCCTGGGCGCCCCCCCCCTTTGCCTGCAGTTAGTTGGTGGCTGTGCCCCTGGTCCCTACTGTGAGTGGGCAGCAGCCCTCAGCCATTTTGAATTTAAGTTAGGGTGGCCTGGGGGGCAATTGCCACCCTGCCCCAGCCCTCCCCTGGAGAGAATCCACATTGCATGAGGTCCAGTGTGAAGTTCCCACAGTCAGTGGTGGGGGAGCCATGTCATCTGCTGGTGTTGGTCCACTGTGTTTTATCAAGTCCAAAATCAGCACGGCCCTCTACCAGGAAATTCTAGAGCACTTCATGCTTCCCTCTGCTGATCAGCTTTATGGAGATGCTGATTTCATTTTTCAGCAGAACTTGGCACCTGACCACACTGACAAAAGTACCAATACCTGGTATAATGATCATGGTATCACTCTGCTTGATTGGCCAGCAAACTAGTCTGACCTAAACCCCATAGAGAATCTGTGGGGTATTGCCAAGAGGAAGATGAGAGACACTGGGCCCAACAATGCAGATGAGCTGAAGGCCACCATCAAAGCAACCTGGGCTTCCATTACACCTCAGCAGTGCCCCAGGCTGATCGCCTCCATGCCACGCCGCACTGATGCAGTAATTCATGCAAAAAGAGCCCGACCAAGTATTGGGTGCACACTATACTGTACATGGACATACTTTTCAGCAAGCCAACATCGATGTATTAAAAAAACTTTTTTTATTGGTCTCATCTAATATTCTAATTTTTTTTCTGAGATACTGAATTTTGGGTTTTCATTAGCTGTAAGCCATGATTCCTCAAAATTAAAAGAAATAAAAATGCTTAAAATATATCACTCTGTGTGTAATGAACCTATATATGAGTTTCACTTTTGGAATTGAATTACTGAAATAAAATTACATTTTTGATGATATTCTATTTTTTTTTAGCTGCACCTGTATATACACTATCCGAGGACCATGGAATACTATATACCCACTCTTTTTTTTTTTTTTTTAATTTACATTCTGCTGGTTAATTACTAATACAATGTTCAAAATTACAATATATAAAGTTTCTACAGGGCAAAAAAAAAAAAAAAATAACTTTATTGTACATCTGGTTGGAGTGAACATTTTAATTTTTTTCAAGGGAGCAAAAATATCCAGAAAAAAATGTTTTGTAAACTTGGAACAATTGATAACTGCGAATGCATTCAAAGAATATGCATTTCCTGCAGAAAAAGCAGTTTTGTTTACGTGCGATTGCAGAGGGCTCCTTGTTACACATGTGGTATAATTAGTAGTTTTGCTTTTAAGCAGGGGCAGTGAAAGGTGCACTGGGAAGCATCACAGTTCTCACTAGAATATCTCACAATAAACAAAGTCTCTAGGTATAAGGAAGATCTACAAGCTGCTGCTCTCTGAGTAATAATGTGGGCTTTGCTGCTCGGGGTTGTTAGGGAGAAGTGTAACATCCCCGGGGAACTGCTACTATAGGGATCTCCACAACACACCAAGCGCTTCGGCCTTTGCCCACTGAGCGGCAAAGCAGCTTTTTAACTAGAATCTTGATTGTGATAATCTCCGGTGGATCTCTACAGTTTAATCTCAATCACGTCTATTCTGCAAGTCTTCTAAACCTTTTTCTGACCGTGGAAGATTTTCCAATAACCACATTTTACAAAATAGACAAAAAATGGGCACTGCAACAATTTTGTTTTTATCAACATTTTAAGCAAAGTTTATTTAATTAAAAAAATAAAATAACAATTGGGTTATTACATAAAAATATATATTTTATTTTGACCTAGTGAACATGTGATCACTTTTCCTTAAACTGACTTATGTCTGAAGTTATCAAGTTCAGGATATGAATGATAGATTTAGTGAATTACTTAATCTTTAATACGTTTATTCATTGGATATCTACTGTATAAAACTGTAACCTGATACAGATTACATTTCAATGAACCCTTTATTACACTGATTCTGGAATCTAATAACAGAGATTAATATAGCAAAAATAAATCAAACGGCAAAAAATACACATAAGACTTTGCTATAATAGATATCCCTTTCGGAGAAGAATGAAGAAATCACTGAATGATATATTTGCGCCAAAAATCCCCCTTTAATGCTTTATTTTTTTGTAAAATAGTTATCAGAAATATAAATATAAAATATTTTTACTTTTGAGGTGTATTGTTAAAAAAAAAAGGTAAACATACAGTTTATACAACGTAACTATAATATAATACAAAGGAATTTAAATATATTTTAAACGTGTGAACAGCCCCAACCCCCCAACAAAAAAATGTATTTATTTTTTTTTTTTTTAAAACACCACATTTCAGTATCTTTTTTCACATTTTATCAGCGCCTAATTAACACATTTTATTCATTTCCTATCACATATCCATAATAAAGAAATATACCTAGAAGCAGTTAGGCTCAGACCATAAAGTAGGTTATGGTGCTAAAAAAATAGCAATGCTGTTGGCTTGTTGCTTTGGGGGATTGCCACTTATGTGTCTGAGGTTTTCTTTTGATACATAGGACATTTTATATTTGAAGAAAATAAAATGTTTTTGCTTAAGGGAAAATATAAATTATCACATATACAGTATAGTCTATTAACCGAATATCAGATTGATGAAAACAAAAAAAGTAAAAGAACACAGAATTATACATATATGATCTGACAATATCACTAGACAATTCTATAATGTAAATACCGTTTTTGGCTTCTGTCTCATAACTGACAATGTACATTAATAAAAAAAAAAAAAAAAAAAAAAAGTATATAACATAGTATGCAGAGGTAAAAAAAAAAGGTAAAATATTGAAAATGTACTTTTTAGAGAAATATATATATATATATATATATATATATAGTCAATTCCATTTACACGCAATTTTCCAATCTGAATCAGTACTAAATCTAACACATTTTGGACAAAGTATTTTTAAATTAAATTTTTAAAGTGTGAATTTAGATGCCTAAGAAATTCAGCCTTAGCTCTTGTAGATGGAGGGAAAACAGCTTGGCAGAATTCACATACGTCCGAACTATCCCGATCCCACTTCTCACCAACTGCTATGGATGGGTCGTCATCTTGATCTGGGGATGGTTTCCAAACAGGCTACAAAAGAAAACAGAATGTATTTATGGTATTGCAATGCTCACTTTATACAATGAGAAAAAGACTGCTTTATACAACTTTTGACATCGGCGATTACCTTGTGGCTTATTTTCACCTCTAGTGGCTTAAAATTACAAGTGAAGTTATGCTCCTTACCAGATCTAAAGGTACCCTAAGATATAAGATGGTGCTCAAAAGATCTAACTACTACATGATAATGCATGTGTATGTCTACTGGTGGTGGTGGTGACTGTCCTGACCACCTCCTCATCACCTTTGGGATGAATTAGAGCGGAGAGTGCGAGCCAGGCCTTCTCATCCAACATCAGTACCTGACCTCACAAATGCGCTTCTGGAAGAATGCTCAAACATTACCATAGACACTCCTAAACCTTGTGGACAGCCTTCCCAGAAAAGTTGAAGCTGTTATAGCTGCAAAGGTTGGGCCAACTCAATATTGAACCCTATGGACTAAGACTAGGATGCCACTCAAGTTCAAGTGCATGTAAAGACAGGCGTCCCAATATCGTGTATATAGATCAATACAGGAGGCCATCTCTAAAGTTTTGTAAACAGACGCCAGTCATAAAACTTTTTTAAGGAACATTAAGTATATTTTAGAAAGAAGCCAGAGCTAGAAAGACCCATCATTTTTTATGATTTTTTTTTTCTGTTCTATTTTTCCCCAGTACATTTTTTTCATTCAACTTACTTTTTTTTTTTCTATAGCAAGCGTTGATCTCTGCTAAACATGACCCGAGTACAAGTTGTCCTTTAATTCAGCATTTCTTATTCATTTGTGCACAGTTAATCTCTATTATATTGTTACATTTTCAGCTAATTAATTAAATGGCAAAAAGATCACAAAATTATGTTCGTTATTACAAGGCTAAGTCAGTAGCCTTAGAAGAAAAATTAGCAAAATAATTTGCCATTGATTTATCCTTTGTCTAAGTTCACAAATCAAGTTAAAAAAAGCACTTGAGATATTTTAATTAATTGGTTAACTTTTTTTAGTAGATTGGAATAGCTAAAATGTAATTAACCGTTCCATTTTTGAACATTGGTTATTAGAAATAGAAATACTTTATTACATAGCGAATACACAAAAAAATAATATTTAAAGCAGTTCATCGATCGTCACAGTGGTTTAAAAAAAAAAAAAAAAACTTTATACCTGAATTACAAGTAAAAGTGCATAATGCACCTCGACACAGAGAAAACGATGGTGGAGCTCTACACACAGACGAATATCTTCTGCGCTAGGTCTACACACATCTTCTGTGCTGACAAAAAGTCCGCAATGGATACGCCACTCATGTGTCACTTATTTTTTTTCTCATAGAAGTGACCATCTTATGGGGCCGTGCTGTAATCTAATGTTTTCATCTGACCACTAGAAAGAACAGTTCATAAAAATAACCACAAACCAATAATTAAGTGCAACCCATTTCACACTGTTCCCTGCCTGCACCGTGTATTTCTGCATCCATATTTTACACCCCCCTAAAGGATTGAATTTTGACTGCGAGCAAAGCAAGTAAATCATGTCCTTCATACTTTCATTATTACTACCAATACTTTATGGTGCTACATCCCTGTTTTCAGTATTACAATCATGGGCGGCCTGTCCATCCTCGCCCCCCCTATGCTAAATGGATAGATTCATGCATAGCATGAATCTATCCATGGCCGCCGCAACCACCCCCTATTCATGCGGGCCGGCTCCTTTTAGGACGCCGGCTGTATGAATTACCACAACGGTTTCTTTGAAGCACCTGATTAGAGCCATAGGCTCTCATAGGCTTCTAAATAGAGAGGCTCGGAGCACAGAGCATTGCGCTCGCAGCCCACTCATGTACGTTACAAAAGCAAATGAATATTTGCCTCTCTGGCAATCAGGAAGCGGGGGTATGTTACCGGTTTTCCAACTGGCTGAGAAGTCAGGCGATCCTATTGGACGCATTTCTCGGAGGAGGAGGGGGAAGCCACAGAAGCAAAGCACGCTGCCCGCCCGCTTCCTAGATGGGGTAAGTGCAGGACTATGATGTTCCGAGTGCCCTGGGAGGGGGGGGGGGTGCCACGAGCCCCACAGCAGGAGGGGGGTGCTGCTGTATACTCTATCTGGTGATGGTGTATACCCTATCTGGTGATTCTGTATATCCCTGTATACCCCATCTGGTGATGCTGTAAACCCCTGTATACCCTGTGTGTTGAAGCTGTATACCCTACCTGGTGATTCTGTATACCCTACCTGGTGATGCTGTATACCCCTGTATACCTTATCTGGCGATGCTGTATACCCCTATATACCCTATCTGGTGATGCTGTATACCCTATCTGGTGATGCGGTTTATCCCTATCTACCCTATCTGGTGATGCTGTGTAACCCTGTCTACCCTATCTGGTGATGCTGTATACCCTATCTGCTGATGCTGGGCTGTATACTCCTGACCCAATGGGTGGAATATATAAGGGGCATGGCTTATGAGAAGCGGGAGGGGTCAAAATGAAGGGCGGAGTCTGGTGCCCCCCCCATCCTAAAATTTCACCAGCCACCACTGATTACAATGATTGCTATCATATATAACTTTTTTTTAATAGGATGTGCTTTTAAAGTGTTACTAAACCCAGGACCCTGCATTCACTATATCTGGTCTCCCACAGTACACAGAACATGGAAATGCAATTATTTTAGTAATATTAACTGCTAAATACCTTTTCTCATCAGAAGTATATAGCAGCCTTGTGACTTCTATCAGTGTCTGGTTAAAGCTTGTAGGAGGAGTTTTCATTCTCCTCTGACTGTCTTATGAGGCCGGGTGACCCCTGACCTTCTGTCTGGGCAGCGCTGATTGGCCCTGTGCTGATCACAAGCACCCTCCCAAAAACAAAAAAAACTGGGCATGTGCAGGATGCCCCCAAGGCTCTGTACTATCATGAGATGGATTAGAGACAGTAAACAAAGGGGAGGATCACAGAAGACAGGATCAAACAGCCTTTTTACACAATACAGAAGAATAACCCCTTAGGTTCTACAGTGAGTATAACAAGCATACTTTACTGCATATACAGACTGATTTTACTGTTGTGGGTTTAGTAACACTTTAAATCAGGTTTTCTAGAAGTGTCAAACACCACTGTCCCCCCCCCCCCCTGCAAAGCCCAGGTGTGGGTTGGGGGGTTGAAGCAGAGACCATAGGACCTTAATCCTCAATCAGTGCACATAGAGGATATGCCACTATCCCTAGCTTTGGGCCAGATAACATTATGTAGTTTGGAGACTCCTGCGCTAGAAGCTGCTTTTACGGATATGGGTTTAGTAACACTTTACCTCTATGTCCAACCAGCAGCTTGGATAAGCAGGTATTTATTTTTGTCTGGGTCATTGTTCTAGACCTTGAAAGCATGGGTGTTTCACTGATAGCTATGCAATTGCAGGTATAGTTCTTAACATCAGTTGACCGTGCATGCCCCCAGCACCATTGCAAAGAGCAGGTACCCTCCATACATAACACGTCTGGACAATGTTATTTCAAGCAAACAAGGAACAAAGTACAACTAAAGACAAAACATTTTCTTTCTAGTTTTGGATACAGCAGAGAAAAATTAGAACCTATTGCTGTCGGTGTCCCCAATAAGGGGATTCACCCTCTCTTTTTAACCTGTTTACCCTTATCAGTTAATGAAAATCCAAAATTTTGAGTTTTCCCCAGAATAGTAATAGAGGGGGGCATCTTCCAATGTGGACGGGAGGTGGTGGGAGAGGGAACGTCCCCTCCTGCTTCTTAGGATAACAGCTGAGCATCGGTCATTATCCCAAGAGAGCCAGCCGTCCACTCCAAAAAAAAATGGTACTGGGTGATGCGTGCAGCTGCATGCATCACCGCGGTACAACCCCTTCAAGTCCAGGCTGCATATTTGCGTATGGTCGGCGTGAAGGGATTAAGATGAGAAACCTTGTGTGTGCAGCAGCCCCCCTAAGGGCCCTTTCACATGGGGCTTTCCGTGAGCGGAGTCCTCTCTGCTCAGCAGGGATCGATCCCCACTGAGCAGGCGGATGACAGATCACTGAGCGGAGATGGAATTGTCAGAGCCCCGCTCTGCTCTATGGGAATCGGATGACAACGGACCGCCTGTCCGTTGTCATCTGATCCAATTCTACAGACGGATGGAAAAAAGGGATTTTATTAAAACTTACCGTAAAATCCTTTTCTCCGAGTTCACTGACAGACGCAGCTTCTTCATTTACTTCATGGGGTTTTATGTTCGTCCAACTAGGAGTTAACTAGGCAGGGAAAAGATCAGCTGGCCCCTCCCTTGGGGGCCGTCCTCTCTTCCTACATCAAACCCCCTCACAGCATAGCTCTCCAGTTCGTACACAAGCCG
The DNA here is from genome assembly GCA_018402905.1 of Glandirana rugosa. Classification (NCBI taxonomy): domain Eukaryota; kingdom Metazoa; phylum Chordata; class Amphibia; order Anura; family Ranidae; genus Glandirana; species Glandirana rugosa. Next base: position 1,046,855 of record BLSH010500889.1, on the reverse strand, counting down.
TACCAAAGCAGAGCCCAGAGGGGTGGGTGCTGCGTCTGTCAGTGAACTCGGAGAAAAGGATTTTACGGTAAGTTTTAATAAAATCCCTTTTTCTCCTTACGTTCACTGACAGACGCAGCTTCTTCATTTACTTCATGGGGACGTCCCCAAGCTGTATTGAAAAAAAGAGGGGTGGGTAAACGCAAACAACTGTACCCAACTGAACCTCTGAGGAGGCGCCAGACGCGCCTACACTGCCGCCTGCAGAACCTTGCGGCCAAAAGCAGCATCCGAAGATGCAAAAACATCAACTTTGTAAAACTTAGTGAAAGTGTGAACCGAGGCCCAAGTGGCCGCCTTGCACACCTGCGACACCGAGGCCTGGTGTCTGAAAGCCCAAGAAGTACTAACCGCCCGGGTAGAATGAGCCGTGACCGGAAAAGGGGGAACCTTGCCCCGAATAGAATATGCATGGGTCACGGTCTTACGAATCCACTGAGAAATCGTAGCCGAAGAGGCCGCCAAGCCCTTGCGCGAGCCTTCCGGCAAAACAAACAAGGCGTCAGCTTTCCGAAAAGGAGCTGTAGCAGCCAAGTACACACGTAAAGCCCTAACTACGTCCAAAGCATGCAACTCGAATTCCTTCGGATGCGATGGACGAGGGCACAATGAAGGTAGAACAATGTCCTCATTGATATGAAAAGAGGAGACTACTTTTGGAAGAAAAGAAGGAAGGGGTCGCAAGACCGCCTTATCCTTATGCATCACTAAATAAGGAGACTTGCACGATAGGGCAGCCAATTCCGACACTCGTCTGGCGGAAGTGATGGCAACCAGGAAGGCCACCTTCTGCGACAGAAGCTGTAAAGGAATCTCCCTGATCTTCTCATAAGGAGGTTTCTGAAGGACAGAAAGCACCAGATTCAGATCCCACGGGGCCATCGGGAATTTCACCCGAGGCGCCACATGCCGCACACCTTGTACGAAAGTACGAATCAGAGAGTGCGAAGCCAAAGGTCTCTGAAATAGTATGGCCAAGGCCGAGATCTGTCCCTTGAGAGTACTCAAAGCCAAATGTTTATTCAGACCCTGCTGTAAAAAGGTCAGAACCCTAGAGACAACAAACGAGCGAGGGTTATAACCCTCCGCCTCGCACCAAGCAATGTAAGCCTTCCAGGTGCGGTGATAAATCTTGCGAGAAGTACACTTGCGAGCTTTTAAAAGAGTAGGGATCACGGAGTCATCAACTCCCCTATCTCTCAGCACCTGGGACTCAATAGCCAAGCCGTCAAAGCCAGCGAGGGTAAAGCAGGGTGCAATATGGGACCTTGAGACAGGAGATCTTCTCGCATCGGGAGCCGCCAAGGGGCGTCTGCCACCATTTGCACCACGTCGGCGTACCAGGTGCGCCGAGGCCAATCCGGGGCCACCAGAATGGTCGGTATGCCCTCTCTCATTATTCTGCGCACCAATCTTGGAAGCAGACGTACCGGAGGAAAGGCGTACAGGAGGCGATAACGGCTCCAGGGGGCCACCAGAGCATCCATGGCCACTGCCAGTGGATCCTTCGTTCTGGACACAAAGGCTTTCACTTTGTGA
>BLSH010500889.1:1008357-1032720 GCA_018402905.1 Glandirana rugosa | reverse complement strand
GTACAAATACACTAACGACACAACATAAACTTACTAGAAATCGTATGAGGCTTCTAAAAGTAACACAATCACTGGAAATCAAACGCCTAGTGTTTATCTTGCACTACAAAGGTAAAAAAGTACGTAGAGTCACGACGACAAGAGTAGGTCGGAGAAACACCGGTAAATGTCAGGTTACCGCCGACGTACATTACCAAGACCGGACCGAAGGACTAATCTCAACTCGCTTGAAGATCTTCAGGCCCAAGACGACCAAGCCGGCTTGAAGCCCAGTTTCAGGCCCAAGCCCAGGCCTGTCTTGGGCTTGAAACAGGGCCTGGGGCTTGGGGTAACTTTTCCGGGACAAAGTTCGGGTTCTGTCCGGACCCGAACCCGGACTTTGACCCGAAGTTCGGCCGAACCAGCAGAACCCGGACTTCTAGAAGTTCGCTCAACTCTAATCAGGAAGCCAGGCCAGAACCATTACATGCAGCCGCCATTGGACTGTAAATGGCCACAAAGAGGCTGGATGAGAACAGCAGCACTGAGATGCATGAAAAAATGGAAACATCACGTTCTATTTGTGATCCGCAAACTAAAGGTCACTAACACAATGAAAATCTTCGGAGTATGCTAAAGATCATTCAAATACAACACAGCAATCACATAAACATGTATAGATCTACATCACAATTTATTATAAAGTACTTGTTGAAAAATATATTTTTTTCATGAATGGAAAAAAATTAAGGCTCCACTAAAGTGCTCCTTAAGAGTATATTTTAATTAATTAAAAAAAAAAAAAAGTTTAATTTGTACAAAAGAAATTTTTATATAAAATATATATTACAACACTGATACTATACTAATGTTTTTTTTTTTTATGGAAAATATCATTACACAAAAAACAGAATTCAAGAAAATGATTATTGAACTCACAAAGCAAAGTCATCTCAAGGCTCCTTCCCCCACTTTACCCCAGTGAGAAAGCCAATTATCTAACCTTCTGCCCTTTGCCTTTTGACAGCTCAGCACCAATTCACTTGCATTTTTTATTTTTATTTTTTTATTTTTTCTCTAGCTGCCTACTTTTCTATCAACTTGCAATCACATACCAGCTGTGTCTTGTGTTCTGGTATGGAAAGAAAATACACAACACAGCCTGACACCTAGTGGACAAACAATATACAACAGGCACAGGAATAAAGCAGGGCTCTAGGCTAAACATAAAATCGTAAGTTAATACTGTTAATTCTCATTAAAAAAAATTATGTAATTTAGTTTTACACAGGAGCACTCATATCTGTCTTGATATCAGCACCCCTTAACCCATTTGTACAATGCTTTTACTAATTTGCCTACTTAAAGTGGTTGTAAACCCTTACATATACCCAGTAAAGTGACTGGCCTCAGGTGATACACAGATTAAACAAATCTTCCTACATATGTTGTATCTGTCTCTCTGCAGGATTTTCTTCTCTGCATCCTCTCAAAAGTTCAGAATTTATAAAGATTGTCTGAAAGTTCAGGAAATAAAAGCGGACGGAGAGCTGAAGTCATACACTTCAAACAGCACACGGGAACAGAGCTGAGGCTGTCAATCACCTGGAGATCCCTCCCCAGTCACCATTTTTCTCTTGGTGTCAGGGAAACTTGTCAGATGTGGCTAGACATGTGCACTGCCAAAAAAAATTTGTTTGTTTTCGTTTCATTTGTTTTTTGTTTTCTGTTTTTCGGGTAATTCGTTATGATCAAAATTCGGAAATCCGCAAATCCGAAAATAAGAACGAAAATCCAAAAATTTTAAATAAATAATAATAACCAACTATTAAATTATAGGTATTGGAATTTCCTTTCAAATTTAGCTGTTAGTCAACCTAACGAATACGTTTTTATCCGAAGTTACGAATTATCCAAAATAACGAATGTCGCATCTAAACAAATGGAACATTTATTATTATTATTTATTATTAATTCATTACGTTCCATTTGTTTAGATACGGCATTTGTTATTTTGGGATAATTCGTAACTTCGGATAAATACGTATTAGGAAGATTGACTAACAGCTAAATTTGAAAGGAAATCCCAGTACCTATAATTTAATAGTTAGTAATAGTCAAGTTATTATTAGTTCGTTATTACTCCAGATTTTCAAATTTTTGTTCTTCTCTTCGGATTTTTGTTCTTTTGCATTTTCACTCTTATTTTTAATATTCCTAAAAATTTGCCAAACGGGTTTTCGTTAATTCGGATATTTCCGAATTAATGAATTTGTGAAAAATTCATTAAAAAACTAATTCGGAACGAAAATGAATTGCACATGTCTAGAAGTGACTCCTGCTGATAGCAGAGGAGCGAAGCAGCAGACAGAAATGTCGCTTAGACCGTTTTTACACTGCTGCTGGTAAACTGACGTTAAGAGGCATTTGGGCGTTTTTTCAGCTGCCCCTGAACCTTCCTCTAGGTTATCTTATCAGTACATGTACACAGGGTCGTTTATAGTCGTTTCTAGGCAGTTGAGTTTATAGGCTTTTTTTTTTTTTAACGCAAAAAAAAATGGGTTCAGACGGCAGTTCAGAGGCATTTGAAACGTCAAACAGCTTTTAAATGTGCCTAAATGCGGTAACTCGCGTCTTAGGAGTGTTTAGTTTACAGGCGTTTCCATTTAAATTTAAAAAAAAAACATTTTTCAAAGACACGAATGCGGCAAAAACGGACGGTTTAAATGCCGGTTTCTAGCTGTCAAGATAAAACGTTCAGGGGAGTTTGAAACAGCGCCCCGTATAAATGGAGCCTGAGTGCTCTTAATTGAGTAAGCACACTATAGAGGGATATGCTTTGTTCATATTTCATGTCTGAGGTTTACAACCACTTTAAATATTTTTTATTCAAAGAGTATTTAAAACGGAACTCCAGGCAATTGTTTTTTTTTCATTATGCAGTAGTGTTGTGCCAGCACTGCATGGGTTAACTGCTTGCTTTTGTCTAGGGGTTCGGAGAGCCAAGATATACTCACCTAATCCTCCCAGCGCAAGACCGCTCCCCTTCAGCTCCTGCCCTCCCCCTCGGTCCAGCAGACTTGCATGGTGAACGGTTCCTGACGTCATCATGCCCATGGACTGGTTTTGGACGTTAAGACGCCAGGAACAGTTCACCACTGGACACGGGGGAGTGCCATTTTCCAGAGGATCGAAGGAGTGGGTGAGTATAGGCTCTGTGTTCACCCTCGTCACATGATACCCTGCTCAGTTTATGAATTAGGCCAGGGGTCTCCAAATTACGGCCCGTGGGCCACATCCGACCCCTACTAGATTTTATTTGGCGCACAGCTAGGGTCAGTGGCTTATCTTGAGACTGAGTGCACTAAAGATTCAGATCAGTTGGCCTTGCTTCTAATGGGGACCCAGACGTGGGGGGGGGACTCTGATGGGGACCATAATGTAAGGGGCTACTCTGATCTGTAAGAAGGGCTCTGATGTGAAGGGTGGGGGCTTCTGGTGTGAAAGGGGAACTATGATGTGAGATTTTCAATGTAAAAGTGGAACTCTGAGGTCAAGGGCTCTGATGTGATCAGAAAGCTTCTGATGTGAAGTTATTTCTTGGAGCGTTGTTTATTAATTTAAATTTTATTATTCATTTATAAAGCTGATTTTTTTTGTTTTCAGCCTGCAAAATATTTGTAAGATTTACCATGTGGTCCTCATACTGAAAAGCTTGGTAGACCCCAGCATTAGGCTAACAAAGGAAAGTAATTAAAGTATTAAAAAAGAGACAGATGGCCATCCAAAGGCTGCAGTGACATCTAATGGTTCATTGTCTTTGTATATGAATCCCCAAGCCTGCATGTGATCACTGCCATGTCACTCTGATTGGTTCCTGATCCAGGTTATTAGTGGGAATCAGAGCTGTCAGTGACAGCCAATCAGCCAAGAGGAAGTTATTCTAGAGATTATAGGTGGTAAAGCAGGTAATCACCAGGACAGCAACACTCAGACTGAGAGCGGGAGGGGCAGGGTTCTGCTGCATTGCACAGTGCTTGTTTGCTTGCAATCAGGGGCGGAACTACAGAGGTTGCAATTGCAATCGGGCCCCATGCTCCAGGGGGCCCGTGTGCCTCCCTTGTACACCTAAATATCAGGGATGGTGGGGGTGGCATTTAGAGGAACCAATCTCCTACATTTTCCTCCTAATGGATGAGATTGGTTCCACTATATGCTGCCCCCGCCGCCCCTCCTATCCAGTTTACTTGTCTTCTGTTGTTCCCAGGGTCCCTGTGTCCCCCCACAGAGCTGCTGTCTTCCCCCTCCTCTCTCCTGGTAGCTCCTGTAGAAGATGTGTCATGATCGAGAAATGGCAACGGGTCTGTAAATTTGTCATTTACCGGCTCTTTCCTTTTCTGAATGGACACAGTCAGTGATTGGTACAAATTGGTTCACTTATAACTGAAGCATGGTAAACTGTTTTTACTATACTTCTGTTTCTGAATCAATGGGAGGTTCGGTACTCAACTATTAGTTTATTCGGTAGGACCGTAATAAAGGGACCTGCGATAGGAGTAAAGGGCCCCAGGATCAGTGGGAAGAGGGAAGGGCCTTGGCCAGGGGGGCCCTTCATAATTTCTTGCACCGGGGCCCTGAAGGCTCTAGTTATACCTCTGGAATGTATACTGTTACAGAAGCAAAAAAGCCTGAGTTGGTCTCATCAATCTACTGCTGCTTCTTCATGATCCAACCACAGGCTACAGCAGGGCTTGACAAATTTGCTTTGAATCTAGAAGCCAGCTAAAAAGTTTTTTTAGCGTAGTGTGGGGTTGTCAGCGCCCCCCAGGGTAAGGCAAGTAATTTGTGCCCCCCAATCCCTAACTTACTCACAGCAGAGCAGCCAGTCAATAACTCCAATGCAATACCGTTACATCAGGGTTATAGGCTGGCCAGAAAGAGTGACACTAAAAACCTGTTATAGGGGGAAACAACTCATTATGCCCAATGCATCGTGACTGCGGAATGTAAAACGCCCTCATCTGCTGCCTAATGGAGCTTAAGGGTGGCAGTTGGTGGGTAGCAAAAACATATCTCTACTGCACATTTTTACCACCCAACTGTACATCTAAATGGAGCCTTATTGACACTTTAAATAAAATACAAAAAAAGGATGAAAGAAGTATTCTAGTGCTGCGGGTCTTCTGCTGCCTCTTTGCAGCCACTTCCTGCCTACATGCGCGTCCCCCACATTTTCCGGTCACCATGAAATACTGGAGCCCACAGCCCACAGTAGAGCGGAATGATTATGGCTAAATAGAGAATCACAATTTTATTGCTTAGAATAAAGATCACGATTCTCGCAGTGTAAAATCGTTCATATCATACAAAAATTGGGCTAACTTTCGTTTTTTTTAAAATTCATTAACCACTTCAAGACCGAGCCTCGTTTTGAGATTCGGTGTTTACAAGTTACAATCAGGTTTTTTTGCTATAAAATTACTTAGAACCCCCAAATATTATATTTTTTTTCTAACACCCTAGAGAATAAAATGGTGGTTGTTGCAATACTTTATGTCATGCCGTATTTGTGCAGCGGTCTTTTTTTTTTTTTTTGGAAAAAATTCACTTCGAGTTAAAAAATAAGACAACAGTAAAGTAAGCCCAATTTTTTTCCAAATTGTGAAAGATAATGTTACGCCAAGTAAAATGATACCCAACATGTCATGCTTCAAAATTGCGCCCTCTCGTGGAATGGCAACAAACTTTGGCACTTAAAAATCTCCATCAGCGACTTTTAAAAATTCCTACAGGTTAACAGTTTTGAGTTACAGAGGTCTAGAGCTAAAATTATTGCTCTCGCTCTAACGATCGCGGCGATACCTCACATGTGTGGTTTGAACACCGTTTTCCTATGCGGCGGGACTTACATATGCGTTTTCTTCTGTGCGTGGGCTCGGCGAGATGGGGCGCTTTACATTTTTTTATTTATTATTTCTTATTCATTTTACTTTTTATTTTTACACCGTCCATTTAAAAAAAACATTTTGATCACTTTTAGGGTTGTCCCGATACGATACTAGTATCGGTATCGGTGCCGACACTGAGCATTTGCCCGAGTACTTGTACTCGGGCAAAATGCTCCGATGCCTCATCCGATACTTGGGCAACCAGGGGATGATCAGTGCAGTGCTGAGGTTTACAATCCCTGATCTCCCGACTCCCTGTATATATTTCATTAAAGCAACTGACAGCCGCTTCTCCTCCCGTGGCTTTCAGCTGCTACAATGAAATATATACAGGGAGTCGGGAGATCAGTGATTGTTAACTCCCGCTGCACCAATCACCCCCCTTGACTGTCCCTGTATCCTCCTCCAGTCCCCCTGTGTCCTCTGATCCCCCTCATTGCTCCGATCCTTCTCTGTGTCTGACGGGTCCCCTTCTGATCGGTCCCTCTTCATGCTCCTCCAGTCCCCCTGTCCTCGATCTGTCAGGATGGAGAGCGGAGGAAAGAGCCGGTAAATCTAATTCATCTGCTCTTTCCTTTTCTGAATGGACAGTCAGTGATCACTGACTGTCCATTCATAAATGTCACTGAGCATCGTAAACTGTGCTTACGATGCTTCAGTTTATGAATGGGGAGGAACCGCTGTCTCCTCTCCATTCATCTTCAGTGCAGCTGAGGCTTCCCCAGCCCCCTTCTCCTCCCTGTCTCAAAAGAGAGATGTCAGGGGTCTGTTAAGACCCCCTTATATCTCACCAAAGCCCCCCCCCCCCCAACAGGGCTGATAAAAAAAATAAATAAAAGAATTGTAATAAAAAGGTTAAATTGTAAAAATAATAAAAAATAAAATAAAACACACTGACATCGTCCATTCCCCCCTCCCCCCAAAAAAGAAAGCATTGTAAAATAAATAAGTAAATAAATTGTAAAAAATAATAAAAAAATAAAATTGTAAAAAAAAAAAAAAATAAATAAACTACTGACACAGTCCACACGTCATCAGTGCTGCATATTCGTGCCACTGTCACATGGCATTAAAAAAAGTATCGGTAATCGGTATCGGCGAGTACTTGGAAAAAAAGTATCAGTACTTGTACTCGGTCTTAAAAAAGTGGTATCGGGACAACCCTAATCACTTTTAATTTAATCATTCCTTGTAATAGAATAAAGCATGCCAGGACCTCTTAAATATGAGATCTGGGGTCAAAAAGACCTCACATCTCATATTTACACTTGAATGCAATAAAAAATAAAAGAAAAAGAAAAAAAAAATAACACTAGGAAAAAAAAAAGTTGTCTCCTTTAAGAGCTATGGGCGGAAGTGACGTTTGACATCTTCCGCTCACTCGGCTCACAGGCAGTTGGGGGAATGGACTCGATCATCTCTGCTGCTACCGGCGGGTCCGGTAAGTGGCGGGAGGGGGGTGGGCACCTCTCCCACCCCCGATAAAAGTGATCTTGCGGCGAATCTGCCACAGAGACCACTTTTATTTGAAAGCTGGCCGCCTGCCGTTTTTAAAAATACAAGGGTTATGGTAGCTATCTGCTACCATAGCAACGGTATTCCACGGCAAAGTACAGCCGTATAATGACAGTGGGTGGTCCGGAAGTGGTTAAAGTGTATTTTTTCCCCAAAAAATTGCGTTTGAAAGGCAGCTGTGAAAATACCGTCTGACATAAAATATTGCAACAACCGCCATTTTATTCTCTAGGGTCTCTGCTAAAAAATATATATGTTTGGGGGTTCTAAGTAATTTTCTAGCAGAAAATACAAATTTTAACTTGTAAGCAACAAATGTCAGAAAAGGTTTAGTCTTTAAGTGGTTAAACTGACCTCATCTACAGACCACAGTTCATTCCTTTGATAAAAGAACCAAAAGAAACAATGTTTATACTCATCAAAGATGTTGTGAGGAACTTGGCAGGCTGCCTAGATTTTTGTTTATCTTTAAGGGCCAGTTCACACTGCAGCCGGTCTGAGATCAGATGCGATTCGCACTGCACTGCAGTGCAGTCACATGCGATCTCTGTGCGATGCGATTTCAGCCATACCGATAGCATGACTGAAATTGCATCGCATTCGGACCAAACTCACACAGCGGTCCGCGGCAGAATCGGATCGCATGGGTGTGCACACCCATGCGATCCGATCCCTGTGCGAGTTTGCAGTTCGCACTGTGATATGCAAACTGATTTGGGGGTGTCATTAGCTTTCTATTGATACTCCCCACCAGGGGTGCAAATACATTACAATTGCAACCAGGCCCCATGCTCCAGCCCTTGTGCCTCCCTTGTACACCTGGATAGGAGGGATGCCAGCGACGGCATTTAGGAGGTACCAATCTCCTCCATTTTCCTCCTAATGGAGGAGATTGGTTCCTCTATATGCTGCCCCCGCCGCCCCTCCTATCCAGTTTACTTGTCTTCTGCTGTTCCCAGGGTCCCTGTGTCCCCCCCTCCCCCCCACAGAGCTGCTGTCTTCCCCCCCCTCCTCTCTCCTGTCAGATGCTGTAGAATAGTGTTTTTCAACTCCAGTCCTCAAGGCACACCAACAGGTCATGTTTTCAGGATTTCGATGAGTTTGCACAGGTGATTTGATCAGTTTCACTGCCTTAGTAATTACCACAGCTGTTTCATATGAGGGAAATCCTGAAAACATGATCTGTTGGTGTTCCTTGAGGACTGGAGTTGAAAAACACTGCTGTAGAAGATGTGTCATGATGGAGAGATGGGAACGGGTCGGTAAATTTGTCATTTACTGGCTCCTTCCTTTTCTGAATGGACAGAGTCAGTGATTGGTACCAATTGGTTCATTCATAACTGAAGCATAGTATCCTGATATCTCATCAAAGCCCCCCAACAGAGCTCCTAAAAAAGTGTAAAAAATAATAAAAAAAAAATTGTAAAATAAATAAAATGAAATGGTAAAAAAAAATAATAAAATAAAAAATAAAAAATAAAAAACTAGAACTATCAGGATAGCAAAGGTTGTAATTGTGACCAGGCCCTGGCATTTCACCACTATGGGGAGGCCCAAAGATGGCAGAAAGGGGGCCCGCTGCGGTACCGTAATAAAGGGACCCACGACAGGATCAGTGGGAAGAGGGAGGGCCCTGGCCAAGGGTCAGGGGGGGGCCTTCATAATTTCTTGCACCGGGGCCCTGAAGGTTCTAGTTACGCCTCTGATCCACGCAAATCGCATATAGCAGTGCGAACTGCCTGCGAGTCGGGTGCGATGCGGGAACCCGCAGTGGATTCGCAGGGTTCCTGCATCGCAAAAATGTGAATGGCCCTAACAGCTGTCAGATTGAGCAGAGAACAGCTCTTCACTGAATCGGAGATTCTGCTTTAAGATAGTGAGAGGAGAGAAGGATCGCCAGGACGCGGTTTCTGGTCGCCATGGCGCCTGGAGTTTGTCGAGCCCTGAGCTATAGAAAGGCAGATGACAAAAAAAAAAGGAAAGCATCAGCAAGCACTTCCTGCTATAGTCACCCATGAGATAGGCGAGTATCATTACCATGATTTCAGGAATGGGAGGGTGATGATGGGCCGTGTATACAGAGAATGGTGACAGCTATAAGAATAAGGTAGGATATATATCCCTAGGGAAATAGAGGATTGCCGCTTTTGCCTGGAGTTCAGTATAAACCATTTGAGAATGAAGGGCATACCTCATATATCCCAGACTCCTTCCCACCGAGCTCACAACTACGGATATAGTAGCCAGGACCTGCTGTTGGATGGAAAGCTGAGGTTCCTTGGATTAACCCCTTAAGCATTGAAAAAGCAAAACAAAAAAACATTTATACAAATAATACAAATAATTTGTACTGCAGTATTCTTAGTACCAGAAACACTTGCTCTTTCTTTCTCCGCTTGTCAACCGCAAGTATAGTGGCAGAGCGGCTCTCCTGTGCCGGATCACATACCTAGTACGTGACCCAGCACCCCTGAGTAGGAGGCAAGCGTGTGATTAGACACAGCACAAGCTGATCAGCAGGTGCCACCCCAAGGATGTCCACTGGCACCTGCTGATCAGAGACGAGAGACACAGAACAGAGCTCTGTGTATGTAAACAAGGCAGAACTCTGTTCTGTCAGCAGGGATGTGGTGGACTTTATTTCCCTGCAAAGCAGGGAAACAATTCACCACATTCCTTAGTAAAAACCGCACATAGCAAACACAAGAAAACTGGCTAGGCACACAGTTAACCCTTTGATCACCCTAGATCTTTAACCACTTGCCGACCAGTCGCTGTCATTATATTGGCTCCCTCCCACGAATCACCATAGCTGTACGGTGGCGCGGGAACTCACTATTGTGGGTGCCAGCATGGGAGCCAATCAGTGGGTGGAGCAGACTTGATGTCCGCCGACCACCCGCGATCGTTCCCCGCAGTGACAGAGCGGTGATCTGCCAGTGTAAACAGGGCAGATTTCCGTTCTGACAGGGGAGATCACACAAATCCTGTCTGTCTTTCTGCTATGCAGGAAGACAGATCTGTGTGTTTACCCAGGCAGCTCATCCTCCATACAGTTAGAACACAATGTGGCTTAATGTACACGGGAGGATGCTTTTTCAACTTCTCCCCAACAATTTTTTTTGACAGCTAGGAGCCGACGTTCAAAAAAGGGCGTTTAGCCGCGTTTGTGTCTAGGAGCGTTTTTTCTAAAATAAAAAATGAGAACGCATGTAAACGAAATGCTGCTAAACCTGAGTTACCTTGTTTAGAAGCGTTCACAAGCGGTTACAGGCATTTGACGTTTCAAATGCCTCTGAACTTCCGTCCAAAGGCATTTTTTTTCTTTCCAAGAAAAGCTTCTAAACTCAACTGCCTAGAGATTACTGCAAACGACCCTGTGTACATGTACTGATGAGATAAGAGCAAAGTTCAGGGGCAACTAAAAAAAATGCCCAACTGCTCCCAAACTTCCCTTTACCAGCAGCAGTGTGCATGAGGCCTGAGAGAACACGCTTAACCCCTTGATCAGCCCTAGAGTTAACCCCTTCCCTGCCGGTGCCATTAGTAAAATGTCAGAGCATATTTTTATCACTGATTACTGTAATAATGTCACTGGTTCCCAAAAAAGTGTCAAAAATGTCAGTTAGGTGTTCGATCTGTCCGCTGCAATGTCGCAGTACTGCTAAAAATCACTGATCGCCGCGATTCCTAGTAAAAAAAATAAATAAAATAATAAAAATGCCATAAATCTTTCCCCTATTTTGCAGACCCTATAACTTTTGTGCCTCCCAATCAATATACGCTTATTGCAATTTTTTTTAACCAAAAATATGTAGAATACATTTTGGCCAAAACTGATGAAGAAATTTTTTTTTTACTTTTTTTTGGATATTTCTTATAGCAAAAAGTAAAAAATACAGTTTTTTTTTTCAAAGTTGTCAATATTTTTGTTTATAGCACAAAAAAAACTGAAAAGGTGATCAAATACCACCAAAAAGCTCTATTTTTTAGGAAAAAAAGGACATAAATTTTGTTGGGGTACAACGCCGCACGACCGCACAATTGTCAGTTAAAGCGACGCAGTGCAGTATCGCAAAAAATGGACTGGTCAGGAAGTGGGTAAATCCTTCCGGTCCTTAAGTGGTTAATCCATTCCCAGTCAGTGTCATTAGTACAGTGACAGTGCATTCTTTTAGCACTGATCACTGTATTACTGTCAATGGTTCCCACAACGTGTGAACGCAGTCCCGTTATAAGTTGCTGATTGCATTACTAGTATAAAAAAATATATAAAATTGCAGTATATACACACACACCATAGTTTGCAGACGCTATAACTTTTGCGCAAAACAATCAATATACGCTTATTGGGATTTTTTTTTACCAAAAACATGTAGCAAAATACATATAAGCCTAAATTAATGAAGAAATTAGATTTTTACATTTCTTTATTAGATAAAGCAGAAAGTAAAAACTATTGTTTTTTTTTCAAAACTGTCAGTCTTTTTTTGTCTATAGTGCAAAGAATAAAAAAAACTGGTGGTGATCAAATACCACCAAAAGAAAGCTCTATTTGTGGGGGGAAAAAATCATATAAAAATGTAATTTATGTACAGCGTTGAATGACCGCACAACTGTCAGTTAAAGAGGAAGTAAACCCAGATTGGGTTTACTTCCTCTGTATTCCCCTGCAAAATAGAAGCATAATGGGCTACTGCATCGCATAGTAGCCAATTATGTGCCACTTACCTGCAAATGAAGCCTGCGGCGTCCGGTGCTGTCTTCCCTCTTCCTTTCGGGGCCCGATCTCTGGCTCTGTGACTGGCCAAAGTCGCATGACGTCGCATGCGCGCGGGAGACACCAGTCACGGCGCGATCACAGTGAAGAAACGGCACGGAGGCCATTTCTTCACTGCGCATGTACCAAAATGACGTCGGCATAAGCAGTACACTGCATATCTCCTGAACCGGGCAGGTTTGGGAGATATGCAGGGTACCTACAGGTAAGCCTTATTATAGGCTTACCTGTAGGTTAAAGTGGTTGTCACGAGTTGACAACCACTTTAAAATAACACAGTGGCAAAATCTTCCGGAGGGAAAGTGGTTATATATAGTGTATTCATTAATATTCATACCTTCACTTTTCTCAATATTGGTATGTTGCAGTCTGATACTACAGCTGTTTAAATTCATTTACATTCAGTACTAGAGTTGAGCGAACTTCTAGAAGTCCGGGTTCTGCTGGTTCGGCCGAACTTCGGGACAAAGTCCGGGTTCGGGTCCGGACAGAACCCGAACTTTGTCCCGGACCCCGAACCCCATTGAAATCAATGGGGACCCGAACTTTTAGGCACAAAAATGGCTGTAAAATAGTCCTGGAAAGTCCTAGAGGTCTACAAAAGGAAGGAAATGGGGGTAAGGATGGGACAAGTGACCTACAAAGAAATGGGGACAGGGAAATAACTTTAAATATTTTTAAAAAAATAAACATAAAAAAAGCAAAAATGGAGGTGTCACTTTTAATATAGCCGGGAATAACTGAACATCTGTTCTGCACACATTTGCAAACTGTGTTTGAAACTATAGCAGAGCGAAACCATATACCTGTTCTTCTCTATGCTGTAGTTTCACACACATTCCAGATGTTTGCAGAGCAGATGTTCAGTTATTCCCGGCTATATTAAAAGTGACACAGACTTTACAGATGTGTGCAGAACAGATGTTCAGTTATTCCCGGCTATATTTAAAGTGACACACAGACGTTACAGATGTGTGCAGAACAGATGTTCAGTTATTCCCGGATATATTAAAAGTGACACACAGACGTTACAGATGTTTGCAGAACAGATGTTCAGTTATTGCCGGTTATATTTAAAGTGACACACACATTTTCCAGATGTTTGCAGAACAGTCATATGGGTTCTCCCGGCTTATTTATACTTTTTGGCACAGTTTGAAGATGATTTTAGAACAGTTATATGGCTTCTACCGTTAATTAATACTTTTCAGACCCAGTTTGAAGATGATCCACATTCACCTCCATTTTTGCTTTTTTTATGTTTTTATTTTTAAAAAAATATTTAAAGTTATTTCCCTGTCCCCATTTCTTTGTAGGGCACTTGTCCCACCCTTACCACCATTTTCCTTCCTTTTGCAGACCTCTAGGACCTTCCTGGACTTTTTTACAGCAATTTTCAGAACTTTCATTAAAATTACCAGAGCCCCGGACCCCGGACTTTTTTTTGAAAAGTCCGGGTTCGGGTCCGGGTCCCGGACACCCCAAAGTTCGGTACGGACCCGAACTTTACAGTCCGGGTTTGCTCAACTCTATTCAGTACCCTATAATGACAAAGTAAAAACAGAATTTTAGAAACATCTTTGTATTTATTAAAAAGGAAAAACTGAAACATCAGCATGACCATCACCACATATCGTCAAGCTTGTTGAAGCACCTTTGTTAGCAATTACAGCCTCAAGTCTTTTTGGGTATGATGCAATGAGCTTTGTGCACCTGGATTAGGGGATTTTCTGCCCATTCTGTCAGTCAGGTTGGATGGGGATTGTTGGGGCAGACATTTTCAGGTCTCTTCAGAGATGTTCAATAGGGTTCAAGTCAGGGCTTTGGCTGGACCACTTTAAGACATTCAAGGGGTTGTCCTCAAGCCACCCCTGTGTTGTCTTGGCTGTGTTTAGGATCCTTGTCATGTTGGAAGGTGAATCTTTGGCCAAGTCTGAGATCCTGAGTGCTGTGGAATAGGTTTTCATTGAGGATATCTTTGTACTGCTCCAATCAGCTTTCCCTCAACCCTGCCAAGGTCTCCCAGTCCCTGCTGCTGAAAAACACCCTCATAGCATGATGCTACCACCGCCATGCTTCACTGTTGGGATGTTATTGGGCAGGTGATGAGTGTTGCCTGTTTCCTCCAGACAGAACATTAGAATTGAGGCCAAACAGTTCAATCTTGGTTTCATCAGACCTCAGAGAATCTTGTTCCTCACAGTCAGAGTACTTCATGTGTTTTTTTGCAAACTTCAAGTGGGCTTTCATCTGTTTTGAAGGCTTCCATCTCGCTACTCTGCTAAAAAAAAACAGATAGGCGGAGGGCTGCAGTGATGGTTGTCCTTCTTGAACTTTGTCCACAAAGGATCTCTGGAGCTCAGTCAGAGTGACCATTGGGTTCTTGGTCACCTCTCTTACTAAGGCCCGTCTCCCCCGATTGCTCAGTTTGGCCTGGCAACCAGCCCTTGGAAGAGCCCTGGTTGTGCCCAACTTCTTTCATTTGAGAATTGTGTTTTGGGGAACAATTTTTTGTAGCCTTCCCCAGATCTGTGCCTTGCAAAAATTCTGTCTCCGAGCTCTGCAGGCAATTCCTTTGACCTCATGGTTTTTGCTGTGATACTGTACATTGTCAGCTGTGAGGCCTATGTGTGTGTCTTTCCAAACCATGTCCAATAAATTTAATTTGCCACCGATGGACTCCAATTAAGGCGTAGAAACATCTGAGCAACCAGAAATGGGAGGCACCTGAGCTTAATTATCAGTGCTGTTACAAAGGGTCTGAATACTTATGCCAATGTGATATTTCAGTTTTTCCTTTTTCATACATTTGCAAACATTTCTAAAATTCTCTTTTCACTTCATCATTATGGGGTACTGAGTGTAGATTAATGAGAACAAAAAAAGAATTTAACCACTTGCCGACCGCCAACCGCAGGTTGACGGCGACAAGGTGGCTCGATATCGCAAACCGCCGTATGACGGCGGCTGCGATATCATGCACTGTGAGCGCGTGCGCCGCCGGAGGCGCGCTCACTGTGTTCAGGGGGGGCCAGGGAGCGGGTGCGGCGGACTAGATCTCCACCGGCTACCCGCGATGCCCTCCCCGCAGTGAAAGAACGGAGGTCCGTGTAAGTAAACACAGATCTCCGTTCTGTGCGAGGGGGAAGGGCTGTGATCACAGCCTTCCTGTAAATGGAAGCTGTGATCACTCCCCTTCCCCTGCCAGTCAAACACTGTCACAGTTAGAACACGCCCAGAGAACACAGTTAACCCTTAAAGCGCCCCCTCCAGGTTAACCCCTTCACTGCCAATGGCATTTACACAGTAATCAGTGCATTTTTATAGCACTGATCACTGTATAAATGCCAATGGTCCCAAAAAAGTGTCAAAATGGTCCGCCACAATATCACAGTACCGCTACAAATCGCAGATCGCCGCCATTACTAATAAAAAAAAAATAAAAACCCCAGAAATGAATTATCATCCGTAAACGCGGCCACTTTTGCGCATACCAATCAATAAACGCCGATTGCGATTTTTTTTATCACAAATATGAGGAAGAATACAAATTGGCCAAAACCGTTGAAAAAATGTTTTTTTATATATTTTTTTTTTTATTTGTATTTCAGCAAAAAGTAAGAAATGTGCGTTTTTTTGCAAAATTGTCACTCTTCTTTTGTTTATAGCGGCGATCAGAAATTACGCAGCGGTGATCAAATACCACCAAAAGAAAGCTCTATTTGTGGGAAAAAAAAGGACACAAATTTCATTTGGGTACAACGTCGCACAACCGCGCAATTGTCAGTTAAAACGACGCAGCGCCGAATTGCAAAAAGTGCTCTGGTCCTAAAGTGTGAAATCCTTCCGGGGCTGAAGTGGTTAAACAACTGTAGTATCAGGTTGCAGCTTAAAATGGAAAAAGTGAATTTTATGAATGCACTGTGTATATATACACAGTATCTCACAAAAGTGAGTACACCCCTCACATTTTTATAAATATTTTATTCTATCTTTTCATGTGACAACACTGGAGAAATGATACTTTGCTACAATGTAAAGTAGTGAGTGTACAGCTTGCATAACAGTGTAAATTTGCTGTCCCCACAAAATAACTCAACACACAGCCATTAAAGCAGAACTTTGCAGACAGCAAAACAGTCATTTTTTTCATCTTTCCATCTATTAAATCCTCTGCCCTTGTTGTTTTAAATTTGGAAACTAAGCCCTGGTTCACACCGCAAATCACATGCGATGTCCGTGCAATGCGATTTCAGCCATACAGATTGTATGGCTGATATTGCATCGCCTTTGCACCAAACTCACACAGGACCCTTTTTTTGGTCCGCAGCAGAATCGGATCACATGGGTGTTCATACCCATGCAAATTGATTCCTGAGCAAGTTTGCAGTTCGCACTGTGATGTGCAAGCCGAAAAGGGGGTGTTGTTAACAATCTATTGACACCTCCCTTCAGTTTGCATAGGGCAGGGTGAACTGCCATGCGAGTCGGGTGAGATGCGGGAACCTGCAGTGGATTCCCAGGGTTCCCGTATCACACCTATATGAAAGGGGACTCTGCCAATAAATAACATATAGAGCCCACTTCCTGTTTCTTGTCTGGGAAAAAAGGCTCAGCGCATGACATCATGCACAGCTCTCTCTCGTAAGAGTTGCCAGGAAGGGAGGGGGGATGAGTCATAGGAGGGCCAATGAGATCTGCAGGGCTGGAGGTGTGCCTCTGTGTAAATCCAGGAAATGAACAGGCAGCAGCTTCAGCTGCCCACAGTTAAAATGATTGTAGCCAGACTCAGTGGAGGGAGATTTCTGCAACATATTTGGCAAGTACAGAATCACAGTATATACAAAATAATATGCAAAGTGGTTGGAGGGAAGCTTCAGAATGGCAAAGATGTTTTTATTACAAATTATGTGAGCAGACTGCAGTTCCTCTTTAATGTCTAAACCGCTGGCAACAAAAGTGAGTACATCCCCAAGTTAAAATGTCTGAACTGGGCTAAATTAGCCATTTTCCCTTCCCGATGTCATGTGACTCGTTAGTGTAACAAGGTCTCAGGTGTGAATGGGGAGTAGGTGTGTTAAATTTGGTGTTATCGCTCTCACTCTCTCATACTGGTCACTGGAGGTTCAACATGGCACCTCATGGCAAAGAATCTGAGGATCTGAAAAAAAGAATTGTTGCTCTACATAAAGATGGCCTAGGCTATAAGAAGATTGCCAAGACCCTGAAACTGAGCTGCAGCATGGTGGCTAAGACCAAAGAGCAGTTTAACAGGTCAGGGTTCCACTCAGAACAGGCCTCACCAAGGTCCAAAGAAATTGAGTGCACGTGCTCAGCGTCATATCCAGAGGCTGTCTTTGGGAAATAGAGTATGAGTGCTGCCAGCATTGCTGCAGAGGTTGAAGGGGTGGGGTGGGGGGGGGGGGTCAGCCTGTCAGTGCTCAGACCATATGTCGCACACTGCATTACAAGCAGACTAAGGACATGGATTACTGGAACCATGTCCTGTGGTCTGATGAGACCAAGATAAACTTATTTGGCTCAGATGGTGTCAAGCATGTGCAGCGGCAACCAGTTGAGGAGTACAAAGACAAGAGTCTTGTCTACAGTCAAGCATGGTGGTGGAGTGTCATGGTCTGGGGATGCATGAGTGCTACCAGTTCATTGAGGGAACCATGAATGCCAACATGTACTGTGACATACTGAAGCAGAGCACGATCCCCTCCCTTTGGAGACTGGGCCATAGGGCAATATTTCAACATGATAACGACCCCAAACACACCTCCAAGACGACCACTGCCTTGTTAAAGAAGCTGAGGGTAAAGGTGATGGACTGGCCAAGCACGTCTCCAGACCTAAACCCTATTGAGCATCTGTGGGGCATCCTCAAGCGGAAGGTGGAGAAGCGCAAGGTCTCTCACATCCACCAGCTCCGTGATGTCATCATGGAGGACTGGAAAAGGACTCTAATGGCAACCTGTGAAGCTCTGGTGAACTCCATGCCCAAGAGGGTTAAGGCAATGCTGGAAAATAATGGTTACCACACAAAATATTGACACTTTGGGCCCAGTTTGGACATTTTGACTTAGGGGGTGTACTCACTTTTGTTGCCAGCAGTTTAGACATTAGTGGCTGTGCGTTGAGTTATTATGAGGGGACAGCAAATTTACACTGTTATACAAACTCACTACTTTACATTGTAGCAAAGTGTAATTTCTTTAGTGTTGTCACATGAAAAAATATATATATATATTATATTATATTATATTATATATATAAAAACATACATGCATGCATATACATACATACATACATACATACAGTACATACATACACATATCACGCACACAGTGGGGAAAATATGTTTTTGATCCCCTGCTGATTTTGAAAGTTTGCCCACTTACAAGGAAATTAAGTGACTATAATTTTTAGCATAGGTGTATTTTAAATGATAGAGCCAGAATATCAACCAAAAATCCATACCAAACACATAAGACAAATGCTATAAATTAAGTTGCAGTTCAATTAGTAAAATACGTATTTGATCCTCAAGCAAAACAGGACTTAGTATTTGGTGCAGAAACCCTTGTTGGCAAGCAAAGAGATAAAACGTTTATGGTAGTTGGTGACCAGGTTTGCTCACATCTCAGGACGATTTTGGTCCACTCTTCTTAACAGATCTTTTCTAAATCCTTAAGGTTTCTTGGCTGTCTCTTAGCAACTCTAAGTTTCCAGCTCCCTCCATACATTTTCTATAGGATTAAGGTCTGGAGACTGACTAGGCCACTCCATGACCTTAATGTGCTTCTTCTTGAACCACTCCTTTGTTGCCTTGATGGTATGTTTTGGATCGTTGTGTCAGGAACCATGAATCAGCCTGAGACAGAAAATGTTGTAAAAATCACACCTTTAATGTAAAAGTAAAAATAGTACAGGGTTTGGACGCCAAAACGGGTAATCAGACAAGCTGGTGATCAGGAAACCAGAGATCAGGGTAGTCAGAAGCCAAAGATCAGGATCAGGAACCAGAAGGGACGTCAATCGGGAAAAGTCTTTAACAGGAACTCCGCAGACACACTCAGGATATGTTGACCAAGGTTAAGACACGAAAGGAATGAACAAGGCAGTTTAAATAGCCAGTAGGGACTGGCTGTAGGCTGGATTGACGAACAGGTAATAACCAGATGAGCCAACGTGGAAACAATGAGTGCTGACAATCATCCGACAGCTGAGGAACCTGAGCACTAAAAAGGGAGCCACTACAAGGCCAGCCCCAACAGTACTTCCTCCTCAATGTCCTCTGCCCCTCGGAGGGGCACTAGGTTTGAGGGGAAAATGTCTATGGAAAGCATGGAGGAGGGCAGGAGCATGTACGTCCGAGGATGAGACCCAAGAGCGTTCCTCCAGACCATAAACCTCTCCAATGAATAAAAGCTACTGTATGAGCCCACAAAACCTTTGGGAGTCAATGATAGATTGTATCTCATACTCCTTATGGTTGTTAACCTGAACCGGGCGAAGACATGGTACTGAGGTGGTAAAGCAGTTGCACACCAAAGTTTTCAATAAGGAAATATAAAATACATTAGAAATTTGCATATTGGTAGGAAGGTCTAACGCGTAGGACACTGGGTTGATCTTGCACAGAATGCGGAAAGGCCCAATATATCGTGGTGCTAGTTTCAGTGAGGGAACACAGGGCTGGCGGTTACGGGATGACATCAATACCCTCTCCCCAACTTGGTAGGATGGCACAGGTAGGCGTCAGCAGTCAGCATGGAGTCTGTACCAACCACTGGTGCGTCGCAAGGACTCTTGGACCTGCATCCAAGTGGAATGGAGATCATGGAGATGCTCCTCTAATGCAGGAATTCCTTGAGGAATAAATGTGTCAGGCACCATGGATGGCTGGAACCCATAATTCGCCATAAACAAAGACAATCAGAAAGGGGCATTGAGGGCACTATTGTGAGAAAACTCCGCCCAAGGTAACAGGCCTGACCAGTCGTTATGGTGGTCAGAAATATAGCAATGTAGGAACAGCTCCAAGGCTTGGTTGGCTCGTTATGCAGCCCCATTGGACTGAGAGTAATACGCAGAGGAGAAGGAAAAGCTGAATTCCCAACTGTGTACAAAAGGCTCACCAAAACCTGGACACAAACTGGCTGCCCCTGTCCAAGATGATAACCTTAGGAAACCCATGTAATCGAAAAACCTCTAGAGCAAAAATTTAAGCCAGTTCTTGGATGTAGGCAACTTCTTAGGCGAAATACAATGAGACATTTTTGAGAACTGGTCAATCACAATAAGAATAACTGAGTTGCTCTGGGAGTTGGGACAAGTGAGTCCAAGGCCTCTTTCCACTGGGTGTGGATTGTAGGAGGCCCACTGGAAGGTGTTGTGGTGTTTTACTCTGAGCACACTTGGAACAAGCGGCTACGACAGCGGCTACATCAGTGTGGAGACTAGGCCACCAGAATTGTTTGGACATAGACCATATGAGTTGATTCTTCCCTGGGTGCCCAGCTGTCTTGGGAAAATGGTAGGTCTGGAGCAAAGCAGTGCGGAGATTCTCAGGGACAAAGCAGTGGTCACAAGGTTTTTCAGGAGGAGAATGGATTTGGGCAGCAAGAATTCTCTCACCCACATGTGAAGTGAGACTAGTGCAAATAGTGGCTAGAATGCGATCCGGAGGTATCACAGGAGTAGGAATTGACTCCATCTTGGAATAGGAGGAAAACTGCCTCGACAATGCATCAGTTCTTACATTCTTAGCACCGGGTAAAAATGAGGCTATGTAATCAAAGCTTGACAAAAAAGGCCCTTCATGGCCTTCTGGGAGATGTGCGTTTTGCCTCAGATAAAAACGTCATACTCTTATGGTCAGTCAAAATAAGGATCGGCACATTGTTACCCTTGAGTAGATGCCTCCATTCCTTAAGAGCTAAAATGATAGCAAACGATTCTCTGTCCCCAATTTCGTAATTGCATTCTGCAGGAGACAATTTCTTAGAAAGGTAGCCACAATGATGCATATCACTGTCAGAGGTAGGACGTTGATACAGGAGGACGCCTACTCCAGTCTCAGATGCATCAACCTCAAGAATGAAGGATCAAGGAGGAAGAAAAAATGACCCTAAGAACACCATCCCTACAGTCAAGCACGGAGATGGCAACATTATGCTTTGGGGCTGTTTCTCTGCTAAAAGTACAGACCGACTTTGCAGAATTGAGGGGCTAATGGATGGGACCATGTATTGTAAAATCTTGGATTAGAACCTTCTTGCCTCAGCCAGAACACTGAAGATGGGTCTTTCAGCATGACAATGACCCAAAACATACCACCAAGGCAGCAAAGGAGTGGTTCAAGAAGCAGCACATTAAGGTCATGGAGTGCCCTGGCCAGTCTCCAGACTTTAATCCTATAGAAAATGTATGGAGGGAGCTGAATCTTCGTTGCAAAGCAATAGCCAAAAAACCTTGAGGATTTAGAGAAAATCTGTAAAAGAGTGGACCAATATCCCTCCAAGATCCCTCTGTGCTTGCCAACAAGGGTTTCTCCACCAAGTACTAAGTCATTTTTTTTGCTTGGGGATCAAATACTTCTTTTACTCACTGACCTGCAACTCAATTTATAACATTTGTATTTTTTAGTTTTTGGTTGACATCCTGTCTCCATCTTTTAAAATACACCTACGGCACCCGCACCTTTGAATGTCCCCCCTCTGTTGCACAAAACATGTACCCTTCTGGACCAATGGCATAGGGGTATCCATTCATGGTTTTTGGAGACGCAGTCTACTAAAAATGTGCATTCTTCCTAAATTTCTGTATTTGCTCCAAGCTCTGCCGATCAGGATCCCCCGGGATACTTCAAACAGACTCACTATTTCTTCGTTTTATATGGGCCCACAAAAAACCTTGATTACCTCTCTCAACTGACTTTACCCAAACACCTAGGGGGTCTCGCAGTCCCTGACGTGTGTAAATACTATCAGGCGATGCATATGGGGACATATGTAGACTGGTGCCAACACTTAGACTCCAAGGCATGGGTACAGTTAGACCAGCAACAAAACAAAGTCTCGTTAAAGGGAGCCCTCTGGTGTTATCAGCACCTGCTTTCAGATATGAAAGCACATCCATTCATAGGCACCACCCTCAATCTGACCACGCAGATCTAGAAAAAGGGTCTCCTCACAACAGCGGGCTCACCCCTACTTCCTATTCTGGACAATCCCCGGTTCCCCTCAGGACTTGATAGTCGAGCATTCCCTTCATTGAGAATGAAGGGTCTTGTTCAAGCTCATAATTTCGTGCAGGGAGGCCATTGGCCCCCCTTAGCAGACCTCACCAGGGACGACGGTTCCTTCCAACTCTCGTTCTGGCCAGCTATCCGACTCCATCACTTCTTCCTTTCGTTGTCCAACCTTACAGGACATAGTAGAGATCTAACGATGTTTGAGCAATACTGCTCGGACACGGAACCCTCTTCAAGAACTAAGATGTACGCACTGTTGAACCTTCCCACAGAACAAACAAGTTTACCCTGTATATCAAAATGGGAAACAGAGCTTAATTGTAATTTAAGGAACCTCAGGTACAAAACATAATCAATTTCTCTCTGAAATCCTCTATCTGCACCAAGTTACAGGAAACAAATTTTAAACTGCTCACAAGATGGTACTATACCCCCTGTGAGACTGCAGAAATGTTTTCCCACCACGACAGATCAATGCTGGAGGTGCCACGGGGACAGGGGAACACTGCTGCACATCTTCTGGTCTTGTACGAAACTAACGGACTTCTGGGCGGGAGTGAGAAGGATTGCTTAGAGATTTACAGAACATCAGATACCAAATGATCCTGCTTTCTTCCTTCTCCATGTGTCAACCATTTCCCCTAAGACGTACAAAAAATCAGTCCTCAGACACCTCCCAAAGCTAAGGCTTGCATTCCCCTCTTTTGGAAAAGAGACCAACCTCCATCTATTTCAAACTGAATGAGGAAGGTGGAAAGTATCAACAAGATGGAAGACTTAGTTCTTACATCCCAACATAAGAGAGAATTATATAACAAGACGTGGGGACTGTGGAATTTGTTCCTACTCTCAGATGAAGGTAAAGCTCTGCTTACAGCATGACCTACAAATACTCAGACCCCGCCAACAGTCCGAAGTGATGGTGGTCCTTGTCGCCCTCCCGCGAGAACTCTTTCTTCCCTCCCCTCTTTCCACTTTCCCTTTTCTTTTCCTACATCTGTTCTTTCCAACTTCCTTTCTTATGTCTCCTTTTCTCCTACCTTTATCACACTTTTTTATTGTTTGACATTGGAAATGGAGTTTGGGCAGGAGCCTTCAAATCGACTCATAGAAACATAGAAAAGTGACGGCAGAAAAAGACTGAGTAGTCCATCGAGTCTGCCCCTTTTTATTTTTTTTTATTTTTTACATTAACCTTGTTGTCTGACTATAGATTTATGTTTATCCCAAGCATGTTTGAAGCCATTTACTGTTGACTGTCTCACAACCTCTGTTGGTAGTTTATTCCAATCATCAACCACCCTTTCAGTAAAATAATACTTTCTAAGATTAGTTTTGAACTTCCCCCCAGTTAGTTTGAGGTCATGTCCCCGTGTTCTTGATTTTGGTTTCATATTGAAAAGACTGCCCTCCTGAACCTTATTCACCCCCTTACTGTATTTAAAGGTTTCAATCATGTCTCCCCTCTCCCTTCTTTCCTCCAGACTGTAAATATTAAGTTCCTGAAGTCGCTCTTGATATGTTTTATCCCCCAGACCTTTCACCATTTTTGTTACCCGTCTCTGAACTCGTTCTATTTTATCAATATCTTTTTGTAAGTGTGGTCTCCAGAACTGGACACAGTATTCTAAGTGAGGTCTCACTAAAGATCTATATAGAGGAATCAGAACCTCCTTCCTCCTGCTGGTGATCCCTCTACTGATACATCCCAGAATTCTATTTGCTTTTCCCACTGCCTGGTTACACTGTTTGCTCATTTTGCAATCATCTGAAATAAGCACCCCCAAATCTTTTTCTTCTGTAGTGCTGGCTAACACTGTGCCCCCAATGCTGTACTCTCTAAGCGGATTCTTTTTCCCTAGGTGCATTATTTTACATTT
>BLSH010500889.1:973245-983848 GCA_018402905.1 Glandirana rugosa | reverse complement strand
AACTAGAGTTGGGCTAGCTTGTAGAAACCCTTCTTTATCTCGTCTTGCGCACACCTATGTCCCTGTGCCAATAGTCACAAGGACATATAGAAAGCATTAAAAGTCCTGTGAGAGATGGATGTAAGATGTGTTGGATCAAGATATAGTTGATCCCACCTTCAATACTATATTGTCAAAAGTATATAGACACCTGCCTTTACACGCACATGAACTTTAATGGCATCCCAGTCTTAGTGCGTAGGGTTCACTATTGAGTTGGCTCACCCTTTGCAGCTATAACAGCTTCAACTCTTCTGAGAAGGTTGTCCACAAGGTTTAGGAGTTTGTCTATGGGAATCTTTGACCATTCTTCCAGAAGAGCATTTGTGAGGACAAGCACTGATGTTGGATGAGAAGTCCTGGCTTGAAGTCTCTGCTCTATTTCTTCCCAAAGATGTTCGATCGGGTTGAGATCAAGACTCTGTGCAGGTCAGTCAAGGTCCTCCACTGCAAACTCGCTCACCCATGTCTTTATGGACCTTGCTTTGTGCACTGGTGCACAGTCATGTTGGGACAGGAAGGGGCCATCCACAAACTGTTCCCACAAAGTTGGGAGCATGAAATTGTCCAAAATGTCTTGGTATGCTGACACCTTAAGGCTACTTTCACACTGGAGCGTTTTACAGACGCTATTTAGCTAAAAATAGCGCCTGTAATGTGCCTCAAAAGTCCCCCCCCATCCACCCCAATGTGAAAGCCCTGAGTGCTTTCACACTGGGGCGGTGTGCTAGCAGGACGTTAGAAAAAGTCCTGCAAGCAGCATCTTTGGGGCGGTGAGGGGAGCGGTAATTTACCGCTCCTCTACCGCCCCTGCCATTGAAATGAATGGCAAGCGCTGCCGAAGCGGCTGCACACCGCCTCGGTAGCGCTGAGTGCCGGCACTTTTAACCCCATTTTAACCCCTTGTGGGGGGTTAAAAGTGCCGCACACCCGCCTTCATAGCGGCGCCGTAGCGCCGCTATAACAGCGCTAAATCCCCGCTGAGACTAGCGGGGATTTACCGCTACCGCCCGCCAGCCCCAGTGTGAAAGGGGCCTAAGAGTTCCCTCCACTGGAACTAAGGGGCCAAGCTCAACCCCTGAACAACCACCCCACACCATCACCACCCCTCCACTAAGTGATTTGGAACAGTGCACAAAGCAAGGTCCATAAAAACATGGATGAGTGAGTTTGGGGTGGAGGAACTTGACTTCAAATCACGTTACTCACATGGCTTTAAGACCTGCCTCCCTACAACCTAATCCTCTTAAAGGGCCGGGAGGCGTCAGTGTGAAGAGGTTAAATCAGCAAGCAAAATTGAAATTGAGATCTTTGGTTAAAGTATTACACTGCTTAAAAACACTCATGTGACCTTACAATTAAATAAAAAAATACCATACAAATGTCTTTGTAATCTTGGATCGCATATAGGGAAAATTTAGAACATATGTCAGGCTGCTTCTGCTCTTTTTATCCATGTTGAGATTAAGCTTTCCAATGGAGGAAACACATTAGTAAACACCTGTCAGGGGTTCCTAAACTTTGCCACCCTACTTTACACCTCTCCCCCCGACCCCCAATCCTTCCCTCAAAGGTCTGCAGGGTGTTTTTTATGCCTTTATTATACTTACCTTTTCCAAAGTTTTCAGGGCAGTCTTCTGACACTGCAGGTCCCATATCACCTCATCCTTGGGCTGGGTGGTCCTTACTGATTTAGAGGGTGACCAGTACATTGAAGGGTGTTGTTGTGAAAGGGGTCCCAAGGGGTCCCTGCGTTCACAGAAAAGTCCTCAGTCTGCTGAGTATAGTGATGCTGGACGTCATTCAATTCAGAAGACTAAGGACAATCTTGTAGGGAAGGGGGTTACTGTGTGGACAGCTCTGGATTTTAAATAAGTGTGGCAGCCTGAGCGTTTTTTTTTTTTTTTTATTATTTTGTGTTTTTTTAACAAAGGCTAGATTACTTTTTTGCTAAATTTAACCAGGAGTTAGGCTTTAAATTCTTTTTATCATTTTCTGTGTCTATTGACAGGATATGTCTAGGAAGAACAACTATCAGTCAACAACGTTAGTTTACTTTACCTTTCATTTTCACTGAAGGCAGAAGCAGCAGAAAGGTCTGGATTCAAGTTTTTACTTCTCATCTCAGAAAAAAAAAAAAAAAAAGTACACCTTAACAAGCATGAATAACAAAGCATTTCAGTTCAGTTTTGTATGTCTATTTTAGGTTCATCCAAGATTGACAAGAGGTGCTGAAAACCATCTATATACTATGCTGTTTTAAAAACATTGATAATTATGAAATATAGGCTCTGTCAGACAGGAATAAACGGATGGGTATGATTTGACAATAACAAAGAGATGGAAATAGACAGTGCAAAGCACCACCAGGAAATCTATTGCAGTGTTATACCGTCTCCTAGTGGCCAACCAATGTATAGTTCACAAATGGATGATGGAGGTTTTAACAGGATAGACGAATAGCTGGAGGCTGGCTGGTTGTAATGAGAAAGATTAGAATTGATTCTCACCTCCTCTATTGAAGTTTATTAGAGCAAAGGAAAGAGCAGCTGATGTCTCAAACAATCATATCACATTTTTTAAAATTGCAAAGTGGGAGGTAGCACTCTACTGGATGTCATAAGCATATAAAAAAAAAAATGAAAATAATTCCAGTTACTTACGGGCCTGTGAGCTTAAAAAGAACCTGTAGTGTTGAAAATTATAGCATCATGAATAGGAGATAGGGATTGAAAGATTTGATTATACCACAAACCTGTATCCAGATCATCCCATTCGATCCTATCTGGGGTCATCGTTTTCCACCTTTATCAGATTGATTGAGGGCCAGTTTACACCAGTGGCAGCATTATACTGTGGTGTGAAGGGAACAGTGCACTGCACTGTAATGATACAACATGCTGTTCTCTCATTTTTTTTTTCATTTAAATATTTCATGACAATTTCGTTCATCTTTATGTACTGCAGCGTGTTATCATGGGGTGCAGGGAGTCTGAGAAAAATTGCCTTGCCTATGCATTAAGCAAGACTGCCCAGGGCAGCCTATTGCATGTGGTGTGAATTAGCTCTAAAGGAGACTGAAAAGTGCCTATAGATGGTAGGATTTTTCGTAAATCTAAAATCCAGAGTATCTAGACATCTGGAGTATCATATTGGGATCAGATTTAATTGAACAGTGCAAGTATATAAATGCGATGGTTCGATTTATGAGACAGATTTAGATTATATATAGAAAGAGCAAGAGTACCTGTGCTTCATCCATTCTATTTGCAGATACACTATACAGTGGAACCTCGGATTACGAGCATAATTCGTTCCAGAAGCATGCTTGTAATCCAAAGTACTCATGTCAAAGCATGTTACTCCATAGGAAACAATGGAAACTCCGATTATTTGTTCCACAACCACTGCTTGTCTATACTTGTCTGTACTTTAATGGCATCCCAGTTTTAGTCCTTAGGGTTCAATATTGAGTTGGCCCACCCTTTGCAGCTATAACAGCTTCGTCTCTTCTGGGAAGGCTGTCCACAAGGTTTAGGAGTGTCTATGGGAATGTTTGACTGTTCTTCCAGAAGAGCATTTGTGAGGTCAGGCACTGATGTTGGACAAGAAGGCCTGGCTCGCTCCGATTTATCCCAAAGGTGTTCTATCGGGTTGAGGTCAGGACTCTGTGCAGGCCAGTCAAGTTCCTCCACCCCAAACTCGCTCATCCATGTCTTTATGGACCTTCTTTGTGCACTGGTCCAAATCATTTGCTGGAGGGGGGATTATGGTGTGGGGTTGTTTTTCAGGGGTTGGGCTTGGTCTCTTAGTTCCAGTGAAGGGAACTCTTAAGGCATCAGCATGCCAAGACATTTTGGACAATTTCATGCTCCCAACTTTGTGGGAACAGTTTGGAGATGACCCCTTCCTGTTCCATCATGACTGCACACCAGTGCACAAAGCAAGGTCCATAAAGACATGGATGAGTGAGTTTGGGGTGGAGGAACTTGATTGGCCTGTACCTCAACCAGATAGAACATCTTTGGGATGAATTAGAGCAGAGACTGTGAGAAAGACCTTCTCATCCAATATCAGTGCCTGACTTCATAAATGTGCTTCTGGAAGAATGGTCAAACATTCCTAAACCTTGTGGACAGACTTCCCAGAAGAGATGAAGCTGTTATAGCTACAAAGGGTGGGCCAACTCAATATTGTACCCTACGGACTAAGACACCATTAAATTTCGTGTGGGTAAAGGCAGGCGTCACAATACTTTTGGTAATATAGTGTATGTTATATATGATCTCCCCAAATAGAATGGATGAGGCACAGGTGCTCTTGCTCCTTTATTCGATCTTGTTAGAGCAACGATTTTGCAAGTTCTCAAGTGTTCTATCCATATATACACATAAACATTTTTATTTTAGAACTACAATCATAATTGGCAGACAGCTAAGGAACTTAAAAGTGGAACTAAAGTAAAAAAATATTTACCTGTGTTCCAATAGTCCAATGTCTCTTGTCGGCATCTTATCCTCAGCTTCTTCTGGGTGCTAGGTCTGATTGTCTAGATCGGCAGGCGCCGGATGACGTCACATCCGCGGCATGTACAGAAGTGCTATCACCCCTGCACACAGCCACTGTGCCGAAATATAAATTAGGCTGCGCATGCACAGTTCAGTATACTTACTATAGAAGATGGCATAAAGGCAGGTACATTTATTTTAATGCAGAAAAGACACTGCATGACTGCAATAAAAGAACCTACCTGCCTGCAAATTGTTTTTTTTTTCAACTTTAGTTTAGCTCTAATAATAATTGCACCAATGCAACATTATTTAGAGATTGAACCTATAAACTATCTAGAAAATAAGGACAAACCTAAGAAAATACCTGATATGGCAGAAATGCTGATTTCAAAGCAGACTCCAGCATGCTGTGATTATGTACTCTTCTCTCCTGACCTTCTAGATATCTGGAGGTTCCTTTAACAAACCCCATGCTGTGCTAAATACCGGGTTTTGGCTGCTAGATCCCAAGAGCCCCATCAACCAGAATTTGGGTCTGGCCAAAGACATTGATAGGTTGGTTGATAATCACATGACTTCACCTTGAGCCACAGCCACGGCTGAGACCTAAAGCTGAACCTGGTTGAGTTGGTGGATAGGCAATACCCGGAGAGCCGTTTGTGAGTCCAATATTTAGCACAACAGAAGAGTTGAAAAGGACAAAGGACTGCCTGAGACTTCACATCTGCATTAAACTGACTCTTCACTCTGAGGCCTCATGCACACAGGACGTTTTTTGACTGTTTTACGGCAGCTGTTTTTAGCTGCAGACATTTTTTTCATACAATCAATAAACCCCTCATCATGTTATCCCATGTGTTCATGCACACATAGGCTGTTATCAACTGTTTTTGGTAGGGGTGTTTTTGAGCTGAAAAAAAAAAAACCCCCAAGACAAGAGGGTTCTGAGAGAGGTTTTTCAGCTGTAAAACCGCTCAAACGCTTAAAAACGCGGCTAAAAGCCGGTCCCCAACGTTTTTGGATGTTTTAGATCAATTTAGGGAAAAAAAAACGCTGGCCCTTTAACCACTTAAGGACCGTAAGGATTTCCCATGTTAGCACCAGAGCACTTTTTGCGATTCGGCACTGTGTCGCTTTAACTGACAATTGCGCGGTCGTGCGACGTTGTACCCAAACTAAATTTGCGCCCTTTTTTTCCCCACAAATAGAGCTTTCTTTTGGTGGTATTTGATCACCTCTGCGTCATTTCTGATCACCGCTTTAAACAAAAAAGAGCAAAAAAAAGTCTTACTTTTTGCTAAAATACATATCCAAAAAAAATATAAAAAAACAAATTAACTCATCGGTTTTGGCCGATTTATATTCCTCATATTTTTGGTAAAAAAAAAAAAAAAGAAATTTAAATATCCACCGATTACTGTCTAAATGTCATTGGCAGTGAAGGGGTTAACCTACAGGGGGTGATCTAGGGGTTAACTGTGGGTGTGTTCTAATTATGGGGGGGGGGCTGGGCTGCCTGGGGCATAAGAGATCTAACTGATCCCAGTGACACGGATCAGTAGATCTCTCACATGCTGCCTGACAGAACGGGGAACCACCGTGTTTACATCGGCGGTTCCCCGTTGTTCTCTGCTAGGAAATTGCGGCTCGCCAACGGAGATCGAGTCTGCCCGAGCCACAGCCACACTCCTGCAGAGTGCGGCGGGCATGAGAGCGCGCCGCCGCACTCACGTCTGCTACAGCGCACGCGCGAGCTGCCGCTCAGACGACAATTTGCGGGACGCTGCCACTCTGCAGCAGTAAAAGTACGCAAGCTGGTCGGGAATCGGTTAAAAACGCGGAAAAACACAAAAAATGCCGGTGATACAACGATAATAAAAGCTGAAAAAAATCAAAAGCTACTGACGTTTTTATGATTTTTTTTAACATCCTTCTGCTTCTGCCTTACTTGCACTGCTATTTCACAGTCAAGAATCGTATTTAAACAATGCCAGTATGCTGTTACTGCTGAAAAGTATTAAAGTGATAATAAACCCTCAGTTTTATTTAGCATTTTCAGCAGCAAATTTATTTTAAGCGGATGTAACCCTAAAAAAAAAAAATAAAAAAATGTTCCTTTAACCACTTCAGCCCTGGAAAGTTTTACCCCCTTCCTGACCAGAGCAGTTTTTAAGATTCGGCACTGCGATGCTTTAACTGACAATTCCGTGGTCGTGCAACGTTGTACCCAAACAAAATTTGCATCCTTTTTTTTTCTCACAAATAGAGCTTTCTTTTGGTGGTATGTGATCCACTCTGCGTCATTTTCTGATTGCCGCAATAAACAAAAAAAAGAGCGAAAATTTAGCAAAAAAAAAAAAAAAAGTTTTTCTTACTTTTTGCTAAAATACAAATCCCAAAAAAATATAAAACATTTTTTTTCATCGGTTTTGGCCAATTTATATTCTTCCTCATATTTGTGATAAAAAAAAAAAAAAAAAAAAATCGCAATCAGCGTTTATTGATTGGTTTGCGCAAAAGTGGCCGCGTTTACGGATGGTGAGAATTCATTTCTGGGGTTTTTATTTTTTTACAATTTTTTACTAGTAATGGCGACGATCCGCGATTTTTAGCAGTACTGCGATATTGCGGCGGACATGACGGATATTTTTGACACTTCTTTGGGACCAATGACATTTATTCAGCGATCAGAAATTTAAATGTCCACTGTTTACTGTATAAATGTCATTGCCAGTGAAGGGGTTAACCTGGGGGGGGGGGAGAGCTAGGGGTTAACTGTGTTCCCTGGGTGTGTTCTAACTGTTGGGGGGGGGGGCTGGGCTAACATGGGCATAGGAGATCTAACTGATCCCAGTGACAGGGATCAGTAGATCACCCATGCCTGCACTAACAGAGCGGGGAATCGCCAATGTAAACACGGCTGTGTCCGCTCATTGCGGCTCGCCGGCGGACATGAGGTCCGCTCGAGCCACGGGCACACTCCTGCGGAGTGTGGCGGGCGCATGCCCCCTAGCGGCCACCCGCAGATCGCCGCCTTTTTACGGCGATTCGCGCCCAGCGTCCACACTGCCGCAGTAAAAATACTGCGCGCGGTGTGGAACCGGTTAAAGCAGGATATACAGCATAGTGCTTGTGTGGTATCATTTGTCCCTCTCTATGCTGTAAAATACCTGGGTGGTCCTGCCTGTTCCTGTGTCCCCCTTGGTGTGCAGACCACGTTAATCATGGCTGCTGATCCAGGATACCGTGGTCAGTTTACGTGTCTTCGTCATCACACAGTTTCTCCTTCTCCGCCCTCCCTTCCTGTCAGTTCGGGAGTCCGTGTGTGAGCCATCTCCTCCATGCCCCATCCCTTCTGCCGCTATGGCTGTTAAATCATTAATCCCAAATCCTGGAAGCCCCTCTGTTTCAGAAAGATAAACTGTGCAGCATCTGTGTTTTAAAAATTATACAGCAAAATATCTTATTTTAGAGCGCCGCTGTGCGCTCACATGACCTCCCCTGGCTCTCCTCCCAGCTGATGTCAAAGGGGAATCTCAGCCCCCCCACTGTAGTCCTCAGATCGGGGAAAATGAGCACCGGGAGGTCACATGAGCCCACAGCGGCACTCTGAACTAAGGTATTTTGCTTCATCATTTTTAAAAAACAGATACTGCACAGTATATCTTTCTGTAACAGAGGGGACTCCAGGATTTGTGATTCG
Organism: Glandirana rugosa; assembly: GCA_018402905.1. Lineage (NCBI taxonomy): Eukaryota > Metazoa > Chordata > Amphibia > Anura > Ranidae > Glandirana > Glandirana rugosa. The sequence goes on along the minus strand of BLSH010500889.1, from coordinate 975,595 downwards.
GGACTTTACAACCACTTTAATTACTGAATATACAGCTTTCTTTATCTTTAAATCCTTACCTATGCCCCAGTTTAAGCTGGTGCTTTGACTGCTGCCCCAGGTTTCCTGTTTCATAGCAGCTTTCTCTTGCAGTATGGAGCCACCCTTGCATGCAGGAACTAGAGCAGGTGAACCTTGGCACCCTAGTTGTTTTGGAACTACATTTCCCATGATGCCAATGCTCTCTGCAGTGTAGATGAGCATCATGGGAAATATAGTTCCAAAGCATCTGGGGTGCCAAGGTTTGCCATCACCGGTCTAGACTATTGGGTGTGTGCTTTTGTTGATGCACACAGTGTACTCCTTACATTGTGTGCATCAACAAAAGCACACACGCAATAGTCTAGACCGGTGATGGCAAACCTTGACACCCCAGATGCTTTGGAACTACATTTCCCACGATGCTCATCTACACTGCAGAGAGCATGAGCATCATGAGAAATGTAGTTCAAAAACAACTAGGGTGCCAAGGTTCGCCATCACTGGTCTAGGATGGCAAGGTACTCCCCCCCCCCCTTTCCTTCTTCAAGCTAACAGACTGATTGTAGACTGCACTGTGTACTGTTAACTCTTTCCTGTAAAGACCAGAAGTTCAGGAAAGCAGCACTGAATGACCAGGAGTCAGCAGCATTAGAAGTTGTAAACTGCAAGTGCTTGGGTAAGAATTTTAACAAAGTTTACAGAAGGATGTTTTATTTTTTGTGCTCAATGTGATAAGCTAAAAAATAGTAAGGTATTAATAGTACTTACATGAGGAATTCTGGTTATTCAACTACGATACATTTTTGTAATATTACCCTCTATACATTCTTACTATTACTGAAGAGTTTCATTTGGCACCTCCACAGCTGCCTCCTTACCTCCATTTCATGTCCATGGACTGTTTTAGGCTCTTGCTTTTCTTGCCTCTCATTGGCTTCTTTCAAAAGGGTTTTTAAATGCTGAACTTCTTCATTTTTACTGGAAAGGGCAGATAATAGCTTGTCCCGTTCACCTTCTATTTCCAAAAACCGGTGCTTCTCTATGCCAAGCTGCTCCTGTCAGAACATTCAATGTTTACAATACTTTTACTATTGTTACACCCACATATTTTATACATTTTAAAGAGACTGTACCCTATAAATCTCACAGACGTATGGAGAAAAAAAGAAAGCATAAGGGGGTAACACCGGACATCAATGTACCACATCCCAAAATCCTAGAAATACTCAAAACATGAAAAAGTAGTTGGAACTTTTGAGGTGCAATGAAGATCACGCTCAACTATAAAGCAAATATCTGATTGATAAAAATTTTGAAAAAAATTGCCTATAACATGATCAGAGAATGGCAGAAAGAATCTTGTGACTCATCAGACTCTCCCTCCCAATCACAGATCGTGTTACAGGCAGTGAAAGCAATGAAAGAACATTTCTTGGAGGAAGAGTGAGGAGGAGGAAGAGTGAAAAGTAGGGAGTAGAGAGTAAAGATGAGAGGAGGAGGAGGAGGAAGAGTGAAGAGTGAAAAGTAGGGAGTAGAGAGTAAAGATGAGAGGAGGAGGAGGAGGAGGAGGAGGAGGAGGAGGAGTGAAAAGGAGATTGGGGGGGGGAAGAGGAGGAGGAAGGAGGGAGGAGGGAGGAGGAAGGAGGGAGGAGGGGAGGAGGTCCTTGTCGAGAACGTTTTCACAGCAGCTTCACTGAGGACCCAAAGGTTTTAACACCTACTGTGCTAGAAGTTCAAAGATAGGAAGAGGACAATGCATTCCTGCACAGATGATTTCTACAGGATCCAGCTGCCTGCACAAGGGACATAAGATCATGAATGCTATATAGAGAATCCTTTTTTTATAGCTTCAGGAAAGTGTAAAAATTATCTCTTGCAGTGGGGTTCCTCTAGACTGGGCGTCACTAAATAACGGCCCGTAGTCCGGGTGCGGACTGAGTGACAGCTCTACCCAGACCGCCACGGCCTCGCCATTCAGCTGCCTGTGTCTCCTTTCTTTCCTATACCCTCCAACCAGACCTGCCAGCAACCCCCTACTCCACTGCGCTGTGAAGCCGACACTGTCATTTTAAACACAGGGCAGAACACAGGAGTGTCGGCCGACCTGAACAGAGGGCAGCGCCCACCCCTTGCCCTTCTGTGTAAGGTAGGACTGGGTGCAGTGTAAAAGGGGAGACTGCTGTCTAAAGGGAGAGCTATACTCTATAGAAGGCTGTAATGTAAAGAGATACTGAAATATAAAGGGGGTACTGTACTGTAATGCAAAAGGGGTAGCTTGATATGTAAAGGATGGGGGGACTACATTGTATATAGAGTGGCGCTGTGATGT
>BLSH010500889.1:955172-967559 GCA_018402905.1 Glandirana rugosa | reverse complement strand
CCATGTTCCACTCTATTAATAGAGTGGAACATGTACAAACTACACACTGACCTATCCCTAAAAACGCAGAAACCTTAATACCTGAACATAAAATGACGATTCATTCAAAAGGTTATTTCGAAAATGACGAAAGTGGTGGATAGGGTCTCACGACAGTAGAGAAAAGAGTAATAGACAACATGCCGAGTGCCTGACCTGCTCGCGGACCTTATTCGCCATACACTAATCGGGAGTGGACCTCGCCAACGAGGGAACAACAAAATCGGAAGGGTCTTCTCAACTTCGATTCCCTATCCAGTCACACATCAAACATGTACAAGGTGAGATAATTATCTCACCTTGTACCTGTTTGATGTGTGACTGGATATGGATGTTTGCATCTTTGGAATTATGGACTTGTATTTTACTGCTAAGTAAGTTTTCCAATAAAGCTTTTACCGCCTATCCCAGAGTGCCGTCATCTCTTTTCTCATCTTCTGGGAAGGCTTCCACAAGGTTTAGGAATGTGCCTATGGAAATGTTTGAACAATCTTCCAGAAGCACATTTGTGAGGTCAGGCACTGACCTTGAACAAGAGGTTAGGATTCTGTGCAGGCCAGTCAAGTTCCTCCACCCCAAACTCACTCATCCATGTCTTTATGGACCTTGCTTTGTGTATTGGTGCGCAGTCATGTTGGAACAGGAAGGGACCATCCTCAAACTGTTCCCACACAGTTGGGAGCATGAAATTGTCCAAAATGTCTTGGCATGCTGATGTCTTAAGAGTTCCCTTCACTGGAACTATGGGGCCAAGCCCAACCCCTCAAAAACAACCCCACACCATAATGCCCCCTCCACCAAATGATTTAGACCAGTGCACAAAGCAAGGTCCATAAAGACGTGGATGAGTGAGTTTGGGGTGAAGAAACTTGACTGTCCTGACCTCAACCAGATAAAACACTTTTGGGATGAATTAGAGTGGAGACTGCGAGCCAGGCCTTCTCATCCAACATCAGTGCCTGACCTCACAATGAGCTTCTGGAAGAATGATCAAACATTCCCACACTCCTAAACCTTGTGGACAGCCTTCCCAGAAGAGCTGAAGCTCCAAAGGATGGGCCAACTCAATATTGAACCCTATGGACAAAGATTGGGATGCCATTAAAGTTCATGTGCGTGTAAAGGCAGGCATCCCAATACTTTTGGCAATATAGTATAGGATAGTCGGGGGTTCAATACCAACCAAACCTCTCAACTGGGGTTCCTCAAACAGCCACCAGATATCTTTTTAGCTTTCATTTGGACGGGGTTGTGCTGTAAGATGAGACATAGCTGTGGAAATCTCAGGTATGGATGATCAAAGATACAAATTCATTGGAAAAACAGCTCTCGTATGTATTCCATCTGTGTATTTATTGGCCTGTTTTGAGTTAAAGCGGAGTTCCACCCAGAAAAAATGTTTTTACATCATTCAAGCCCTTTGTCTATATAGACTTACCTTTGAAGGAAAAAAAAAAGTGTTATACTCACCCTAAGTTGCTTGTTGCTAGGTGGTCTCTGTAATCTGCCCCTATTAGGTCTTAGGCTCTTCTCCTCACTTCCTGCTTCCCCTGGCCTCCTGGGAGATGTGACTCATCATTTCCCAGGAGTCAGTGGGCTTCCCTGTACTGTAAAATCGTGTTATTTCCAGACAGGCAATGAAGCGATTTAAGGCAGACCGAGGAGTGCATGATGGTTACCCACCATGCACTTCTTTCAAGATGCCAGGAGACTACGGATGGGCTTCAGATGTCCTCACCTAAAATGGAAAAGTCCAGCAGTGAGAGAAACTAAATTGGGAGTAAAAAATACATGTAATTACTAGGTGGTTTGAAAGTAAGGAAACAAAAGGCTACATCTATTTAGTATTAAAAGAGTGGATGCCAAAAAAAAAATAAAATTCTGGGTGGAACTCTGCTTTAAGCTTTAATTTCAGAAGGGGTGCGGGTCTGTATTGTGCTGCTATAATCAACCCATATGCAAATTCACATTTTTTTATCATTTAAATGTTATTTTTAATAAAAATCCTAACAAATCTCTTCAGTGCCCACAGGAATGATACATCCTGGGTAGCTTTAAAAGCAGCTGAAATTTCATTTGCTGCAATGTCAGCAAAAGAAAATGAAGATTATAGTGCGTCATTCATCATTGTAGGACAGGGCAGTATAAAATGCAATTTCACTGCTGTTCCTATGAACTCCCTACACTTGGGAAAATCCCAGTTGACAGTATTATCTGGAAATCATAAGATAGCGTGCAATAAATACCTGAAATTAGATTTACATATTAAAATGGCACTATGCTAAGTTTCAGTTCTGTGCAAAAATAACCTGACCAGAAACTGAGACTACATTAGATACAAAATCTGTTACTTCAATTCTGAAGTTGGGAAGTGTAACATAGGGCTGTAGGTTATCCAATAAAGGCAAAATAACGGGATAATACCCAACTCTATATGTCTACTCCTCACTTCCCTCCTTCAGGCTCGGTTCAGATATATGCAAACTGGATGCATTTTATAACCGTATCCAGTTTGCATAACATGTGAATCGGACCGGCTTTCAATGAAGCCGGTTCACATATGTGCGGGGACGGTCACAATGTGGTTTTGGGTCCGGTTCAGGCACGATTTCAGGTAAAAACTGTCACCTGAAGCGGTGAACAGAACCGCACCGGACTGCCACTCTGAAATTGTGCTCGCATATGTGTGAACCCAGCTTGAGTCTCCACTCTTATTAGTAACTTGCATATTAGCATGGATGTCACACCACTGCCTGAAGCTAAATCTTTGTAAAACTGAGCTCATAATATTCCCTCCTGCTCCACTGACTTTTCCATCCAGACCAATAATACAACTATCAGTCCCATCTCTGCTGGGGTGCTAGGTGTAATCCTGGACTAGGACCTGTCCTTTCAGCCCCAAATCCACTCATTGTCCAAAACTTGTAGACTTCCCCTCTGTAACATTAATAACCAAAATAAGCAGCTTCTTAACCAATGAAACCAGCAAGCTAATCATTTACTCCCTTGTCATCTCTCGCTTTGACTACTGCAACTCCCTTCTCATAGACCTACCTCTTTCACAGGCTACCCCCTTTAGACCATCATGAATACTGCTGCTAGACTCATCTACCTTACCAACCACTCAATGTTCTCCACCCCTCTCTGCCAATCCCCCCACTGGCTTCAAATTGCCCAATGAACAAAATTTAAAATACTAACAAAACAATATAAAGCCATTCACAACTCTCAGGAATAATGAAATGGATGGCTACTCCAGGTGAGTATGATGATCCACCAAACAAGGAAGGGCTGGGTGCTAACTCCAGCTCACAACGGTGAACATGGAGTACATGACAACGGACCAAGTGGTGACGAAGTTTCACACATACATTGTGCTCCTTCAAACCCTTTTGAAGAAGCACAATGTATGTGTGAAAAGTCTTCATGCCTTGGTCCATTGTCCTAGTGCTGGTGGCAGTCTTTCAATAAACCCGTTGGACGGATGTTGGTTGTGTAGCCAATTTCTTCAACTTCATTCACAACTCTCCCCCGAGCTACATCATAAATCTTGTCTCAATATATCACCTACGCTAACTCTCTGCTCCTCCTAAGACCTCCTGCTCGCTAGCTCCCTTATTTCCTCCTCCCATGCTCGCGTCCAGACTTCTCCAGAGCCTCTCCCATCCTTTGGAAGTCCCTACCACAATCTATCCACCTACCTCCAACCTATTTAGAAGATCTCTAAAAACTCACCTATGCAGGTAAACCTATCCTGCCTCCACCTAACAAATGAACTTTTAAGTCTTCAATCAGCTCATTCCTCACAGTTATTTTCTTTTGTATCACTTTTCATTCTCTATTAGATTGTAAACTTTCATAAGCAGGGTCCTACTAAGCCCTTTTGTATTGTATTGTAAGTGCACTGTCTGCCTTTAGATTTCAATCTTTTTTTTTTTTTTTTTTTAATTACATTTTGAATTAGTCAAAGATCAGCAATTCAAGTATAAACTAAATCTCTCAGACACAAAAAAAGGCACATGAATCATCCACAACATGTATAGTTGAGAACATGCAAAATATACAAGTTTTTTGTATAACTACAAAAAATGTTTGACCATTTTTTACCAGACAGAAAATCCCCTTACTGTGGGGGTTTCAGGTGGATTTCTAAGATCACCAATCAAGAATAACCATATTATTGAAAATAGTGGAAGTTTTGCTTCCTTACGTGGGTCTGAATAGGCACAGTTATCATCTGTTTCAAAGATTACGAAAAGGAGGATCCTTACCTCCTCCATTCAAATAATGCCTTGCAATCCATAAAAAAGAATGCAAGGCTTTTTCAGAATTAATGAAGTGCTGAGCGAGCAACCCACTGGGACCAGTATACTGCAGCTAGAACTACAAGTCCCTGACCCAGAGCAAATACGCATATAATGATTACTTACCTTTTCTGACTCGCCTATTCTCAGATTACAAATAACGAAGCCAGTGGATCAGCATAACAGACAGGCAACAGAGATGGTTAGAGAAGAGACAAATGAAAAACCAATACAGAGTATTCCAGCATTAACTAAAACTTTACTTTTAACATAGACATAAAACAATGGAGCCCATAGTGGGACCTCCCTGTCCTGTGCGTTTCATGCAGTGACCAGTGAAATACTTCGGAAGGGAGGTCCCAGATAGGAGTTTGTTGCTCATGTCTCTGGAACAATAAAGTTTTAGTGAAGGCTGGAATACTATATGTGCAGCCGATTCTTCATTTGTGGACTTTGCTGTAGGGAGTGTTGGAGAGCTACGACTTGGTGTTTGCACCTGAGAGCCAGACGCTAGAGACATTAAAGGAGAAGTACAGCCAAAGCTCGTTTGGCTGTACTTCCCCTGTGGATCACAGGAGTGCAAATAGTTTTGCACTCCTATGAGCCGTTTTCAGCAGAGAGCGGGCTGAAGTCCACTCTCTGCTGACATCACAGAGGTCAGTCCAGGCTCGGGTGTCATCGCGACCATAGAGTCAGGGTCTGCACAGATCCCTGGACCGGCACCCAGCCTCTCAGCGAGCCAGCCGCTCCTACCCCCTCCACAGCCCAGCGTTCCAGTGAGGGGGGGCAGAGCAGAGAGCTGCTGACTGACAGCCAGCAGCTCTCTGCTTGTAGAGATGCGAGAACCAAGCGATTGGCGTTGTTCGAGCGCTTGGTTCTCAGTGTAGAGGCGGCAGGGGACAGATGCAGCATCGTAAACCCCATACCTCTCTTTCAAGGAGCCCTACTAGCAGCTAATTTCTGCCATTATTGTTAGATGGCGGCTTGTAATAAAGTACCCATAGATTGTTCAAATTTTTCTGAATTGGCCTGAAATTTGAGCCAAGGGTGGCCCTGCAAGCACCACCAAGTTTGGCAAAAGTCAATTTAAAGCCCCCCACCACATCACAGTAGCACTAGGCAAAATATTTTAGTGGGCCAAAAGTGGCCTGTACTTTGGAGACCCCTTCCTTAGAGGATGCAGGGCACAGAAACAATTCTATCAAGTGAATTCTGCACAGGAATAAACAGAATATATAGGAAATCAGTGGAGAGATCTTTTTAATGTGGTCTTGGACAGCACCCCAGCATCTAAAATCTTGTGAGATTCAGTACAAGCAATATTGTTCCAGCTTTACGTCAAAGTAGTAAATCAGTAAGCCTAATGAACTGCACGACTGTCTGTGTGATATTTATTCTTGCTGACACAGAGGCACTTCTTCTTTGAAACAGTTGTTTCCTGTTCTGTATCTTTGAAAGTGACCATGTAAATTCCCCAATTCATGCAAACAGCCCTTATAAACTGGCACCATACAGAATCATCTGAGGTCATCTCTTACAGTTCTCCCTTCCAAAATTAGCTTACTGTGCAATGTGTATGCAATGCAGTTTCCTTAAAGTGCACCTGACCTGCTCTAAAAGATTTGTGAGACAACAACAGAACTGAAGAGCAGGAATTTTGTAGTATTTGTAAGTAACCCGTTCACTGCCTGACTAGATTCAGGTCCAGCTTATACAAGGGACCTCAACTCCTGTCCAAGTTTAGATTAAGCCCTGCATATCTTTGTGCCAAGCCCCTTCCCTTTCGATTAAAATTCCAGAACCTCATTGGGCAATCAAAAACAATCTTTCCCCAACCTATGGTTTTGTAAGAGCCTCTCTGCCTACTTGCACGTATATATTTTTTTTTTTGGTAAATTCTTTTTATTTTAAAAAGGTGCATAATAAAAAAGGCATATAATAAAAAACAAAACACAAAAGCAGCAAAAAATACAAAAATGTCAAAATGAAAAAAAAAAATTAATTAAATTAAAAGCATTGACAGGTCACACAGAAGCCCTCTGGTATAAACATTCCTCCTCCCAGCCACTAATTTCTATTCCTCCCCTGCCCTTCTCTGTGCAAGACCATCCCCACCCAACATCAAAGATAGCATATACCAGAAGAATCACAATATCTTTAGGTTCAGATCGTCAAAATAAAATTCCCCCAACATATATCAATTACAGCACCTGGCAAAGTAAAAGCATGGTAGGAATGTCAGAGATAAGAACAAAGTCTCAGGAATATTCAGAACACACTATGTATGTCCAAGGCTCACATATCGGAGCAAACCAACCCATCTTCCAGACAGGCTGGGACAAAAGTGGGAATAAGCATTGGTGTCAGATGTAGAATTCCAACTACTCCAAACCTTTTCAAATATTTTTGAGCAAGCCCTGTACATAGTGTGGCAGGATGACAGGGCGTTATTCACCAATCCCTTACAAAATTGTAGCACAGGAGCTATAGGTTTTTTTCCAATGTAAAATGATTGCTTTACAAGCATAAAAGAGCAGTATGCTCAGGTAGGGTTGTGTGTGTCACAGTTGTAGCCATCCCCTCCACTAAGCCCAGTAGACAGAATGAAATGGATAATGGGATTGGGATAGATGTGACCTTCGCAATCGCTGGGGTGACCCTATCCAAAATTGTTGGATAAAAAGGGACAGTGCCACAAGAAATGGGAAAAATTCACTGGGGCAAAAGTACAATGCCAGCACTCTGCCGTAGGGGGGCTGATCAACTCTGGATAACTAAAGCTGGCCATACTTTATACAATTTTCTTGTTTAAGTTCCTTTAGATTTACCTTCAACTATGTAGTGCAATGCACCTGATTGCATTAGGTTTGACCTCATATTATATGGTTTTGGCAAATTTAAAGGAAAATCATACAAGACAATTGCATAATTTATGGCCAGCCTTAGCAGGTGTGAAATAGATGGTGTGAAGAAATTTATAATAGATCAGACAATCCTTGACACCAGGGGCTGAAATAGATAATACCATTTCTTGTCTCAGTCATCCCCTTGTAAATCAGGGACATCAACCACCCATTTCTCCCTGCAAACCTCATTTGAAAGGGGTCTGACCGCAAACAGTTCTTTGAGGTTTATTTACTAAAGGCAAATCCACTTGCACTACAAGTGCACTGCTAGTGCACTTGGAAGTGCAGTCGCTGTAGATCTGATGGGAAGATCTGAAATGATGGGAAGCGCTGCTAATTTTATCATCCAATCATGTACAAGCAAAAATTTAGTTTTTTATTTTCCTTGCATGTCCCCCTCAGATCTACAGCGACTGCACTCCCAAGTGCACATATAGTGCAAAGTGGGTTTACCTTTAGTAAATAACCCCCTTTGTATACTTCAGACAGGGGTTTTACCAAGGAAACCGCACATAATAACCTTTCTAGTGAGAAGGACTCTTGAGAATGAGCGAGCCAAACTGGGATACAAAGGGGTGACGTAATTGTAGCTACCTGAAAAAGCACCAGTTTGGAAGTGCAAATTTACCCTTTAATTCATTGACTGTCAAAATGTTTCCAAAAAAAAAAAAAGTCGCCAACTGTTTTTATCCCCCTGGTGGCCCAAAGAGTTGGATCCGGCAAGGCCATGAAATGTGCAAACTGAGGGTTGAGCTACACTGGTTAGTAGGGGAAACTTTAGCCCCCGTAGAGTATAGGACTCTTTCGGCTTGCTCTCATGCCTTAAGATTTTCATTGAGCCAGTGATAGTATACAGACCCTGAAGCCCCCTGTAAATCATACATTTTAAACCTTCATAAAGGCCCAACTACGGACTCTATACTGTGGCAGCATCACTATCATCTTCCAGCAGTCACCTGCGAGCAAAGACCATCTGACCTGCTAGATAATACTTCTGAAGGTCAGGTAATGCGCAAACCCCTTGCATGTATATTTAATCTACACCCCAAACTGCAAAAAAAACTTTAAAAAACAAACATGTTATATTTACCTCCTCTGCGCAAGGGTTTTGCCCAGAGCAGTCGCAGTCCTCTTTTTCTGGGGTCCCTCGCTGGTGCTCCTGGCTCCTCCTCTTCTCGAGTGCCCCCACGGAGAGCCACTTTCCAAGAGGGCACTCGCGGGGCGTGCTTCCGAGTCCTGCAGCTGCGTACATTGACAGACAGTAGGACTCGGCAATGCCCCCTGCTGCCGTGTCATTGGATTTGATTGACAGCAGCAGGAGCCAATAGCTCCTGCTGCTATAAATCTATCCAATGGAGGACCCAAGACAGTGGCTGGAGCTGCTGGGCTCGTTCTCATCGCTGGAGCGATCGGGGGCTCAGGTAAGTAAAAGGGGGGCTCTGGGGGGGCTGCTGCACAACAAAAGGTTTTTCACCTTAATGCATAGAATGCATTAAGGTGAAAAACCTGGAGACTTTACAACTCTTTTAAAGCTCAACTTCATCCAAAATGTTTACATATGTTTTAGAGTGGGGAAGAGTTAAAAGCTGTCGGACACAAACCACAATAAAAACCTGAGAGAGGCTTCCCCCCCCTTAAAAAAAATGTATTGCTGCCTGTGTACAAGCTGGAAAAATGTCATTTAACTCTATCTATTGGTGACCGCAAAGAAAGTAAGGGGGAATTTAGTGTGAACCTGTAGTCATGTAATGCACATTCAAGTATTTCTATTACTTAATATGCAGTGAACAGGAGTTAAAACCAGCCCTAACGGACCTCTGTAACTGCAGGCACTGTGGTGCAATTCAACCTAAAATTTCACAGCAGCTCAATTTACTCTGCTACCCCCACTCGGAGCTCCTGCTCTGAGTATACAATAGAGATTAGAAGGCTGGAAGTCTACCAGGTCATTTCTGGGAGAGGGGATCTGGGCTGCTGAGTTATATGTACTGATTGGGAGCAGAGTGAGCTCACCTCCTGAAAGCAAAATGGTTTCTGTTGTAACCTGGAGAACAGATTGCTTCACAGTGCCTGTCTATTAGCAGCATGTACCACTTCTACACCTCCTCACTTCCTATTGTTTATAAAGGACAGTGCACGTTAGTTGCAATCACGTACGTAACATAGTATGCACGCTACAAATCCCATAGTCCATAATACATAGGGGTTGATTTACTAAAGGCAACTAGACTGTGCACTTTGCAAGTGCAGTTGCTCCAGAGCCTAGTAAATGAGATGAAGGGTCACTTTGCAAAGAATACATAATCACATGCAAGGAAAATAAACAAAAAAAAACATTTTTGCTTGCACATGATTGGATGATGGAAGTCAGCAGAGCTTCTACTCATTCAATAAGCTCTGGAGCAACTGCTCTTACAGAGTGAAACTGTACTTTGCAAAGTGCACAGTCTATTTGCCTTTAGTAATTCAACCCTATAGTCCTGAATCCTATGGGAGCAAGCAAGAGAGGGAGGCTATGTTCCTACATACAGTGGAACCATGGAGAACAAATGTAACCACCTTCTATTAGGAAGTCCGACCACAGCAGCAAAAAAATGGAATTTGGTGGAAGCTGAGAGTAATAGAAGGGACTTTTTTAAGGTTAAGAATAAATACTTAGATAGATTTTATTTTGTTTTAAACCAGAGTTTAGTGTCACTTTGAAGCAACCTTCACCCAATAAAACAAATTATTTCCACCTGGCTCTGAAAGCAGAACTTTTCAGAAGTGTATTAAAGAGATAATGTTACCTTGCCTATTCCGGGTAACTGCTTATAAAGCATTAACTAAAGTTTGGCATCAATTTGTTAGTGTATTTAAAGTGGTTCTAAATATGTGCATTATATGCATGAAGGTATAAACCTTTTATGTGAAACAGCCCCCCCCAAATACTTACCTGAGCCCCATCTCAATCCAGCAATGGAAGACAGCAGAGGGAGCCATTGGCAATGTCAGTCAATCACAACCACTGAGCCAATCAGGAGAGAAAGAGAGGGGAGAGGAGACACGGCTGTGTGTGTGAATGGACACACAGAGCCGCAGCTTGCAAGTGAGCCTGTTCGGTTGCCCCCATTGCAAGCTACTTGCTCTGGGGGAATTTGGCAGCAGAGAGGGGCCAGGAGCACTGGCAAGGGACCTGCGAAGAGGAGGATTGGGGCTGCTCTGTGCAGGTATGACATTTTCGTTATTTTGCAGCAAAAAAGAGAGACTTTAACCCCCTCCCGCCCTATAGCCAAAAAACAGCTACAGCGCGGGCCTTAATGTCTGTGCCCAGCAGTTCCACTTGCCAGTGCATATCAGTGCTGCCAATCAGTACCCACCAGTGCCACCTATCAATGCCCATCAGTGCCACCCATCAGTGCTGCCTATCAGTGTCACCTACCAGTGCTCAGTGCCACCCATCAATGCCCTTCAGTGCCGACCAATCAGTGCCACCCATCAGTGCCGCCTATCGGTGCCATCTATCAGTGCAGCCTATTGGTGCAGCCTATCGGTGCAGCCTATCAGTGCCCATCAGTGCAGCCTATCAGTGCCCATCAATGAAGGAGAAAAATTACCTGTTTGCAAAAATTTATAACAAAACTATAAAACGTTTTTCGTTTTTTTAGCAAAAAATAAAAAACCCAGCAGTGGTTAAATACCACCAAAACAAAGCTCTATTTGTGGGGGAAAAAAATGATAAAAATTTAATTTGGGTACAGTGTTGCACGACCGTGCAATTGTCGTTCAAAGAGTGACAGCGCTGAAAGCTGAAAATTTGCCTGGGCAGGAAGGGGGTGCCCAGTAAGCAAGTGATTAATATCGCTTTAAATCCACAAGTACATACAACACTCCCCCCCCCCAACTGAAAATACTGTTGTCCAAATGTGCCCCCTGTGCGCCTTCATCCAGAGTGGAGTCACTCTAATACAGGAGGTGTGCTACTGTCCAGATCACCAGGTGAAAACAGAGAGAAAAAGTCTAAAAATAGAAAACCAATGCAGCCACCACATCTAAATGATTGATAAGCTGCCATACTGCACATTATATTTTTGGTTTTGGGTTTAATATTGCTTTAACTGTGCAATGATTCTGCATATTGGGACCTCCGCTGTTGTGACAGTGCTCAGGTCTAGCAGCCAATTGCTGCAAGTGATGTCACCCCTCCCCCTAGTATCCAACATGCTGGCTGTAGAGAAAGGAATGAAGGAGAAGCCCTGGCAAGAAGAATATCATTGGGTTGGGAGTCCCTTCTTTACAATGACCCAGAGCGGGGGCAGGGTGACTGCCTCTTTACATAATGTGCATGGTAGTCAGTATTGTATTACCTTGTAATGCTTTTCTCGCATCGCTATCACTTTTAGCTGTTGGTGAAGCTGGTCCAGAGGCACATTAGGAATGCTGTCATTTTTCCAACCATCTTTATTCTCTAGTTTAGGTGACTGTGGTGCATTGTGGACAGCTAAAGGAAGACAGAAACAAACTTTAAAGAGACCCTGTGGCCAGATCATTTATTTTAACATTCTTCCCATAAGAGTATACAGGCATTTCATTTTAGACATGTTATTTACCTGCAACAGTTTACACTTGCAACTGCCATTGCATTTCAATCCATCCAGTTCTCAGATTAAAGCCGACCATACCAGAATCGAAACTCAGCCAGTTAAGCAGGGACCAGCTACATTTCGATCAATGCATGGTTCACCATCGATCGACTTGTGCACAGCCAGCCTGTTGGAAAATGATCTGTCGATCAGCGCCACCAGCTATTGCCAGTGGCACTGATTAGTGTATTCTGATGGCGGGGAAATTTACCCACTACCAGAACGCAATAGTGCAGCAAGAGGGATTCCATGTGGATGGGGGGAATTAAGTCATTGTTGTTGGGTCAGCTCCATCAGATCATTCCCTGCAGCTATTACCTCCCCCTCCCTGTGGTATGTAAGCTCCATGAGCAGGGCCCCACTATTCCTTTTGCATTGAACTGTGTTGTAATTGCACTGTCCCTCTTTATATTGTAAGGCGCTGCACAAACAGTTGGCGCTATATAAATCCTGTATAATAATGATAATAATTTTCTGTTATATTAAAAAAAAAAAAAAAAAAAAAAAAAAATGGGG
>BLSH010500889.1:921300-932254 GCA_018402905.1 Glandirana rugosa | reverse complement strand
TTGGTGAAGGAATGGCCGCATAACATTTTTATGCGGCCGTTCCACGTGAGGGGTAGGATTCACCTGCAATATAATGCAGGAGAACAAAAGCGGCGAAACGCCCGGGATCGCCGCGCTGCGCGCCCCCTGGGGCGCGCGCGAGCGGCGTGCACGCCGCTCGGTCTCCTTTGTTGTCAGTGACCGGCTGTGATAGGACACAGCCGGTCACGGGGTAAAGTGCCAATTTTATTGGCTCTTTACCCCGATCACGGAAGGCCGGGGTCCCGAGGGACACGGCCGGTCCCCGATCGCCGCGATGCGGGCCCCTGAGGGCCCGCAAAGCGGCGAAAACAAGAGGACGTAATATAACGTCCACTTAGGATGGGGAGTGCACCTTGCCGGCGTATTTTTACAATACGCCGGTAAGGAAGTGGTTAAAGTGAATGGAAGTGTTGGTGAGCCAATAGCGGGTCAGAGGAGGAGCCGCTGCAGGACAGAGATGACAGTTGCTCTTTAAAAATTATGATTTAAATCAAACCCACCCCGATTACAATGCAGGTACCATGATGTAGGCCAGAGGGGCAGCAACAAGACCAGGTAAATGAGATAAATGCCAACATACAGAGCAGCTTTGGTGGACAGACCGTCATAGCAAGCGGTCATGGGACGGTGGAGTAAGGTGATTTTTAATGTGTGCTAATCTATACCATATTTAATAAAAAAACCCCATGAAACACAATGATCAATCCATCGTTCATCAGAAAGTTTTTGAATATACAGTAAACCAGGTTTTGGTTACAAGCTGACTTTCTTACTAGTCTTGTCTCCTGTAATCCTATAATAAAAGTTCTGGATGAGTCATTCCCCAGGAGAAAGCAAAGGCGATTTACCTGCTACAAACATTGCATAAGGAATCTACAGGGATCATAAATGACGCAAGAACAATCCGGTTTCTGCTTCACCTGGATGTCAAATATTCAGCTGAACTAATAGATCCAAATTGAAAGCCGTATTAAACCAAAAAGCAAATGTTTATTATATTGCAGGTTAGCAATTCTTAAATGTGATGGTTTTCTTTTTTATTCTTTCTTTCCTTTATAGCAGTGGTTCTCAACTCCGGTCCTCAGGACCAACCAGCAGGCCAGATTTTAAGTATTACCTTGGGGAGATGCAGACTAGAATATTGCAAGCACTGAGCAGCAAATGATATCACCTGTGATGCATTTCAGTTATCCTGAAAACCTGGCCTGTTAGTGGGTCCCGAGGACAGGAGTTGAGAACCACTGCTTTAGCCCTCATACACACGGGTGTTTTTTGACGCCACGTATTTTTGAGGTTTTTGCAGCTCTCCATGTTATTCAATGGCCCCATGAAAACAGCGACGATTTTGAGCCGTAAAGGGCGTCGGCATTCGTGAGCTGAAACTAGAACTTGGGACCAGCGCATTCCGAGGCTGTAATGTTCTGGCGTTTTTGCCGCCGACGCCGCAAAGCGCTCACCAACACCACGGTGTTAACCAACGTTTTTGACGCCAACGTTTTCAGGTTAAAAAATAGCAGAGGAATGTTTTTTTTTTTTTTTAAAATGCCTATTGACGCCGATGCTCACTAACGCTGATGCAAAACGCAGAAAAAAAAAATGAAGATTTTTCCCTGATATCGGATCCGACGTTTTGCTTATTTTTAAACATACGCCCGTGTGTATGAGGCCTTATTGTCACCTGGTGATCCAGCCAGTAAAGGGCCGTACATCAGCCGGTTGTATAGAAACTGGCTGATGATTGGCCCATGTGTGCAACAGCCGGCTTCTGTCGAAGGGGCATGACCGAGAAAGGTCTGTTAATCGGCATCCAATCAACGCTCTTAGCCAATGGCTGAGAGCGCTGACAAGTGTGTTCTGGTGGTGGGGGGGGGGGAAATCACAATAGCTCAGCGGAGGGAGATCACTGTACTAACATCTGATTGTTTGTACAGTAGCCCCTCCTAAGCTTTTTAGTTTTTTTTTTCTTCAGCCTGCTGGGTTGAAAAAAAAAAAAAAAAGGATTAATGTGTACCAGGCTTTTTCAACAGAATAAGCTCTCCTACAAAATGTAGCAGTTAGAGTATTTGGGTACACTTGCCTGTAAAATGTATGCTGAGAACTGCACATCTAAGGATTTACATGCTGTATAGAGGGACAGATGAACAATCTTGGATGCAAGCTGTCTACAGGCGCACATCCATCCCTGTATGCATGTAAAGGCTGAGATGTGCAATTACCTGCATACAGGCCCAGCCTGCCACTGATCTGTGCACCCAAGTGACACCGAAGTGCAGAAATGCACTCTGGAAATCAGCCCTTTTTTGTAACTTTAGGCCGAGTGCACCTATGTGCGGCCGCGGTTTCCAGCCTGGGGTCCAGTGTGATTCAGGTCCAAATTTTTGCCTGCATTTGCACCTGAACCGGACCCAAAAACACACCTGACCCTTTGGGCATCTGCACCAGGGTTACCCCCAGACATATGTAAACCTGCTCCATTGACAGCCGGTCACACTCGCATGTCATGTGAATTAGATGCATCCAAGTCGCACATATGTGAACCCAGCCCAAAGCCTCGTACACACGGTGCGACAGTCATACGAAAACGGTCGTACGACCGCTCGTTGTACGATCATCCGACCGTTAGTACATGCAATTAGAACAGCCGACGTACGACAGTCGTACAACAGGAGTTGGATGAGCAGACTAGAAAACTTTGGTTGTACCAACAAGTAGTCGTACGACCGTTGTACCGTGTGTACAGAGAAGTTGGTCCAACAAGTTGTACTGTGCAAAACACGCATGCTCAGAAGTCAGGAACGCCCGGAAGTGTCCGTTCGTTCCTAATTCACAAAATTACATACACCTGAACTTCCTCTTTATATGCTCCTAACACGTTACTACGTTCGGCTTGGTCGTACGATCGCTTAGTGCATGTCAGTACGCGATATACATCAGCCAACATACGATTTTGGTCGTTCAGTCGTACGACCGTCGCACTGCGTGTACGAGGCATTAGTATGCATGAACTCCTGACATGACACAAGATAACAGCATTGTTTTTTTCAAAGAACCATTAAAAAGCCATCTTTTAGCTCCAATCTAGTTTCTAGGTCTAGGAAGAAGAGGATGCAATCAGCTGCGGGCAGGAGGAAGCATTTCCCCAGTCTCTCCCTCACAGTGATCAGACTGCAAAATTGTAACTTTGCAGAAATTCACATGGTGAAAGCTGCAGCGGGGGGCTGATCGGTGTCAGACATTTGTAAATACAGCAAAGAAAAGCATAGGCACCAGAATCATAGCTCCCAACTGTCCCTGATTTCGAGGGACTGTCCCTGATTTGTAACAATGTCCCTCTGTCCCTCATTCCCCCTCATTTTGGTCAGATCTGTATAGTTGTATAGTAAATGCACTTTTTATCTTTCAAAGAGTGTTTCCCAGTGCTAAACCTTTCATCCAAATTCTAAATTGCTGCATTTGTACATTTTAAAAGCCAGTATACAGGAATAGTAGTGGTTAAAAAAAAAGCTGTTTTTTTTGTATAATTCTCCTTTAAGGGGTGTGGCAGGGGCTGTGTCCTATGCCTACATACATTTGCTAGTAGGTGTCCCTCATTCCCATCTCAAAATATTGGGAGGTATGCAGAATGAGGATGATTCTGTCAGCTTCGAGCCAGCAACTCAGTCCAGGTTGTAGAGGTTGATTTTGTCTAAGCAAAGCACCTTCTTTCTGAAGAGAAAAGCAAATGAAGGTATTGTCAGGGGCTGCCATTGTTGAGGTTCCCTTAGTAGAAATGGCGGCGGCAGCACCTGACCAGCCGATCCAAAGATCTGCAGCAGTGCCGACATCGCTGGACTCCAGGACGGGCAAGTGTCTTAATGTTACAAGTCAGCAGCTACCGTATGTGTATTTTTAAAGAGGCGGGCAGACCTACTCTTTAGGTCCAGTTCACACTGTTCACACGATTGTATGGCTGAATTTGCATCGCAATCGGAGCAAACTCGCACAGGACCGTTTTTTCGCAGGGTCTGAATCGGATCGCATAGTGGTTCACACCATGCGATCCGATTCCTGTGCAAGTTTGCAGTTCGCACTGTGATATGCAAACTGATTTGGGGGTGTCATTATCTTTCTATTGACACTCCGCACAGTTTGTATAGTGCAGTGTGAACTGCCGCCGGGAGACAAGTGATGCGGGAATGGATTTGCAGGGTTCCCACATCGCTGCAGTGTGGATAGAGTGGAGAGAATTAGAATATTTGTCAAGTTCTCACTGCTCCCTGTTCCCCCGTTAGGGAGATTCACCCTATTTGTCCCATTTACCCTTATCATTGAAAGTAAAAGAAAAGCCCATATTTTGGGTTGTCCCCCAAAAAAAGTAATATTGGGGAAATGTTCCAATGTGGACACTAGTTCTTGTGACCTGGGGGTCCCCTTAATTTGCAGGGATTTCCTCTTACTTCCTGTTTTGGATATAGGACAGGAAGGGAAATCTCCCCAATGGGACACAGATGGCAAAAAGAAAACTGACAGGGGTTATAACCCTCCCTTACTCTTAGCAAAATGAAAGATAAGAAAAATCTGTATTTCTACGGGGACCCGGATGGCCTCCACTGGTGAAGATAAAGAACCTTAGTGTCTGCATTTTTCATATACAGTATTTTATTGGAGTCTGCGCTTGAATTTCCTGTACAAAGTGACATCACTGTGATAAGAAACAATGCCTCATTCCCAATGTGCAAGGTCAGCAATAACTCCATCTGACAATGTCTTTTTAAACCGGAACAACGTCCAAAAATAACCAAAGAATCTTCCAGTATGAAAGTAAAAAAAAAACCTTAGCCTAGTAACACCATTCCAGAATAGGGCCAACCTTGGTAATTATGTTTTGTGGGAGCCACATAACCCCAACAGTTATACACATGTGGAAGAATTCATACAAAATAAATTGTGATGCCCTCTTGCACTGGTGGTCAGTGTAGGTAAGAGATCAGGCTGGATTCATGTGACCGGAGTTTGTTCTATAATACTTATCAATAGCCCCCTATTTGGAATATATGTGCCTTTACTTTACTTTGATTACCATGGTAACTTACTTATATTGGGTCTGGATGGTTCCCCATTGGGAAGTTGGTCCTTTTATTTTAAGATTATGGGATTGATTTACTAAAACTGGAGAGTGCAAAATCTGGTGCA
Source organism: Glandirana rugosa (assembly GCA_018402905.1). Taxonomy (NCBI): domain Eukaryota; kingdom Metazoa; phylum Chordata; class Amphibia; order Anura; family Ranidae; genus Glandirana; species Glandirana rugosa. The sequence continues at coordinate 927,061 of BLSH010500889.1, read as the reverse complement.
GCTCTGCATGGAAACCAATCAGCTTCCCATTTTTTTTTTTCTTTTTGTCAAAGCTTAATTGAACAAACTGAAGTTAGAAGCTGATTGGTTTCTATGCAGAGCTGCACCAGATTTTTTCACTCTCCAGTTTTAGTTAATCAACCCCTATGTGTACAAGACCATTAGCTGTTTACTGAATGTACTTGAATTTTCCACCCGAAAGGCAGAGCCTTGGCTTATCCACTTTTTGACCACCTAACTGGGGAAATTCATCATTACTTTGCAGCTTAAAGTGGATGTAAACCCACCACTCACCCAGTATAAACAAATGGCACAGTATTAACATATATGTACATGCAAGCCTCCTGCATGTATCCCTACCTTGCAAATGTCACCCTTTTCAGCGGTAGCAGACTTGCAAAACACTGGAATCAGTGGGTGTCTCTCTTTAATGACGCTTGGTGGGTGGAGTTGTGATGTCACAAGACTTCCCACCCAGCTCTATACTGAGAGCCTGAGGAGAAAGGAAGGGGGAGTGTGAGGCTCTTTTTGCTCTGTGCAGGAGATAAGAATAAGACCTGTCAGTCACACAGCACAGGATGAAAAGTCTCCAGTCTTTTCTCCTACTGAAAAAAGATTAAGGGTATTACTCAGAGTTGGATTAACTGTTTGTGGTAAAACTGAAAAACATTTTTTTTCAGGTTTCAATACACTTTAATGCCAGGGTTATGGCCGCAGGTAGATGCTATAACCCCAGTAGTAAGATTTTCTGCAACCACCAATCTTTCTGATAAAAGTGATCAGAGTGGCTGTTTAGTCCCTGGATCACTTTTAGAAGCAACAGGAGGGGTCACACCAGCAGCCCCCCTCCTATGGTTCTCGGGCATACCTGGCTCATTCGGGAAGCCCGAGAACCGATCCAGCGGTTGTGGCAGCTGGCCATAGAGATTAGCAGAGGAAAGATGGCCTCCGCTCATCTCTATGACCTAGGAGGCTGGGAGAGACGTCATGATGTCACTTCTGGTTCATGGCCGAGGTAAGCAAGGCCATTTTTTTCCTTTTTTAAACATTAGATCAATGGGTTTTTTTGATCTGCTGCTTTTCATTATAGAGGAGAGATGTGGGGTCTTATTGACCCCAGAATTCTTGGTAAAGAGGACCTGTCATGCAAGGGATGTTTCCATTTCTTGTGAAAGGAATAAAAGTGAACAAAATTTTTTTTAAAGGGACAGTGTAAAAATAAAAAGCTTATGGTTTGACAAAAGAGCGTTGTAGAGCTCCGAAACATGTTACTGCCCACATCCTACTGACGCCATCATATCCGATGTCACTTCCGATTCTGGCTCCACCGCTGGCTTTCATTCCAGTGCGATTACGGCTCTCGTTGGTGAACACTGTTCAAGCCTTGCATCCCTGCTCAGCTCGATGTCTCCTGAACAACACAGCTGCTTCCTAGTTCCTTCTGCCAGCATTTTGGCCACTTTCCATTGAGTCCGGCTAGTGACAAAAGACTGATGATGAGCCTGTCTTTCTAATACTCTTGTGAGTGAATTTTTACCCATTTTATAAACTGTTTTTAAAGTGGAACATCCGCTTATCTGCTTCCCCCCCTCCCCCTCCGGTGCCATATTTTGACAGGTACCCTACCCCACTTCTGGGACACGGCGCCGCTACACTGTCCCTCAGAAGTTCGGCACACCTCCTCCTTCCTTCCCCACTGGGCAAGTTAGGCAGCGCAGTGTGTTTGCCCATGCGCAGTAGGGAAAGGGCTTCACTGCCCTTACCATGAATGGCGGTGGCGGTAGCACTCGAGAACGGATCCAAAAATCAAAAAGTTGGCAGCCACAGTATTTGTAGCTTCTGACTTAATTTTTCTGTGGGGTGCGGAAGTCCTCTTTAGGCTGCTTTCACACTGGGGCCATCCGTGTGTTGTCGGTAAAGCTCTGCTTGGGCAGCGGTGCTTTACCGTTGTTTAAGCGAAGCTTTGGCAATGCTTTTCGGCCGCTAGCGGGGCACTTTTAACCCCAAAAGAAGGGATTAATTAGGGGGTTAGAAATGCCCGTTTTGCGGCGCCTCCGAATCGCTTTTCAGGCACTTTAGAAGTGCTGCCCATTCATTCCAATGGTCAGGGGTGGTTTGGGAGTGCTGTACAGCGCTCCCAAACCACCCCAAAGATGTTGCTTGCAGGGCTTTTCTAATGTCCCACAAGCGCGCCGCCCCAGTGTGAAAGCATTCGGGCTTCCACACTGGGGTGGCATGGGAGGCAGTTTTCAGGCGTTTTTCTAGAGCTAAAATGCCTGAAACCTGCCTTAGTGTGAAAGGGGTCCAAATAAAGAAACACTTAGATGGTAGTGCCTCCTGCTTTTTTGTTTATTGTAGTGCACAGAGATCATCCAATACTCTGCAGGAAGAGCTGCAGCCATTATTCAAGGGATTTTTCCCAATTGCACTTATTTACCTTGGGATTTTATTGTTCTTCTTTATGGCGCCATTAAGTTCATTTTCTCTATCCACAACTAGAGCTGCACGATTAATCGTATTAAAGCGGTCGTCTACCCAATTAGTTTACTTTTACCTACAGGTAAGCCTATAATAAGGCTTACCTGTAGGTAAAATGAATATCTTCTAAACCTTTACAGTTTAGGAGATATGGCCCCTCCAATCAGCTGCGGTGTTACGGCGCATGCGACGTGTATGTCTCGGCAAAGGCCCAGCAATAGGGCCGGACCTTGCCCTAAAGACGGGTCCCGTGCGCTTGTGCGGGAGTGACGTCTCACGGCTCCGGTCAGTCACAGCGCCGGAGCCGCGTACCCGGAAGCAACATCTGATGGAAGATGTCCGCTCCCTCGGTCGGATCTTTGTTTCAGGGTGAGTATTTCACAATGAGCTAGTATGCGGTGCATACTAGCTCATTATGCTATTGTCTTGCAGGTTTTCATTTTTTTTCCGGGTAGACAACCGCTTTAAAATCGCGATCTCGATTCCCCCCGCCCTGGAATCTCCATCAGGCATTACCGTGATTTTCAGTGCACTTAGTGGAGTCCAACTTGTGGGGTGACTCAGCGCGACTTGACTATAAGTAGAAGTCGATGCAAGTCGCCTGAAGTCTCCCCAGGAATCTTTTTCTATAATCGGAGCGACTTGATTCTCTATCTCGGCAGACTGCAGTTTCAAATGATCAAAGGGTTGAACTCCCATGCATAGAAGAGTTTAGTTTAACCATTTAAAGACTAAATCTTTTCTGACATTTGCTGCTTACAAGTAAAAATCCAGTATTTTCTGCTAGAAAATGACTTATAAGCCCCAAACATTATATATATAAATTTTTAGTAGAGACCCTAGAGAATAAGATGGCGGTTGTTGCAATATTTTATGTCACACGGTATTTGCGCAGCGGTCTTTGAAACGCAATTTTTTTTAAAAAAAAAATTACCCTTTCAAAACAAAAAACTAAACAGTGCTGTTAGCCCAATTTTTTTGTATATGTAAGATGTTACGCAGCGAGTGATCTTTATTCTACAAAAAAATAGTGATTCTCATTTTGGCCAGAATCGTGCAGCTCTATCCACAACTTACTTCACTGATATCGCTCAAGAACCCACATCTTGGACTTTGGCACTTGAATTCTGAAGTCTGCAAGGCATGCCAGGTGCCTAAATCGGGAGCAGTTTCTCAGGTGATAAAAATTCTTTGTTAATCTAGTACAGCAACAGTATTAGTGCTGAAGAAAGACTCTGCATGGGACACAATTTTGAAAAGTACCTTCCAGTTCAAAATCATCTTTGCAAAAACTAGATCCTCTGACACTTCTGCACAAAACTTTCCGTTTTACTCATCAAATCCCACCTAAAGTGTTTAGTGTGAACACAAGTGGTTACTAAATATAAAGCACCAAAAACAAAACAAAAATGAAAGTGAAACATACAATCATTATAGGACAGGGTTTTGTTGACCCTCTGAACAGCGTGGTGCGGGCAAGTAACTAGTTGACTGAAATAAACAGAGGTAAGTAAGCAACTATCAGAGACTTGGGGGTGTATTTAAAAAAAATCCCATAGCTATTCATCCAGTGAAACTGCTACATTCGCTCTGGGTGATCTGCTCTGGCCAGGTCACATGCTCTTCCATGTCAGTCGGTGGCAACTGCAGGGGAAAGGAGAGAATGCTCAACAATGGCTGGATTGCCTGGGTGTGGCGACATCATCCACAGGCTCTTTTGGCCCATCCGTTGCCAAGTGCCCCTTCCTCTCCCCTGCAGCCGCCACTGACTGACACAGGGGAGCCAGATCACATGACCAGACCGGAGCAGGTAAAAAAATAAATAAATAAATATAATACTAATAATTAATATATATATATATATATATATATATATATATATATATATATATATATATATATATATTCGAGCTGCACAAGTCTGTATAAAATGAGAATTACAATTTTTTTGCTTAGAATAAAGATCAGGATTCTCTCACGATTCTCGGCGTAACATCAACTTTCACATTATACAAAAAAAATTGGGCTAACTTTACTGTTTAGTTGTTTTTTTTTTTATTTCATTGAAGTGTATCCTTTATCCAAAAATTGCTTTTGAAAGACCACTGCGCAAATACAGTGTGACATAAAATATTGCAATGACCGCCATTTTATTCTCCAGGGTCTCTGCTAAAAATATATATACAATGCTTGGAGGTTCTAAGTAATTTTCTAGCAAAATATACTGATTTTAACTTGTAAGCAACAAATGCCAGAAAAAAAGCTTAGTCTTTAAGTGGAATCGAGATCATGATTTTTAGCGATTAACTGTGCAGATTTAATAAAGAATACATACATAAATATATATATATATCTTAAGTGACTGGCCTCAGGTGATCCACAGAGATGAAACAAATCCTCCTGCATAGGCTGCCAGAAAAAAGTGGGAGGAGAGCTGAAGCTACATTCAGCAGAGCTGATTGGAAGGAACGGAAACATCCCTCTTCACACAACTCACAAGAACAGAGCTGAGGCTGTCAATAAGCTGGGAGGTCCCTCCCCTGTCACCATTTTTCTTTTGGTGTCAGGAAAACTTGTCAGAAGTGATTAATGCTGATAGCAGAGGAAAGAAGCAGGAGACCAAAATGACATTTAGTGGATTGAGACAAGTATACACTATAGAAGAACATGTTTTTGTTCATATTTCATGTATGAGGTTTACTACCAATTTAAAGTGGTTGTAAACCCTCACACGTCCCAGTGAAGTGAACAGCCTCAGATGATACACAGAGATTAAACAAATCCTCCTACATAAGTTTTACATGTATATCTGTTGTCTTCTGCTTTCTAACCTATTTGTAAAGTGCAGATCGTGTTAGAAATCTCTTTCAGCAGTGGGTGGGGGGTCTGAGCTTAAACTGTACGAGGCAGAGGAATGAAGGAACATGCAGAGCTGTATTATAAATAGACCAGTTCTCTGCTAATCTCCCTCTAAACACCCCCCCCCCCCCAAAACACACACACATTTTCAGCAGCTGTTATCTCATGTGTCTGAGAACTTGCTAGAAGTGACTCTGCTGATAACAGAGGAACAAAGCACCAGAGAAAAACGGCACTTAGCGCTTTGGAGAGAGAAGTAAACACTACAGACACAGTATATGTGCTTAGGTCAAGTTTCATGAATGGGATTTACAACAAGAGACCACGAAACAAGGAGACAATAGTCGTCTCAGTGAAGATCGTTCAAGAGTCTGTGTACTCTATTGTCGACGACTTTTACACACACACAAAACCCCCCCCCCCC